>SJYT01013685.1:0-73179 GCA_006410635.1 Cephalophus harveyi
GAATCAAGGCAAATTGGAAATGGCCCAAAATCACTGCAGATGGTGATTGTAGCCATGAAATTAAAAGACGCTTACTCCTTGGAAGGAAAGTTATGACCAACCTAGACAGCATATTAAAAAGCAGAGACATTACTTTGCCAACAAAGGTCCATCTAGTCAAGGCTATGATTTTTCCAGTGGTAATGTATGGGTGTGAGAGTTGGACTATAAAGAAAGCTGAGTGCCGAAGAATTGATGCTTTTGAACTGTACTGTTGGAGAAGACTCTTGAGAGTCTCTTGGACTACAAGGAGATCCAACCAGTCCATCGTGCTGCTGCTAAGTCGCTTCAGTTGTGTCCTACTCTGTGCGACCCCATCAATGACAGCCCACCAGACCCCCCCATCCCTGGCATTCTCCAGGCAAGAACACTAGAGTGGGTTGCCATTTCCTTCTCCAATGCATGAAAGTGAAAAGTGAAAGTGAAGTTGCTCAGTCGCTTGTCCGACTCTTAGTGACCCCATGGACTGCACCAATCAGGCTCCTCCGTCTGTGGGATTCTCCAGGCAAGAGTGCTGAAGTGGGGTGCCATTGCCTTCTCCAACCAGTCCAGTCTCTCTCCACTGGAAGAGATCAATCCTCAGTATTCATTGGAAGGACTGATGTTGAAGCTGAAGCTCCAATATTTTGGCCACCTGATGCAAGGAGCTGACTCATCTGAAAAGACTGTGATGCAGGGAAAGGTTGAGGGCAGGAGGAGCAGGGGATAACAGAGGATGAGATGGTTGGATGGCATCACCGACTCAATGGACGTGGGTTTGGGTAGACTCCAGGAGTTGGTGATGGACAGGGAGGGCTGGCGTGCTGCGGTTCATGGGGTTGCAAAGAGTTGAACATGACTGAGTGACTGGACTAAACTGAAACAGGAGATGGTGAGAGTGAACATCGACATTTTAGGAATCAGCAAACTAAAATGGACTGGATGGCTGAATTTAACTCAGATAGCCATTATATCTACTACTCTGGGCAAGAATCCCATAGAAGAAATGGAGTAGCCATCATGGGCAACAAAAGAGTCCGAAATGCAGTACTTGGATGCAATCTCAAAAATGACAGAATGATCTCTGTTTGTATCCAAGGCAGACCACTCAATATCACAGTAATCCAAGCCTATGCCCCAACCAGTAGTGCTGAAGAAGCTAAAGTTGAACGGTTCTATGAAGACCTACAAGACCTTCCAGAACTAACATCCCAAATAGTTGTCCTTTTCACTATAGGGACTGGAATGCAAAAGTAGGGAGTCAAATACCTGGAGTAACAGGCAAATTGGCCTTGGAGTACAGAATGAAGCAGGGCAAAGGCTAATAGAGTTCTGCCAAAAGAACACACTGGTCATAGCAAACACCCTTTTCCAACAACACAAGAGAGGACTGTCTCCACACATGAACATCACCAGATGGTCAGTACTGAAATCAGATCGATTATATTCTTTAACAGTCAAAGATGGAGAAGCTCTATACAGTCAGCAAAAACAAGACCGGGAGCCGACTGTGGCTCAGATCATGAACTCCTTTTTGCCAAATTCAGACTTAAATTGAAGAAAGTAGGGAAAACCACTAGACCATTCAGGTATGACCTAAATCAAATCTCTTATGATTATACAGTGGAAGTGACAAATAAATTCAAGGGATTAGATCTGATAGAGTGCCTGAAGAATGATGGATGGAGGTTCATGACATTGTACAGGAGGCAGTGATTAAGACCATCCCCAAGAAAAAGAAATGCAAAAAGGCAAAATGGTTGTCTGAGGAGGCCTTACAAATAGCTTTGAAAAGTATGGAAAAGCAAAGGAGAAAAGGAACGATATACCCATTTGAATGCAGAGTTCCAGAGAATAGCAGGGAGAGATAAGGAAAGCTTCCTTAATGATCAGTGCAAAGAAATAGAGGAAAACAATAGAATGGAAAAGACTAGAGATCTATTCAAGAAAGTTAGCAATATGAAGGGAACATTTCATGCAAAGATGGGCACTGTAATAAAGGACAGAAACGGTATGGATGTAACAGAAGCAAGAGATATTAAGAAGATGTGGCAGGAATACACAGAGGAAGTATACAAAAAAGATCTTCATGACCCAGATAATCACGATGGTGTGATCACTCATCCTGGAATGAGCCAGACATCCTGGAATTTGAAGTCAAATAGGCCTTAGGAAGCATCCCTACAAACAAAGCTAGTGGAGGTGGTGGAATTCTGACTGAGCTATTTCAAATCCTGAAAGATGATGCTGTGAAAGTGCTTCAGTCAATATGCCAGCATATTTGGAAAGCTCAACAGTGGCCACAAGACTAGAAAGGTCAGTTTTCATTCCAGTCCCAAATAAAGGCAATGCCAAAGAATGCTTAAACGACGGCACAATTGCACTCATCTAACACGCTAGTAAAGTAATGCTCAAAATTCTCCAAGCCAGGCTTCAGCAATACGTGAACTGTGAACTTTCAGATGTTCAAGCTGGTTTTAGAAATGGCAGAGGAACCAGAGATCAAACTGCCAACATCCTTTGGATCATCAAAAAAGCAAGAAATTTCCAGAAAAACATGTACTTCTGTTTTATTGACTATTGACAAAGCCTTTGACTGCATGGATCACAACAAACTGTGGAAAATTCTTCAGGAGATGGGAATACCTGACCTGCCTCCTGAGAAATCTGTATGCAGGTCAAGAAACAACAGTTAGAACTTGACATGGAACAACAGACTAAATTGGAAAGGTGTATGTCAAGGCTGTATATTGTCACCCTGCTTATTTAACGTATATGCAGAATATATCATGAGAAAGACTGGATGAAACACAAGCTGGAATCAAGATTATTGTGAGAAATATCAGTAACCTCAGATATGCAGATGACACCACAGAAAGTGAAGAACTAAAGCCTCTTGATGAAAGTGAAAAAGGAGAGTGAAAAAGTTGGCTTAAAACTCAACATTCAGAAAACGAAGATCATGGCATCTGGTCCCATCACTTCATAACAAATAGATGAGGAAAGAGTGAAAGCAGTGCCAGACTTTAATTTTTGGGGGCTCCAAAATCACTGCAGATGGTGACTTCAGCCATGAAATTAAAAGATGCTTTCTCCTTGAAAGAAATGTTATGGCCAACCTAAACAGCATATTTAAAAGCAGACACATTGCTTTGCTGACAAAGGTTCATCTAGTCAAAGCTTTGGTTTTTCCAGTGGTTGTGTTTGGATTTTAGAGTTGGACTGTAAAGAAAGCTGAGTCCCGAAGAATTGATGCTTTTGAACTGTGATGTTGGAGAAAACTGTTGAGAGGCCCTTGGACTGCAAGGAGATCCACCCAGGCCATACTAAAGGAAATGCAGCTATGAATATTGGAAGGACTGAAGCTGAAGCTGAGACTGCAATCCTTTGGCCACCTGAAGGGAAGAACTGACTCATTTGCAAAGACCCTGATATTGGGAAAGATTGAAGGCAGGAGAAGAAGGGAACAACAGAGGATGAGATGGTTGATGGCATCACTGACTTGATGGGCATGAATTTGAGTAAGCGCCCAGAGGTGGAGATAGACAGGGAAACCTGGAGTGTTGCAGTCCATGGGGTTGCAGAGTCGGACATGACTCAGCAACTGAACTGATCTCATGGTCTTAGATCACTTTAAATTTAAGCTTAAAGATATTTTTGTATTGCTAAGTTAATGTGAATGAGTCCATGTGAGGGCTGATTCATGGTTACAACTTCAAAGAAATTCTTTTTAAGTTATATTTGCTCACTACCAGCTCAGCTTTTTGTAGACCCAGGATGGTAGAAAGAGTAGGGTAGTTTTCTCTTATGGCAGGGTTTGGTTTGCTGGCCTTCTTTGTGGTTCCAGGTTTGTGCCGCTAAGTCTCTTGCTGGCCTTCTATCTTTGAGCAGACTGTGGCTTTTGCGTTGTTATTACTTCTCCAGAATCTCTGTAAACTTCAGCTCAAGTTGCACCCATTCAGCTAGTGCCCTCAGAGTAAGTCTATATGCCTGTCCTTTTTTTAATATGAAGATTTGGAAGCAGGTGAAATTAATATGTTTTTAGGAAATGCTAACCTAAAATTAGTTTTTTACTGATTTACTACATACTTACAAATTATTCATATGCACATCATAATTGTGAGTTTTACAGTCCTTTCCTCATATAGATTTCAATTCATGTCATATGTTGGTGTTGCTACTATACTGAACTTAATATGACATTGAAAATGAAAAACAGTTGTTTTAAATAATTGTTGACATATTAATCACAAGTAACATGGTAGAATGATTTTCAAGTTAATAGTAAGGTTTTAAAATACATGAAAAAGAAACATAAGAAAGCACTTAGTGTGTACTTTTAAAAATAACAGGAAAGATTGAAGTGTGCATTTGTGAAATAACTTTCAAACAAGTGGGGAGTTCTTTTCAGATAGTTTAAAGTATTTTTATTCCTTTTGCATAATTTTATAGGTACAAATTTTTATGACATTGCCAGATGCTTACGATACTGAAGTAATAAATATGTTCCTTTTTAGTTACAAGCTAGATTTCTTATGATGTTAAGGATTTTTAAAACCCTAAAGCTTTAAATAGTATATTTTTTTAGAAACTCTTTGCCTACCATCAATTCTTATTGCTTGAAATCTGTTATTATTCTAGTGAATTTAGGGTGTTACTAAATTTATTACCTTTCCCTCCTACCTCCCACAATACTATATTCTATCTATACCTGTTTATGCTAAGCACTTCCGAAAAATACTATACAGTTCAACGTCTCTGTTCTTTTGTTCATGCTTTTTACTCACCTGTAAGCACTTTTTACCTATTTCTGGTCATTAAATCCCTACAAATCCAGAGTGATTCATATTCGTCCCTCATTTCAAGAATTCCATTGATTGTAATTAGAGAATCCTCTTTGTAAACACATAGAAGTCTTTTATAAGAATATTCAATATTTCTTTAAGTCCTTGCAGTCTAATTATTTCTGTATATGCTTGCTTTCCATATTTTTCTATCAGCATTTTGAGGATGATAGTTAAAGATGTTTTGTTTGTATTTTTAATTTCTCTTTCCCCAGGAGATTCCCTTAGAGGTATCTCTGTCCCCACGATACTAGAGGATAATATATTGAACATCAATGACATATAGTATGTGACAACACAGCATTATTGATAACTTTTTACTTTGTGCGTGTGTGTTAGTTACTCAATAGTGTTTGCCTCTCTGAGACCCCATGGACTGTAGCCTGCCAGTCTCCTCTGTCAATGGAATTCTCCAGGCAGGAATACTGGAGTGGGTTGCCAGTCCCTTCTCCAGGGGATCTTCCTGACCCAGGGATCCAACCCAGGTCTCCTGCATTGCAGGCAGATTCTTTACCATCTGAACCACCAAGGAAGTCCTTTTACTTCATACCAGGTACTTTTTAAAGTATCACCTAATTAAATCATTAGAGCTTTTTATCATCTACATTTTGCAGATGAGATAACTGAAGCTATAGATGTAAGCAACTTGTCTATGGACCTGCAGCTTGTGATTGACAGACATGGGAGTAAAGCATAGCCTGTCTACACTCAGGGTCCTTATATTTTACCTAGTAAACTATTTGTAGAAATGAATCATACTTATGGATACTTTTAAAAATAACAGGAAAGATTGAAGTGTGCATTTGTGAAATAACTTTCAAACAAGTGGGGAGTTCTTTTCAGATAGTTTAAAGTATTTTTATTCCTTTTGCATAATTTTATAGGTACAAATTTTTATGACATTGCCAGATGCTTACGATACTGAAGTAATAAATATGTTCCTTTTTAGTTACAAGCTAGATTTCTTATGATGTTAAGGATTTTTAAAACCCTAAAGCTTTAAATAGTATATTTTTTTAGAAACTCTTTGCCTACCATCAATTCTTATTGCTTGAAATCTGTTATTATTCTAGTGAATTTAGGGTGTTACTAAATTTATTACCTTTCCCTCCTACCTCCCACAATACTATATTCTATCTATACCTGTTTATGCTAAGCACTTCCGAAAAATACTATACAGTTCAACGTCTCTGTTCTTTTGTTCATGCTTTTTACTCACCTGTAAGCACTTTTTACCTATTTCTGGTCATTAAATCCCTACAAATCCAGAGTGATTCATATTCGTCCCTCATTTCAAGAATTCCATTGATTGTAATTAGAGAATCCTCTTTGTAAACACATAGAAGTCTTTTATAAGAATATTCAATATTTCTTTAAGTCCTTGCAGTCTAATTATTTCTGTATATGCTTGCTTTCCATATTTTTCTATCAGCATTTTGAGGATGATAGTTAAAGATGTTTTGTTTGTATTTTTAATTTCTCTTTCCCCAGGAGATTCCCTTAGAGGTATCTCTGTCCCCACGATACTAGAGGATAATATATTGAACATCAATGACATATAGTATGTGACAACACAGCATTATTGATAACTTTTTACTTTGTGCGTGTGTGTTAGTTACTCAATAGTGTTTGCCTCTCTGAGACCCCATGGACTGTAGCCTGCCAGTCTCCTCTGTCAATGGAATTCTCCAGGCAGGAATACTGGAGTGGGTTGCCAGTCCCTTCTCCAGGGGATCTTCCTGACCCAGGGATCCAACCCAGGTCTCCTGCATTGCAGGCAGATTCTTTACCATCTGAACCACCAAGGAAGTCCTTTTACTTCATACCAGGTACTTTTTAAAGTATCACCTAATTAAATCATTAGAGCTTTTTATCATCTACATTTTGCAGATGAGATAACTGAAGCTATAGATGTAAGCAACTTGTCTATGGACCTGCAGCTTGTGATTGACAGACATGGGAGTAAAGCATAGCCTGTCTACACTCAGGGTCCTTATATTTTACCTAGTAAACTATTTGTAGAAATGAATCATACTTATGGATTATACAGAGCATCTTATGAGTCATGTTGTTAACTCGGACTAGTCTTAGTTTAAATAATACATCTCCATAGTCTTCATGGTGTGGGATGATGACATAAATTCTCATTGCTGATCCAATGACACCTGCTTTAGTTTGTCTCTTGGTGGAAATACCAACACTGTTTTTGGTACTTTGATGACACTTGAATATTTTCTTAACATTATCATTGGTTAGCAATCTTTTGGGTTGCTTTGCTTTAAATATGGATAATACTTAGTATTAGGTCTTAATTTTCTTTTTTATAGACTTTTAAATATTTGTTTTTACTATGGTGATTTCATGATAATGCTTTGGGCTCATATTAACATATAGTTTTCTTATGAAAGATTTTTTTTCTGCACAGAAAAATATACATTTTGAAGGTAACAAGAATCCAGGCCACATTTTAGCCTAGAGAATAAAATGTTTTCTGTTTCTATCCCCTCTTTGAATTCGGAAGCAGAAAAAAATTGCATGGCACAGTTTCTGGGTTTTCAGTGTTCCTGCAACTGTCATGCTGCTTTATACAAGGAGGAAGTGAGAAATTGTTATAGTATTGTCCATTTATGGAATATATTTTCTTTATTCAGTTCTGTGTTTTTAGCCACTTAACCTAAATAGCTACTGGGCTGAAAATGGAGGTTCTTGACTTTAATTAGGTAACTTGTTTATTCACATATTAGTTGTGGTCAGGTTTAAGCTTAAGCCTTGGAGTTGCCATACTTTTTACAGAGGCCATTTGAGATCTCACTGAGGTTAATGTTTTACTGAAGATAGGTAAGCAGCCTCTGCTAACTCCCATGAAATCTCATTTCTCATTTACAGTCATATAACGTTTTCTTAATATGGTTTTACATCAGTACTGCTGACAGCCTTGAAACCTAAATCAGAGAGTGTGTGTATAACATTTAAATGAGGCCTTTTATTTAACCTTATATTTGTCTTTATCATTAGTAGTTTAAATGTAATGATAATTAAAAATAACTTCATATTATCTCATTAAGTAAAAGCAAGTTGTACTGTTCTACATATAGCTTTATATTATTTTTTTCAAAGTAAGTATAAGATACGGAAGAGAAGTCAATACATGTGTTTGTGTCTACTTGTACACTCTGTGAGGAGCTCCACAAGGGTGCATAAGAAATCAGTAATTCTGGTTACCCTCATGATACAGTATGTTTCAAATGGGTCTGTTTGTTTGAAGAATGGATATACAGATATAGGAAAGGAGGGGCAAAGGGATGGAATTGCCTCTGCATATTGTTTTATGTATTTTGAGAACCATTGGAATATATGGTCTATTAATTTTTTTTTCAATCATCTGTTTACTCATTGACCTCTATGCCTTTTTGTAACTGAAGTTAAGGAAACTCGTTTCCTTTGTTTTTGATTGAATGTTCTTACATGGGGTGGGGGGGGAACCCTTGAATCAGAGATTAGATTATATATATGTTTTACCTTTGTTGAAGATAACAGTTTTTCTGAAAACTGCCTATTCCCCGTTCAGTATCAGAAAACCTGATTGGCTTTCTTTTGTATTGCAGCATCCTTCTTTCTCCTAGTCTTTGATGATCAGATCAAGGATGGACACCTAGCTTGTATAGTGCTAAACTTGGAATAATGTGAGGGGTCCTCTTTGAATAGGTGCACATACAACTTTTAGTTTTTCTCTAGTATGAAGCTTCAAACTTCAAAAAAGAAGCAACAGTGAGAGATGAAGAGCACTGTTATGGTTCTTAACAACTTCCTAGATACAGATATAGTCTGTGAGACCCACATCTTTTCTTCCTTTTTGGATTCTGAGGTATCTGTGTAATCTTATAATTATTTTATCCTCAAGTTATTTTTCTGCTATTTGTGATGAGAAGTACTCTTTGTTGTTTACATTTCAAAATTTGTGATTTGGTAAGCATTGCTACTACATAGACACATTCCCATTTCGCAAGTGACTAGCCTGAAGAAACAAACTGGTTTTTAGGCCATCTGAATCAAATACACAGAGAGTCACAATACTTCAAAATGAAGGTGACTGATTATAGTCTCTTAAGTTTATAAGATCAACAGAGAATTGAACGAATTTAAAATAGCCCATTTTCTAAAGACTCAAAGTTATCTCCTATCCAGGTTAAGTCAGGTCTCCTTACTTAGTACCTCAGTGGCACTCAGTATTAATCTCTTCAATATTGCAGTTATCTAAGGGTATGGAAATTATTTTTACTGTAGCTTCTTCAAAAAATAACCATAACTAGGTTGTATGTGTAATGCACAGCAAGCTTTTTTCTAAAACAAAACCTTTTTTTCCCACCTTTTATACTTGTAGATTTGCTTTCTGTGCCTATTCCCTACTTGTAAAAATATTGTCTTTTAAAAACAGTCCCAACCTGATCCCTAGTACAGTCTTCACATCTTTCGGCCTCCAGCCCTCATATATTCTCTTCTTTTCCTTTATATTTTCTCTGCCTTTTTCACTTAAAATCATCCTATCCTTTATGTAGGTGGTCAAGGAAAGACTGAGAACTTGATGAGCCCCAAATTGTTAGGAAGGAGGTGAGAAAGGTGTAGAAGTTAGTTACTGAAGAACCATCATGCATTAACCCCCACCCCCCGCCCCGTCATTTCACTGTTGTATGCAAATTAGACATCATCATCATTGTCCTGTGAGTCTGGCACAGTGTATGTATTTTTTGATCAACTCTTTGCCCATTAAAAAAATTTTTTTTAATATTAAAAACTCATGTTTTAATAATTTAGAGTGAAAAAAGCTGTGTGTTAGTACAAAGTAGAGTTTTACCTTATACTTGTCACCCAGTTTCCTCATTGTTAAAAATTTGCATGACCATGATATAATTGTCAAAACCAAGAAATGACTTTACCGTTAAATTGAGACTTTATTTAGAGTTCATCAGTGTTTACCTCAGTGTCCTCTTTGTGTTTTAGGATCAGTCCACATTGCATTTGGTTGTCAAGTTTCTCTAGTTTCCTTTAGTTTGTGACCATTTCTCAGTGCTATGGACTGAACACTAGAATCTCCCCAAGTTCATATTTTGTAATACCTGCAGAGTGATGATAGGAGGTGAAGCCTTCAGGAGGTGATGAGGCTAAACTCTGCCCTTATGAATGGGATTAGTGCCCTTATAAAAGCAGCCCTAGAAAGCTCCTTTTCCCTTTTACTACTTAAGGACATAGTGAAAAGACACCATCTATGAGCCGGAAAGCAGACCCTCACCAGACATTGATCTCCTCAAACCTTGATCATGGATTCCCCAACCATCTAAACTGTGAGAAATAATTTTTTTTTTTAAGCTTCCAAGTTATGGTATGTCTGTTATATCATACTGAATAAACTAAGGCACTTCTGTCCAGATCTAGGTCATAGAGGTTTTCTTTTAAAAGATTTGCGCTTTTTAATTTTATATTTAGGTCTACAATAGAAGGTGGTTTTTGTTCATGGTACAAGGGAAAGGTAGAAATTCTTTTGTTCTTGGGAAATGAATATCCAATTGTACCAACACCATTTGTTGAAAAGACTTATTTTTCCATTGAATTGCTTTGGCATCTCTATTGAAAATCACTTGATATATGTGTTGCTTTATTTTTGACTTCTAGTTCTATTTCATTAATAGTAAATATCTTGATTTGAAGCAATAGTATGAACTCTTTGTTCTATTCAATAATGTTACATATACTGGCTTACCACATTTCCATTATCGCCTCACAGACCGAACTCATTTCTGTCTAATTACCTTTTACTCTCCATATTAATTACATCCTGCCTAGTCGGAATGGCCATCATCAAAAAGTCTACAAACAATGCATGCTGGAGAGGGTGTGGAGAAAAAGGAGCCCTCCTGCTTGCTGTACTTGAGTGCTCAGTCATGTCTGACTGTTTGCAACCCCATGGGTTATAACCTGCCAGGCTCCTCTGCCCGTGGAATTTTCCAGGCAAGAGTACTTGGGTGGGTGGCCATTTCCTACTCCAGACAATCCTCCTGACCCAGCCTGTACTGCTGGTGGAAATATAAATTGATATAGCTACTATGGAGAATGTGTGGAGATGCCATAAAAAAGTAAAAATAGAGCTACCATATGATCCAGCAGTCTTACTCCTGAGCATTTTCTGTGATATATCCAGAGAAAACCATAATTTGAAAAGATAAATGCATGTTAACGTTCATTGCAACACTACTTAAAATAGCCAAAAATGGAAGCAACCAAAATGTCCATTGACAGAGGAATGGATAAATAAGACGTGGTGTGTATGTGTGTGTGTGTGTATATACGCACACATAATGGAATATTATTCAGCCATAAAAAATAAAAAACATGCAAATAAACTATACTTGAATATAAAACAACAGTTAAATTTTAAAGTAAAGTAACACTATATTCAGCACATGGATGGGCCTAGAGATTATCATACCAAATGCCGTAAGTCAAATAGAGAAAGACAGTATTGTGTGATATCAGTTATAATTGAAATCTAAAAAAATGATACAAATGAATTTACTTAAAAAGGAGAAACAGACTCACAGACTTAGAAAACAAACTTATGATAACCATCCCAAAGAAAAAGAAATGCAGAAAGGCAAAATGGTTGTCTGAGAAGGCTTTACAAATAGCTGAAATAAAGAAGAGAAGTGAAAGGCAAGTGAGAAAAGGAAAGTTATACCCAACTGAATGCAGAATTCCAGAGAATAGAAATGTGAGATAAAAAAGCTTTCTTAAGTGAACAAAGCAAAGAAATAGAGGAAAACAATAGAATGGGGAAGACTAGAGACTTCTACTAGAAAATTGGAGATACCAAGGGAACATTTCATGGAGAGGTAGGTTCAATAAAGGACAGAAGTGGCAAGGAGCTAACAGAAGCAGAAGAGATTAAGAAGAGGTAGCAAGAATACACAGAAGAACTGTACAGAAAAAGTCTTAATGACCCAGATAACCATGAGGGTGTGATCATTCACCTAGAGCCAGACATCCTGGAGTGTGAAGTTAAGTGGGCCATAGGAAGCATTAGTACAAACAAAGCTAGTGGAGGTGTTGAAATTCCAGCTGAGCTATTTCAAATCCTGAAAGATAATGCTGTTAGTGTGCTGCACTCAGTATGTCAGCAAATTTGGAAAATTCAGCAGTGGCCATAGGACTGGAAAAGGTCAGTTTTCATTCCAATCCCAAAGAACGGCAATGCCAAAGAATGTTCAAACTACCGCACAGTTGCACTCATTTCACATGCTAGCAAGGTAGTGCTCAAAATCCTTCAACCTAGGCTTCAGCAGTACGTGAACCGAAAACTTCCAGATGTACAAGCTGGATTTAGAAAAGGCAGATGAACCAGAGATCAAATTGCCAGCATCCGTTGGATCATAGAAAAAGAAAGGGAATTTAAGAAAAACATCTACTCTGCTTCATTGACTATGCCAAAACCTTTAACTGCTTGGGTCACAACAAACTGTAAAATTCTTCAAAATCTAGATGAGATTACCAGACTACTTTGCCTGCCTCCTGAGAACCTGTATGCAGGTCAAGAAGCAACAATTAGAACCAGACATGAAACAACTGACTGGTTCAGAATTTGGAAAGGAGTACTTCAAGGCTGTATATTGTCACCCTGCTCATGAATAAATGGTCTTTGGGGCCACATGATTGCTCCTCTTTCTCTAAGCTGTCTGGCATTCATCTGGGCACAGAGACTGGGTGTCCTGAATTTGTTGCATTTCTGCCTTTCTTTTCAATGGAGTCCCTGTAGTACATCTGCAGTCTAAGGATGAGTTTCTTTATACTTTCTAGGCTAGAAGAAACTGGTGGAATTAGAATCCACCTACAGACAGGACCTGAGGCTCAGAGAGGGAAAGAGACTTACCCGGGGAAACACAGAAAGAAACCTAGTTTCTCCTAATAGTATGACATCTTATTCAGCAATAGTGTAATTCAGTATTGTTGCTCAATAGTGCTGAATTATTGATGAACAGTGAGGAAATACAGTTGTGTATTCAGATTTCACCAGTTTTTTTTAATGTACTTTGTGTATGTATGTGTTGTATACAGTTCGATCACTTTTTAGATTTATGTGAGCACCACCACAGTCAAGATACGGAATAGTTCCATCACGTGGATCCCACAGGAGATACCCTTTTGTAGTACCCAGTCCCTGAAAACCACTAATCTTTATCTATCTCTATAATTTTGTTACTTCAAAAATATTATCTCAGTGGAATCATAGTGTATCCATCTGAAAAGGGATGGAATTTTTCACTAAGCACAATTTCCTTATTTTTTCTGTGCATCAGTAAGTTTCTTTTTATTGCTGAGTAACATTTCCAAGGTATAGATGTACCAGTTTGTTGCATCTTCACCTGTTGAAGGACATTAGCATTATTTCCGGTTTTTTGCTATTAGGAATAAAGGTGCTGTGAACATTCATCAACAGCGTTCTCTTTTGACGTTCATTTTTTTTTTTTTTTTTTTTCCTGGGATAAATGCCACCTAAAAGTTTATTTTACTAGGTCATGTGGCAAGTACATGTTTAGTTTATAAAAAACTGCATTTTCTTTTCCATAGTGAGCATACCATTTTATTTTCATCAGTAATATATGAATGATCCAGTTTCTTTGTGTCCTTGCCAGCATTTGGTGTCATCACTATTATGTTAGTCATTCAGTTATTTGTGAAGTAATACCTTGCTGTAGTTTTAGTCTGTAATTCTCTAATGGCTAATGATGTTGAGTTCATGTGCTTATTTGCCATCTGTATTTCCTCTTCAGTTAAATATCTGGCCGTGACTTGTCCATTTTACAGTTTGATTATGTTTGGTAGTTTTTTCATTCATTTTGTTTTTAGCTGCCATACACTCTTTTTTTTTTTTTTCTCTCTTTGTTCCATCTAAAATTGACTGTATATGCTGTGAGATAGTTGTTAAATGTTTACTTTCTTATTTTATTTGTGTAATCAGTTGCCTCAGGAGAGACTCGGTCCTTTTTCTGTCAGTCTTTAATGCTTGCTTTTGACATTTGTTTCCATGTATGTTTAGCTTATTTGGAGGATTTATCTTTTCTATTCTCCCCCGCTCCATATTCCTGTTCTAGTAGCACATAGTGTAATTAGTATTTCTTTGAGGATTTTTTGTTGTTGTTGTTGTCTTCTTCAGGTTTTTGGTTTCCTTTTTTTTTTTTTTTTTAAATTAAAAAAAATTTTTTTCTTGTGTGTTTGTTAGAATGGCTTGAAATCTGGTGGGGCAAGCCAAGCCAACCATGTTATTGTTCTTCAGGAATATAGTGCTGCTGCTTGTCCTTTTGTTCTCCTGTATATATTTAGAATCTTGTCAGGTAGAGAAGGTAATTTGAATCAGCTCTACTATTGAGAGCCACTGGAAAAGCTGAATAAAAATTAAATCATCTTTAGGACATCATATAGACTCCAAAGGGCTTCCCTTGTAGCTCAGTCGGTAAAGAATTTGCCTGCAGTGCAGGAGACCTGGGTTCAATCCCTGGGTTGGGAAGATCCCCTGGAGAAGGAAATGGCAACCCACTCCAGTATCCTTGCCTGGAAAATTTCCTGGACAGAGGAACCTGGTGGATTGCAGTCCATGGGGTCGCAAAGAGTCGGGCACGACTGAGCGACTAACACACGACTAACACACACAGAGTCCAAAGCTGTGAAAAATTACAGGGTTAAAGCTCTAAGGGGAAAAGAAAGCTAGCATATTGAGACTGACATTTGGGCTTTCTTTATCCCCTATGGTGTGCAGATTCTAGAAAAGACCACCAAGAGGCTGACAAGCTAAGTAGTTAATCTTGTCACACTTACTGGACTAGGAAGATAAAAGTTTTGAGTTCATGACCTCTAAAAAGAAAAACTCTGCTTAAATCTCTTAGATTTTATGTTAAAACCTGAAGAAACTATACTCTAAATCAATGTTTCTCAATTTCAGCCCTGTTGACACTGTGGATGAGATAATTCTTTGTTGTGGGAAACTGTCTTGTACATTGAAAGATGTTTAGCTACATCCCTCTCTCTATTCAGTAGACACCTGTACCAACTCGTTCTTGTATTTTCGTTGTGATGATGGAAAATGTTTCCATATATTGCCAAATGTTCTCTGGTGAACAAAGTCACCCCCTTTTAAGAAGTACTAAGTAGTACACTGAATTAGACCAGGCTTTATAGGAATTAAAGCCCAGTGTTCAGGCATCTCCATCACTGGTTTACAATGATCTGAGCTTTATGAGTATCCTTTGCTTTAAGCTGCTTGTTAAAAAGAAATGTTATACTGTCCCTGGGAAGATAATATTACCAGAAGCTTCAAATTATCTTTACTTTCTCTATATAGTATCTGACAAAACCAGTTGGAAGATCTCTGTCCAGCCTAAAAGGATACAGAGATGAAAAACCAAATAAAACCAATGTACAGTAGAAACAGATGAATAGAATATCCACATAATGGTATAATGAAGACTCAAACTAAAATAAAGACATATTCAAGAAAATTAAAAATGAAAGTGAATCAAGAGGACATTGTAGAACTCAAATACCACAGTTAGTAGCAAATTAACTGGTCAGATTGCACAATAATGATTGTGGATATTTTTTATTGCAATTACATAAATTTAGGAAGTACTAATATCTTTATTGACATTTCATTCTGTGCTGTTTTCTGCATGTATTTATGTATTTTTTAATATGTTTCAGTGATTTTTAAATTTAGAAAAATATTTTTTGTCTTCATTCATTGGACTGTTCCTGAAGTGGTAAATAGATATGATTTCAGACGTAAAATTTATCCATATTATATTTGTCTCTGCTGGTTAAGGAAGTTTTCGTATTTTGTCTTATTTTTTATTGTGAATAGATACCGAATTTTATGGAATACTGCATCTGATAATTATATTTTTCTCTACTTTTGCACTATATTGAAAAACAAAGTTTTTTATATACTACAAAGATGTTTCATACAGTACTAAGATTTTTCTTGCATTGTTCTCACTCCTAGATCAACACCAGTTTTGGATTCTGTATCCAGGTTGGTTTTGTTACAGATTTTATTATCAAGGTCGAAGCTACTTAGAACGACAGTTTCTGAGGCAATATTCAGCAATATTCAGAGGCACTTTGTCAGACTGCTCTGTCTGACCTTATCCTCTGTGAGGTAGTGTCTCCATTTTTCTAGGTCAGTTCTTTCTGTGAAGGACCAGAACTTCCTAGCTAGGAAACAAATTAAAACACAAAAGAAATCACAATTTAAAACAAAATTGCCCGAATGTACTCATAGGACATGTAGTTATAGATTATATTAACCTGTGTTCATTACTATTTTAACTCAAAATGTGGAATTGATAAAATTTGATTATTGATGTATTAATATTAAAGTGAAGGCCAAGTTAGATGTATTTTTGTAAATCTAAAAAGAATTAAGTCTCAATTAAAAAACCCACAAACTTGTTTCAACACAAATTTATATTAGAAAAGAATAGCAAAGACCATGTTGTTGTGTTTCTCCTTTATTAATCAAAACTTTTTATGCCAATAAATCAGATTTAATAGTGCTAAAAAAAGTGTTACATGCCAAAGGATAATAGAATGTCTGTTACCACCTTTGGTTTAGCATTTAATGTATTCTGTGACAGTAGTCTCCTCCCCTCCCCCCGCCCCAGAGTTTAGTCAGTACAGTCTTTGAAGGTTATTTAAGGATGCCACGTATCATTCAAGTTCCTTCTTTGCTTTTTAGCAACACTCAGAATAATCTTGGATTTTAGTACATTTCATTTCTTTAGTTGTCTTGAGAAACAACATAGTGATTTCATTTTGGCATTTGACTTAAGGAAATATGTTTATACTTAGAAGTAAATTTTGTTGAAAAAAGTTTTAAGTGTTTAAATATCCAAAATTTAACTGAGATCAAGGTGAAGTGAGCCTTGTAGTTCATTTGCAGGCACTGAAAAAATCTTAAGACAAAATAGCAAGTGTTCATATGAAGAGATTGTTAAAAGGCATTTCCTTATTTTTATAGCAGGATAACTGTGTGGTTATTGCTTTTAGGTTTCTGCCTCATAATTCCCTGTGGATTGTAACTATTTAAATAGGTGGGAAAATTTTGCAGGGCAGTCATGACGGTAGTAGCATTTTTACTCAAATTTTTTCTTTGGGAGAAATTTCTACTAGCAGTATTTTACCTTCCTCATATGCAAGGAAGGGAGTATTCATGTTATATCTTACATTTAAATAATCTGTCTCATTTAAAAGAAATTAATATCTTTTATGGTTAATAGTTTTCATAATCTATAGATAGAATAGATGGAAGGAAATCTGTAGATGGAATAGATGGTCGTAACTTTTCTTGGAAGGAAAGTTATGACCAACCTAGACAGCATATTATTATATTATGGAGAAGGAAATGGCAACCCACTCCACTACTCTTGCCTGGAGAATTCCATGGACAGAGGAGCCTGGTGGGCTGCTGTCCATGGGGTCCCACAGAGTCAAATACGTCTGAAGCAATTTAGCATAGCATAGATAGAATATGCTAAGAATCCTAAATCTTGTGAAATAGAATTAAAATATAATGGTTTCTACAAAATTGCCTATTTAAATTTCTTAAATATAACCAAAACCAGTGCCTCAGATTGAGCCGAGAGTCTTCCTTTTAGCAGAGTTAAAATACATAAACTATGTTAAACTTTTTGATATGTCTATTAGACATTAAGATTATGTTAGATGCTAGCACATGTTATGTACTTGGAATAGAAAGAGGTAAAGTTCTTTATCAGTGTTCTCAAGAAATACACTGTCTTGGAAGGAAAACACTTAGTTAAAAAAAAATTATTCCCATATTTGTGCATTTATATATATGTGTGTTGACTTTCAATTTTGTTAACAAAATCATATCTAATATAAATCAGCTATGACATTAAGCTCTTACTGGTATAACTTTGGAAATAAACCCAACACTTCACACATGTCCACAAATATTATTTTATTTATTTATGAAAATATATATTCCCATATTTGTGCATTTATATATATGTGTGTTGACTTTCAATTTTGTTAACAAAATCATATCTAATATAAATCAGCTATGACATTAAGCTCTTACTGGTATAACTTTGGAAATAAACCCAACACTTCACACATGTCCACAAATATTATTTTATTTATTTATGAAAATATCTGTATATCTATTTATAATAATTTGGGGGGCTAGAATCTTTCTTTCCTGAAAATACTTTATCTTTTTTGGGAGTGGGGGCATCCTGAGCAGCTTGTGGGATCTTAGTTTCCCTATCAGGGATTGAGCCTGGGCCCTCGGCAATGAAAGCACAGAGTCCTAACCACTGGACCACCAGGGAATTCTTGGAATATTTTGTTCTTTTATCATGAAAAATTTCAAATATACACAAATTCGAGAGTTATCAGTGTACTGCCAATTTTTTCCCAATACTCTCAGATCATTCTGTTGGTTAGTGTTTCAATGTTTTAAACTTTCTCTGATTATTGAGTAATCACTGCATATAAATTTAATCAAAGAAAGTTTAAAATCCTGAAAATCTCTCTTTCTAAAATGCGCTTAACCACCATCTGACTTGTTTCTTGCCATTTCCTTTCCACTCATGCACATACATATTAGGACGGTGATCTTTATAGGCAGGAATTTTGTTGATATACTGATGTATCTCCTTTGCTAATACCAGTGCCTGGCACATATCAGGGTCTCCAGAAACATTTGTTCAATGAATGAGTGTGTCTAAATAAGAACCTTCTTTTCCATTGGGCTTCTCTGTTTATATCTTGTAGTCAATCTAAAATAATTTTATGGTATTTTATGTGTATTAATCTGGTCTCCATCACTACTGGAAGCTCCTTGGACTGTGGGCCATATTTTGTGCTACTGCCTCCCTTAAAGAGTCTTAGCATGCTCTTCATTGAGATAAGACATGAGTTTGAGTTATGGGCTCAGCCATTTACTTGGTTTTGTGAAATTTGATTATTTTTCTGAACCTTGATTTCTCAAGCTATTACATATTAAAATGGTATTTGTTATAAGGATAAACTAGATAGTGTTGAGTACATTCAAGATAAATTATTTAAAAATTGAGAGAATGCATAATGTGGTCCGTGGTGTGAATAAGCTTAATAAGATTTAGCCATTGTCATTGTTTAGATGATGAAAGTATTGATTAATTTTTATTTGTTTTATTGTTATTTACAGTCATTTTTCAAGAAGGAAAAAAGCTCTTGTACCTGTCATCTCATTTTATATCACATTTAAGTATACTAAGAATATATGAGAGTTGCTTCTTAGTTTTCTGTTACCTTTCTTGCACTCAGTGTAATTCCTGTTTTCTGAATGAATAGCCATTATTTACCTACTTGCACTTCCAGACACATTACTATTATCTCTAGGCTCAGTTTGTTGTAGCCATGAAGTTTTCCCTGTATTTTTGACTAGGCACTTAGCTTTAATGACTCTGAATGAAACGTTTCTTAACTTTTCTCTCTTACTTTATGTCTCAGTCCGGCCCTGCTTGGCTTTTGGCTAGGTAACCATTTCTGTCCTATGCTCTCCTCTCTCTATTCTTTGCCCAGTAGTGTCTAATTTTCATTTATATGGGAATTTTTCATACATCAGTTTTTTTAAAAAAATTGGAATATAATTGTTTTACACTGTGTGTGAATCAGTTATGAAGGTGAAAAAGAAAGTGAAAGTTGCTCAGTCATGTGTGACTCTTTGCGACCCCATGGGCTATACAGTCCATGGAATTCTCCAGGCCAGAATACTGGAGTGGTAGCCTTTCCCTTCTCCAGGGGATCTTCCCAACCTAAGGATCGAACCCAGGTCTCCCACATTGCAGGCGGATTCTTTACCAGCTGAGTCACAAGGAGAAACCCAAGAGTACTAGAGTGGGTAGCCTATCCCTTCTTGAGCAGATCTTTCCAACTCAGGAATTGAACCGGGGTCTCCTTCATTGCAGGTGGATTCTTTACCAACTGAGCTATCAGGGAAGCCCTATGTGAATCAGTTATATATATACATATATCCCCTGCCTCTTGAGACTATCCCACCCAACCCTGCTTCCCACCCCTCTGGGTCATTACAGAGCACCAAGCTGAGCTCCCTGTGCTAAACAGCATCTTCCAACTAGGTATCTATTTTCAGCATGGTGGTGTATATATATCAGTGCTGCTCTCTAAATTCAGCACACCCTCTCCTTCCTGTCATTTCCACAAGTCCATTCTCCATGTTTACATCTCTGTTCCTGCCCTGTGAATAGATTCAGCAGTACCATTTTCCTAGATTCCAAATATATGTGTTAATATACAATATTTGTTTTTCTCTTTCTGACTTACTTCACTCGGTGTGTCAGACTCTTAGGTTTATCCACATCACTACAAATGACCCACTTTCATTCCTTTTTATGACTGAGTAACATTCCACTGTATATATGTACTACATCTTCTTTATCTGTTGATGGACTTTTAGATTGCTTCCATGTCCTGGCTATTGTAAATAGTGCTGCAGTGAACACTGGGGTACATGTGTCTTTTTGAGATATGGTTTTCCAGGGTATATGCCCAGGAGTGAGATTGCTGGGTCATATGGGTAGTTTTAGTTTTATTTTTTTAAGAAACCTCCATACTGTTGTGCGTAGTGGTTGTATCAATTTACATATCTACCAATAGTGCAAGTGGATTTCCTTTTCTCCATACTTATTGTTTGTAGGGCTTTTTTGATGATAGTCATTCTGACCTGTGTTAGGTGATAACTCACTGTAGTTTTTATTTGCAGTTCTCTAATAATAAGTGAGTTTGAGCATCTTTTCATGTGGCATCATGTTGTTGGCTGTCTGTATGTCTTCTGTGGATAAATGTCGGTTTGCCCATTTTTTCATTGCATTATTTGATACTGAGCTGCATGAGCTGCTTGTATATTTTGGAAAGTTATCCTGTGTCATTTGCTTCGTTTGCAGATATTTTCTCCCATTCTGAGACTTGTCTGTCTAGGCTTACATTTAGATCTTTAATCCATTTTGAGTTTATTTTTGTGTATGGTGTTAGGAAGTGTTCTAATTTCACTCTTTTACATGTAGCTGTCCAGCTTTCCCATCACCACTTACTGAAGAGGCTGTCTTTCTTCATTGCATATTCTTGCCTCCTTTGTCAAAGACACAGTGACCATAGGTCTGTGGGTTTCTCTGTGGGCTTTCTATTCCATTGATCTATGTTTCTTTTTTGTACTAGAACGCTACTGTCTTCATTAATGTAGCTTTGTAGCATAGGGAGCCTGATTCCTCCAGCTCCGTTTTTCTTTCTCAAGATTGCTTTGGCTATTCAAGGTACATTGTGTTTCCATACAAATTGTAAAATTTTTCGTTCTAGTTATGTGAAAAATGGCCTTGGTAATTTGATAGGCATTGCATTGAATCTGTGGATTGCTTTCTGCAGTACAGTCATTTTCACATTATTGATTCTCCCAACCTAAGAACATGATATATCTCTATCTGTTTGTGTCCTCTTTCATCAAAATCTTATAGTTTTCTGCATACAGGTCTTTTTCTCCTTAGGTAGGTTGTTAATTCCTATGTATTGTTTTTGTTGTAGTGGTAAGTGAAGTTGTTTCCTTAATTTTTCTTTCTCATTTTCTGTTGTTGCTGCTGCTAAGTCGTGTCAGTCGTGTCCAACTCTATGCGACCCCATAGATAGCAGCCCACCAGGCTCCTCTGTCCCTGGGATTCTCCAGGCAAGAATGCTTATGTGGGTTGCTGTTTTTTTGTTAGTGGATAGGAATACAAGAGATTTCTGTTCTGTGTATTAATTTTGTACCCTGAAACTTTACTAAATTAATTGATTAGCTAGTTTTTTGGTAGTATATTTTGGATTTTCTGTGTATAGTATCATGTCATCTGCAGACACTGACAGTTTTACTTCTTCTTTTCCAATTTGGATTCTTATATTTCTTTTTGTTCTTGTTTGCCATGGCTAGGACTTCCAAAACTATATTGAATTAATAGTGACAAGAGTGGGTACTGATGTCTTCTTCCTGATCTTAAAGAAAATGCTTTCATTTTTTTCACCATTGAGAATAATGTCTGTTGTTGGTTTGTCATATATGGGCTTTGTTTTGTTGAGGTGTGCATGTTACTCACTCAGTCATGTCCGACTCTTTGTGACCCCGTGGACTGTAGCCTGCCAGGTTCCTCTGTCTATGGAATTCTGCAGGCAAGAAGACTGGAGTGAGTAGCCATTCCTTTCACCGTGGGATCTTCCTGACCCAGGGATCAAACTTAGGTATCCCGCATTGCAGGCAGACTGTTGACTGTCTGAGCCACCAGGAAAGCCCCTATGTGAAGCCCCTATGTTGAGGTAAGTTTCCTCTATGCCCACTTTCTGAAAAGTTTTTATCATAAAGGGATATTGAATTTTGTTGAATGCTTTTTCTGCATCTTTTGAGATGATTGTCATATGGTTTTTATCCTTCAGTTTGTATGGTATACCATACTGATTGATTGGTGTTTATTGAGGAATGCT
Source organism: Cephalophus harveyi (assembly GCA_006410635.1). NCBI lineage: Eukaryota > Metazoa > Chordata > Mammalia > Artiodactyla > Bovidae > Cephalophus > Cephalophus harveyi. Next base: position 22,437 of record SJYT01013685.1, read on the forward strand.
TTCATCCCTGGGATCAATCCCACTTGATTATAGTGTGTGATTCTTTTAATGTGTTGTTTGATTGCTTGCTAATGATATTATGAGGATTTTTATGACTGTTCATCAGTGATACTGGTGTTAATTTTATTTTCTTACGCTATCTTGTCTGGTTTTAGTATCAGGGTGATGGTGGCCTTGAGTTTGGGAGTGTTCCTCCCTCTGCAGTTTTTTGGAAGAGTTTGAGAAGGATAGGTGTTAAGTTCAGTTCAGTTGCTCAATTGTGTCTGACTCTTTGTGACCCCGTGGACTGTAGCATGCCAGGCTTCCCTGTCCATCACCAACTCCCTGAGCTTGCTAAAACTCATGTCCATTGAGTTGGTGATCCCATCCAACCATTTCATCCTCTGTTGTCCCCTTTTCCTTTTGCCTTCAATCTTTCCCAGTATCAGGGTCTTTTCCAGTGAGTCAGTTCTTCGCATCAGGTGGCCAAAGTATTGGAGTTTCAGCTTCAACATCAGTCCTTCCAATGAATATTCAGGACTGATTTCCTTTAGGATTGACTGGTTGGATCTCCTTGCTTTCCAAGGGACTCTCAAGAGGCTTCTCCAACACCACAATTCAAAAGCATCAGTTCTTCGGCACTCAGCTCTCTTTATAGTCCAATTCTCACATCCATACATGACTACTGGAAAAACCATAGCTTTGACTAGATGTACCTTTGTCTGCAAAGTAATGTGTCTGCTTTTCAATATGCTATCTAGGTTGGTTGTAGCTTTCATCCAAGGAGCAAGCGTCTTTTAATTTCATGGTTGCAGTCACCATCCACAGTGATTTTGGAATCCAAGAAAATAAAGTCTGTCACTGTTTCCATTGTTTCCCCATCTATTTGCCTTGAAGTGATCGAACTGGATGCCATGATCTTTGTTTTTTGAACGTTGAGTTTTAAGCCAACTTTTTCACTCTCCTCTTTCACTTTCATGACATTGCTTGTGAAGTAATCAGTCCCTGGACTCTTGTTTGTTGGGAAATTTTTAATCATAGTTTCAATTTAAGTGCTTGTGACTGGTCTGTACATATCTTCTGTTTCCTCATGGGTCAGTCGTGGAAAGTTGTACTGTTCTGAGAATTTGTCCATTTCTTCCAGGTTGTTCATTTTATTGTCATATAGTTGCTCTCATGATGTCATATAGTTGTTCTCATGATGATTTCTATTTCTGTAGTGTCAGTTGCAACTTCTTTTTCATTTCTAGCTTTATTGATATGAGTCTTTTTTTGTTGATGAGTCTGGTTATTGGTTTATTTGTTTTATCTTTTCAAAGAACCAGGTTTTAGTTTTATTGATCTTTGCCATTGTTTTAATTCTTTTTCATTTAGTTTTGCTCTGATCTTCATGATTTCTTTCCTTCTGGTAACATTGGGAGTATTTTTTGTTGTTGTTCTTGAGGTAGAATTGTATTACTATAAAGAACGTACATTAAGTTAGTTTTCTTCTGGTGCCTGGAACTTTCTACCTTAGATATTTTCTGCCTCAGTGTTCTACGCCCAGTAGGGCCACAGAGACTATGGTCTGGAATTCTTCCATATGTTTTCCTTGAGCGAGTTTTCCTGGAAGAAAATGAGGACACAGGCCAAAACAGTAAGACATTCCACAGAAAAGAAAAATAATATACTGATTACAGATTTCATTTGTAATAGAAATACAAAAACAGACTAATGGAGACTATGGAATTATTATGAAACATATGTACACATTCTTAAAAATTTCAAGAAAGATATTAACAGTGCAAAACAAAAAATTCAAAAGAAAATAATTCAGTTTAAACAGCTAAAATTGAATACAAAAATAAGATAAATAATAGAATGATCTGTTACAAGAATGAAATAGTTAATTGGAAGATTACAGTGAGATGATCTCACAGAAAAAAAGCAGGAAAGGTTATGAATATAGAATATGTAAGGAAAGATTGAGAGATATTGAAAAAAATAAGGGTACTAATTTTCAGATGAAAGGAATCTCAGGAAAGGAAAAAAAAAAATAGAGGAGAATATATTTGAAGGAATAAAGAGGATGGGCTTTCCCAAATTAGAGACAGGGAAGAAGTGCAGGGAGGAAAGGTGGGATGAGTATTTTTAGATTAAAATGTTTCATAGAAGAGTTAAAGGAGAGATTAGTAAAAACCCACAACACAAGATTAAATGTAAAACTGTCAAACAGGAAGAAAGATCTAAAACTTCTCAGAAGATGGGAGAGAAGTCCCATTAAATGAAGAATTAGATAATATCACATTTTAACAGCAATTCTGAATATGAATAGGAAATGCCTTCATATTTACAGAAGTTTGAAAAGAACTTGAAATTTTTCATCTAGTCAAACTGCCATTCAAATATAAAGGCAAAATTAAAAATGTTAGTATGCATGTTAAGTCTCTAAAGGTCTGCTATATAAATTTTCACTTTAAAAATAGCTTTAGGGCTTCCCTGATGGCTCAGTGGTAAAGAGTCTGCCTGGCATTGTAGGAGACACAGATTCAATCCCTGATCCGGGAAAATCTCACATTTTATGGGGCAAAAAAGCCGAGGGACCTCAACCATTGAGCCTGTGCTCTAGACTCCAGGAACTGCAACTATTGAGACCACAGGCCGCAGCTGCTGAAGTCTGCACACCATAGAGCCAATGCTCTGCGACAAGAGAAGTCACCTTGATGAGAAGCCTGAGCACTGCAACGAAGATAGCCCTTGCTTTCTGTAACTAGAGAAAAACCCTTGCAGCAATGAAGACCCAGCACAGCCAAAGATAAGTAAATGAATAATTTTTTTAAATGAAAATAGATTTAAATGAAGCATTGAAATGAACAGACAAAAATTTTAAAACTGAAAGAGATACATGAAGTAAAGGTAATAAAATACTTCAGTTACTTTTTCTTTCCCCCCTAAACAAATGTAGCTGAGACCAAAGAATAGAGAAAATACTAATTTAGAATTAAAAGTCTGTATCAGTACTTTCCAAACTCTGTTGAAGGAACTTTTATTGTTTTAATTTTTAATTTTTCAGACCTAACTTTCATACATTTAAAAAAATCATAAACATTGATGTCTTTAGCAAAGTCACACTGGTATAAAAATTTTTACACATGTATTCTCATCTCCTGTACTTTGTAAACAAGAAATAGATACTTTTAAAAGGCAAACTATTTATAGGAAGGAAAGTTGCAGAAAAGACTTGAAAATCTACTATAAATGCAGTCATTGTATACGAGGATTTATGCAAAACATGAACATGGCAGAAATACAAGATATAAAAACCCAAGTGAATATTTAGTGATGAAAAAAAGTGCAGTTACTGAAATGAAAAATTGCCTGGATGGGCTTAACAGGATATTAGATGCAGTAAAAGAAAAGATCCATGATCTTAAGGTAATAATATAACTATTCCAAATGAGGGACAAAGAAAACTGGAGGGGAAGGACACAATAAAGTCTTTGTGGCCTATTGGATTATATCAGACATTCTAACATATCCATGATTATTGTTCCAGCAAAGAGGCAGCTGACAAAAATATTTGATGAAATGATGTCCAAAAATTTTTGATACTGGGAAGAACATTATATATTGGCAGACTCAAGAAGCTCAGAGTAACATAAACAAAACACACACACCAAAAAGGAAAACAGTTACATACCAAGGTATGTCATAATCAAATCCCCGAGAAAGAGAAAATGCTTAAAGTAGCAAGTGAATATAGGGCTTCCCTGGTAGCACAGCTGGTAAAGAATCTGCCTGCAATGCATGAGACCCCAGTTCAATTCCTGGGTCAGGAAGATCCCCAGGAGAAGGGATAGGCTACTCAATCCAGTATTCTGGGGCTTCCCTAGTGGCTGAGATGGTAAAGAGTCCACCTGCAGTGCAGGAGATCTGGGTTCGGTACCTGGGTAGGGAAGATCCTCTGGAGGAGGACATGGTAACTTTGCCTGGAGAATCTCCATGAACGGAGGAGACCAGCAGGTTACAGTCCATGGGATTGCAAAGTGCTGGACATGACTGAGGACCTAAGCACAGCACCGCAAGTGAATGAAGACAAGTTACCGTCAGGTGAACAAATGGACTTCTTGCTAGACAATTTTCAGTCCACAGAGTAGTGGAATGGCATTTTTAAAGTGCTGAAAGAAAACACTAAAACTACAATTATTTGTGCAGGAAACAAAAACTTCTGAATAAAGAGAAACGAAAAGACTTACCTAATCAAACAGATGCTAAGTGAATTTGTTAAGCAGACATGAAGTTCAAAAGTATTAAGGGCCTTTTGTTAGAAGAACAATGATATTGCGTGAAAACTTGAATCTGCAGAACAATGATACCGTATGAAAACTTGAATCTACACAAGAGGACTGAAGCCTGAAATAAATTATTAATCTTTCAAAAACACAGATTTTTTTTTTTTTTTTAGGCTTTTCATGTGTGTGGTTTTTGGGTATTTTGGAGAGTTTTTTAGTTTCTTTAAATGGCCATTGACTTATTTGTTCACTAAATTTAGTTTAAAAATCATAAAACATTTCTTACAAAAGAGTACATTGCTTTCTGTACACTTTTCTGAATAGATGCCAGGAATATATGGATTATTCCCATTTAGGTTATTAGACGTCTAAGCTGGATTTAGAAAAGGAAGAGGAACCAAAGATCAAATTGCCAACAGTCACTGGATCATAGAGAAGACGAAGGAATTCCAGAAAAACATCTATTTATGTTTCATCAACTATGCTAAAGCCATTGACTCTGGATTGTAACAAACTGCAAAGTTCTTAAAGAGATGGAAATACCAGACCATCTTACCTGTCTCCTAAGAAACCTATATGTGTGTCAGGAAGCAACAGAACCCTGTGTGGAACAACTGATTGGTTCAGTATTGAGAAAGGAATACGACCTGGCTGTCTGCTGTCACCCTGTTTGTTTAATCTATAGGCTGAGCACATCATGAGAAAGACCAGACTGGATGAGTTACAAGTTGGACTCCAGATAGGCAGGAGTAACATCAACAACCTCAGGGACAGGGGTGATCCTCTCTAATGGCAGAAAGTGAAGAGGAACTAAAGAGCCTCTTGATGAGGGTAAAGGAGGAGAGTGAAACAGTCAGCTTAAAACTCAATATTAAAAAAATAAAACTAAGATCATGGCATCCGGCCTCATTACGTCATGGCAGATAGAAGGGAAAAAGGTGGACGTAGTGACAGATTGCCTCTTCTTGGGCTCTCAAATCACTATGGATGGTGACTGCAGCCATGAAATCAGAAGACGATTGCTTCTTGGCAGGAAAGCAATGACAAACCTAGACAGTGTCTTGAAAAGCAGAGACGTTACTCTGCTGACAAAGGTCATATGGTTGTGAGAGCTGGACTGTAAAGAAGGCAGAAGGCCAAAGAATTGATACCTTCTATCTCTGGTGGTGCAGAAGACTCTGGAGAGTCTCTTGGACAGCAGGGAGATCAAATCAGTCAATTGTAAAGGTAATCAACCCTGAATATTCATTGGAAGGTCTGATGCTGAAGCTCTAATACTTTGACCACCTGTTGTGACCAGCTGACCCTTTGGAAAAGTCCCTGATGCTGGGAAAGATTGAGGGCAGAAAGAGAAGAGAGTGTCAGAGGATGAGATGGCTGGATGGCATCACTGATGCAACGGACATGAACTTGGGCAAACTTCAGGAGAGGATAAGGGACAGGGATAGCATGTTGCACTCCATGGGATTGCAAAGAGTCAAGACACGACTGGGTGACTGAACAACAACTAGGTTATTAAGAGTATATTGAGCAGAGTTCCTGTGCTATATATGTAATAGGTCCAGCCACTGACTGATTAAAGCAAAAATCTGTCAGTTTGCTAACAGGTGAAATTAAGGTGTATCATTACATTAGTATAAAGAACAGGAGGGAGGAATAAAAGTGTACCGTTGAGAGAATTCTGCTTTATAAATGAAATGATACATTATTTGAATGTAGACTATAGTAAGTTAATGATGCTTATTGTAAATCCTAGAGCAGTCATTGGAAACAGTGAAGAGATACAGTAAATAAGTCATTAGTAAAAATAAAATTATAAACTAAAATAATCCCAAGAGGGGAAAAAGACAATAAATGGACAAATACAAATCAAATTGCCAGATGGTAGATTTGAAACTAGACAAATCAGTTTTGAAAAGAACTGTAAATTTCCCAAGCACCCCAATTAAATGGCAAAGAGTATTAAGTGGGAGCTAAAGCAAATCCCAGCTATATGCCATCTAGGAGTAAAGCACATTAAATATAAAAGACACTCATATATTAAGAAGTAAAAGTATGGAGATGAAAAGGCTCTTCAAGCACCAGTTAAAACAGAAGTGAACTGGCTATGTTAATATCAGATAAATTGCACTTGAGAACAAGGAATAGGTACACTATAAACTTAAAATTTTTCTAGCTAGAAGTTAGGGGTCAGTACCAGTTACCTGGAAAATGTGGCAATTTATAGAGATTTAATGCTCTTGAGAGTCCCTTGGACTACAAGGAGATCCAACCAGTCCATTCTGAAGGAGATCAGCCCTGGGATTTCTTTGGAAGGAATGATGCTAAAGCTGAAACTCCAGTACTTTGGGCACCTCATGTGAAGAGTTGACTCATTGGAAAAGAGTCTGATGCTGGGAGGGATTGGGGGCAGGAGGAGAAGGGGACGACCAAGGATGAGATGGCTGGATGGCATCACTGACTCAATGAATGTGAGTCTGAGTGAACTCCGGGAGTTGATGATGGGACAGGGAGGCCTGGCATGCTGTGATTCATGGGGTCGCAAAGAGTCAGACACGACTGAGCAACTGAACTGAACTGAATGCACTGCTAAGGGAGTCAAAAAGCAAAGTCACAGGAAATTAAGAAAATATTTTCAGCTGAGTAAAAATGAAAACAATAACATTCGTGAGGCAGCTAAAATGTTGCACTTAACAGAAAAGTTATACCTTGAAATCCTTATATGAGAAAGGAAGAAAGGATCAAAATCAGTGATTGAAGAAACTAGAACTTGAGAATCTGAAAAAAGAATAGAAAATTAAATTCACAGGAGGCAAGGAAATAGAGAAATTAGTTAAATAAAACTATCAATGAAATCATGAGCTGGTTCTTTGAAAAGATTAATAAAGTTGATAAGCCTCAAGCCTGATCAAGAAGGTAGAATATATACATTGCTATGTATAAGAAATGCAAAGAGATTATCACTACAGTCTACATCATTAGAAGAATAAAGAGACTATAATGGAAAACTTTATATTTAAAAATGTGATTATTTTCTTGAAATGAGCAAATTCCTTGAGACACAAACTCCAAGGCTTACTGAGAAAGAAAGGGATTACTTGAATTAGCTCTCTATGTATTAAAAAAATTTATGATGAGGTACTTTTGCAAAAAGTAAACTATTTACACTAATCAATCTCACTGGTGAATTCTATCACACATATTTAAAGAAGAAATAATACCAGACCTACACATAAACAATAAAATGATGTCAGTTCTGCATTATATTCATTTATAGATATAATACAAATTTGGTTGTAAATACAGTGGAGTTCTTTTTGAAGTTGATAAAGTGAATTTTATTTGGAAAAATGAAGACTAAAAATAATGTACATTTTGAAAGAAGATCCAGCTGTAGGTGGTCATTTTTTTTCTATGAATTAGAAGGATGTCTGTGAAGCTCCAGCAGTTAAAACAGTGTGACATTTGACATCAGGATAGACAAATTGACTAATGCAGTAAAATATCTGCCTGCTAAACAAAACTGAGCATGCTTTGAAATTTTGATTTGTGACAGAGATAAAGCATCAGAGAAGGAGGGACTTTACTATGTATACAGCTGGGGGAAAATGATAGCCTATGGAAAAAGATGAAATTGAATCTTTCCCAAATATATATATAGACACACACACACAGAGTCATTGAATGGATTCACAAGGACCTGATGAGTACACTTTTCAGTATCAAAAAATCAGGTAATTGAGTATATTAAGTAATTTCTATAAATTAATAGCACACAAGAACATTAATGGGGGATGAGGAAAAGGGCAGATAAATTAGCAGACATTACATAGAAATGATTTCTTAAAGGAAAACAGTCCTGAATATTCATTGGAACGACTGATGCTGAAGCTGAAACGCCAATATTTTGGCCACCTGATGCAAAGAACTGACTCATTGGAAAAGATTATGATGCTGGGTAAGATTGAAGGCAGGAGGAGATGGGGACAACAGAGGATGAGATGGTTGGATGGCATCACCGACTCAATGGACATGAGTTTGAGCAAGCTCCAGGACTTGGATAGAGAAGCCTGGTGTGCTGCAGTCCATGGGTGGATCGTAAAGAGTTGGACACGACTGAGCGACTGAACTGAACTGACTGACATGGAAATGGAAATACTGTGTGATTAATAATCACAGGACTGGAAAATACTAGTTTTTGTTCCAGTCCCAAAGAAGGGCAATGCCAAAGAAATATTCAGACTACTGCACAATTGCACTCATTTCAAATGCTAGCAAAGAAAAGCTCAAAATTCTCCAAGCTAGGCTTCAACAGTATATGAACTGAGAAATTCCAGATGTTCAAGCTGGATTTAGAAAAGGCAGAGGAACCAGAGATCAAATTGCTACCATCCGTTGGATCATAGAAAAAATAAGAATGCCAGAAAAACATCTGCTTCATTGACAGTGCTAAAGCCTTAGACTATGTGGATCACAACAAGCTCTAGAAAATTCTTCAAGAGATGGGAACACCAGACCACTTGACCTGCCTCCTGAGAAACCTGTATGCAGGTCAAGAAGCAACAGGACTAGGCATGAAACAACAGACTGGTTCCAGATTGGGAAAGGAGTACGTCAAGGCTGTGTATTGTTACCCTGTTTATTTAACTTATATGCAGAGTACATTGTGTGAAATGTCAGGTTGGATGAAGCACAAGCTGGAATCAAGATTACCGGGAGATATATCAGTAACCTCAGATATGCAGATGACTCCACCTTTATGGCAGAAAGTGAAGAGGAACTAAAGAGCCTCTTGAAAGTGAAAGAGGAAAGTGAAAAAGCTCGCTTTAAAACTCAGCATTCAAAAAACTAAGATCTTGGCATCCAGTCCCATCACTTCTTCTCAAATAGTTGGGAAAACAATGGAAACAGTGACAGACTTTATTTTCTTATGCTCCAAAATCACTGCCGATCACGACCACAGCGATGAAATTGAAAGACGCTTGCTCCTTGGACGAAAAGCTATGACAAACCTAGACAGCATATTAAAAAGCTGAGACTACTTTGCTGACAAAGGTCCATGTAGTCAAAGCTATGGTTTTTCCAATAGTCATGTATTGATTTGAGAGTTGGACCATAAAGAAGGCTGAGCGCCAAAGAATTGATACTTTTGAACTGAGTTGGAGAAGACTCTTAAGTCCTTTGGATTGCAAGGAGATCAAATCAGTCAGTCCTAAAGGGAATCAGTCCTGAATATTTATTGGAAGGACTGATGCAGAAGCTGGAGCTCCAATGCTTTGGCCACCTGATGCGAAAAGAGCAGACTCATTAGAAAAGACTGATGCTGTGAAAGATAGAAGCCAGGAGGAAAAAGGGATAACAGCGGAAGAAATGGTTGAATGTCATCACTGAGTTAGTGGACATGAGTGTGAGCAAGCTCCGGGCAATGGTGAAGGATAGGGAAGCCTGGTGGGCTGCAGTTCCGTGGGTTTGCAGAGTCAGACATGCCTGAGCGACTAAAAAACAACAGCAATAATCACATCATCTTCAGTGATAAGGAAGATGTATTTTATTTCTTATTTATTATTTGACTGCACCAAGTCTCTGTTTTGGCATACAGATCTTCATTGCGGTGTGTGTGCTTCTCTTACTTGTGGAGCTTAGTTGCCCAATAGCCTGTGGTGTTTTAGTTATCTGACCAGGAATCGAACCCATGTTCCCTGCATTGCAGGACAGTTGTTAACCACTGGACCACCAGGAAAGTCCAAGAAATATTTTAAATGTGACATTTACAGGTGTTTGGAAGAGTCCACATAGTTGGGATATCTAACTTTCCTGGTGGGTATGTAGAATGATGGAATAATTTGATAAAATTGCTTGGTATTCTAAAATTACTCATATACCTTTTGTGAATCAGTCCTTGTGTTTATTACATTAAAAATAAAATAACATGGGCTTCACTGGTGGTCCAGTGGTTAAGAATCCACCTTGTAATGCAAGGGACACCTGTTCAATCCCTGGTCCAGGATATCCTATTCACTGTGGAATAACTAAGCCCGTGCACCACAATTACTGGGCTGGTGCTCTAGAGTGCAAGAACTGCAACTGCTGAATCCTTTGTGCCTAGAACCCGTGGTTAGCAAAAAGAGAAGCTACTGCAATGAGAAGCTCGTGAGCCACAAGGCTGCACACAGCAATGAAGACCCACCATAGCCAAAAAATAAATAAAATAAAATAACAATAAATGTTTATATTTTAGCTTTATGTGCCAGAGAAAAGGCACATTATCAGAATCTGATTTTTGTGTTTAGACTGCAGCCATGAAATGAAAAGACTCCTTTTCTCTAGAAGAAAAGCTTTGAGAAACCTAGACAGTTTATTAAAAAGCAGAGACATATACTTAGCTGATAGAGGTCCGTATAGTCAAAGCTATGATCTTTCCAGTAGTCATATATGGATGTGAGAGTTGTCATAAAGAAGGCAAAGTACTGAAGAATTGATGCTTTCAGTTGTGGTGTTGGGGAAGTCTTGGGAGTCCCTTGGATTGCATGGATATCAAACGAGTCAATCATGAAGGAAATCAACCATGAATATTCATTGGGAGGACTGATGCTGAAACTGAAGCTTCAGTACTTTGGCCACCTGATACGAAGAGCCAGCTCATTGGAAAAGACCCTGATGCTGGGAAAGACAGAAGGCAGGAGAAGGGGATGACAGAGGACATAGTAGTTGGATGGCATCACTGACTGAATGGACAAGAGTTTGAGCACGCTCCGAGAGATGGTGAAAAACAGGGAAGCCTAGCATGCTGCAGTCCACAGAGTCGCAAAGAATCGGACACGACTGAGCGACTGTACAGCAATAGTTGTCAAAAAGCTCATTTCCAGAAGCAAACCTAATTCCACACACACTCCCCAACCTTATAGCCCTAGAGAATATTTAAAAATACCTTTCATTCATTGATTGATTCATTCATTTGGCTGCTTAGGGCCTTAGTGAGACATACAGGATCTTTTAGCAGCATGCAGGATCTTTTGTGCAGACTGCAGGCTCTTCCTCATGGTGCATGGATTTCCCTCTAGTTGTGGCAGGCAGGCTCCAGAGTGTGGGCTCTGGGCTCGTGGTACACAGGGTCTTTTCCTGTGTTGAGTGGTCTCCAGAATGTGAGGGCTCGGTAGTTGCCGTGCGTAGGCGTAGTTGCCGTGCACAGGCGTAGTTGCCTGGTGGCATATTGAATCTTAGATCCCTGGTAAGGGATCACATCCACATTCCCTGCATTGGAAGACGGGTCCTTAACCACTGGACCATCAGGACCGTCTTTCTGAAGAATTTTATATTCAGTTTTCCTTAACCTCTTTATCATTGTTATGTTTCTTTTATAAATGCATTGTGTTCAGAGGCCTTCAATACCTTTTCTCTTTGCCATGTCCTCAACAAGTAGTAAAATTGGCAGTTCAAACACCATGTCAGTTTTAATACTAGAAGTTTATTTGTACTCATTGCAGCTTCCAAACTAAGAGTATACTTATGCAAACAGCATGAGAGAAAGAGCTGGATTTAAAAGCAGTTAGAAAACACCATCTTCATTATACTCAATTTAGTAGAAAATATTCTTGACTTTCCTTTCTGAAGTCTTGAGTTTCTTTGGGTTTGATTTTTTAAGTCATTCTGAAATGTTATGAGGTAGAAAAGTTGGTGTGCAAAAAGTGTTGCCTTTAATATTTTTTAAAAAACATCATTGACATGGCAAAGTACACTTAAGACAAAAGCCATGTAAAATCTAGCTGCCTTGATAACAATAGTTAAGGAATAACTATAGTCCCCAGAGACACTATAAGTAACTATTGTCAGTTGCAATTGAATCAAGAAATTTGGGGGCTATAAACATTCCACAGCCAATTCAGAGAAGATTGCAATTCATGTGAGATTAATAATAAAGATGATGATGACAGTGATATTGATGACAATGACAGGTAACATCAGATATTCCAAATATTGTTCTAAGTGTTTTGATTCATTCAACAGATACTCATTCAGTACTACTACTTGGGTGTAAGGCACTGTTCTATATTTTGAGGATTCAGTGTGAAAGAAAAGCAAAAGCTTTCATCCTAACAGAGAGGCAGATAACCAGCATACTGGTAGATATACAACCTGTCAAATTGTCTAAAGTGCTATGGAGAAAAGGAAAAGAAAGGAAACTAATGTGTCAAGTGGAATTTTTGTTGTTTGTTTTTATTTAATTTGTTCATTAGCTTCAGGACAGAAATTAACAATTGGCAGATACCCTAAGAATCCTAAATTTGGTTTGGTGCTCTATTTTTGTTTTTGTGGTTTTTACGAAAATTACTCTATTTAAACTAAAAGATAAAAGCAAAAATAATTCACCTTTCTGTTCTCTGTATCTGTGCAGTGAACATAGGGTAGTACATATCTTTTCAAATTAGTGTTTTCATTTTCTTTGGTTAAATACTCAGAAGTGGAATTGCTAGATTATATGGTAGTTCTATATTTAATTTTTTGAGGACCATCCATACTTTTTTCCATAGTAACTGCACTAATTACATTCCCCAACAGTGCAGAAGGGATCCCATTTCCACATTCTCACCATTACTTGTTATTTCATGTTACCTGTTGGCCATCTGCATGTATTCTTTGGGAGAATGTTTACTTAGATCCTGTGCTCCTTTATCTTTGGGTTTTTTTGAGTTTTTTGCTACTAAGTTGTGTGAGTTCTTTATATAGTTTGGATACCAGCCCTTTATCACACATATAACTTGCAGTTATTTCTTCCATTCACTAGTTTGCTTTTTTCATTTTATTGTCAGTTTCCTTTGCTGTGAAAAAGCTTTTATGAAAAATATATTTATTTTAAATTGGAGGATAATTGCTTTATAATGTTGTGTTGTTTTCTGCCATGTATCAACATGAATCAGCCATAGGTGTACCTATGTCTCCTCCCTCTTGAACCTCCCACCCCATGTGAAGAAGCTTTTTAGTTTGATGTAGTCCCACTTGTTTAATTTTACTTTTGTTATTTTTTGTATCAAAATTAGAAAATCATCACCAAGATCTGCATTAAGGAGGTTCAGTTCAGTTCAGTCGCTCAGTCGTGTCCGACTCTTTGTACCCCATGAATCACAGCACACCAGGCCTCCCTGTCCATCACCAACTCCTGGAGTTCATTCAGACTCGCGTCCATCGCGTCAGTGATGCCATCCAGCCATCTCATCCTCTGTCATCCCCTTCTCCTCCTGCCCCCAATCCCTCCCAGCATCAGAGTCTTTTCCAATGAGTCAACTCTTTGCATGAGGTGGCCAAAGTACTGGAGTTTCAGCTTTAGCATCATTAAGGAGGTTACTGCCACCTATGTTTATTTCTAGGAGTTTTATGGTTTCACATCTTACATTCAGGTCTTTTTAATCCATTGCAAGGTGTTTTGTTTTGTTTTTTAATGGTAGAAGTTAGTGTTCCAATTTCTTTCATCATTTTGCATGTGCCTGTCTACTTTTTCCAACTCTGTTTATTGAAGAGACTTCCCTTTTCTCTTTGTATTTTGGCTACTTTGTTATAAATTAATTGACCATGTACACTGGAGTTTTATTTCTTGGCTTTTTATTATATCCCACTGATCCATTTGTCTGCTTTTTTAATACCAATACCATACTGTTTTAATTGCTGCAGCTTAGTTCTTCCAGGTTGCTTTGGGTATTCAGGGCCTTTTCCGATTCTGTAGAAATTTTAGGATTATTTGTTCTATTTTGTGAAAAATAGGATTAGAATTCTCATAGGAATTGAAAGTGTATATTGCTTTAGGTAATGTGTACATTTTTAACCATGTTAATTCTTACAACCAGGAGCACAGAATATCTGTTACATTTGTGTGTTTTTCAGTTTCTTTTGTTTATGTTTTGTAGTTTACAGTATAGATTTTATACTTCCTTAAATTTATTCTTAGGTATTGTATTCTTTTTGATTCAGTTGTAAATAAGATTATTTAATTTGTTTTTTTTACAGTTCATTATTAGTGTAAAGGAACACAACAGAGTTTTGTGTCTTGATCTTGTATCTTCCAGCTTTACTGAATTCATTTATTAGCCCTAACAATTTTCTGATGGAGGCCTTAGGTAAGAATTATATAATTCCATGTCATGTGCAAGTTATTACAGTTTTACTTCCTCTTCTCCAATTTGGATGCCTTTTCTTTTTCTTGCCTAATTGCTCTAGCTAGGACCTCTAGTAAAAGTGGCATGCATTGGCATCTTTGTCTTATTCCTAATCTTTGAAGAAAAGCTTCCACAGATTTTATCCCTTGAGTATTATGTTGGCTATCAACATATCACATATGGTGTTTATTGTGTTGACATATATTCCCATTATACCTGCTTAGTTGAGAGTTTTTAATCATAAGTGTATGTTGAATTTCATCAAATGCTTTTACTGCATCTTGAGATGATCATATAGTTTCTGTCCTTTTAATGTATTATTGGATTTAGTTTGTTAATATTTTGTTGAGGATTTTTACATCTGTGGTCATCGGGGTTATTGGTGTGTGTGTGTGAGTGTGAGTGTTGTGTGTGTGTGTGTGTGTGTAGGAGATCCATGTCTGTTTTCATTATCAAGGTAATGCTGGCCCTCTATAAATGCTGGCCCTCTATAATGGGTTTGGAAGAGTTCTTCTCTCTTCTGTTTTATGGAAGAGTTTGAGAAGGATTAGCATTAATTTCCTTTAAATGTTTAGTAGAATTCACCAGAGAACCCCTCTGGTGGGGGGAGGATTTTTTAAAGGAAGTGACTATAGCAGAAGAATTAAATCTAAGGAGGGTGAGAGAAAAGAGAAAATCCAGGAATTGAGAGTATTATGACGTAACATACAAGGCATTTGTAAAACTCTTAATGGTAAATTTTTTACTTTACATTTCCACTTCTTACAACTTTTAAAATATATATCTCATAAACTTTGGGGTGTTTTTTTTCTTCTTTTTAAAATCTTACACTTCTTATGTACCTATTTCAGTTAATAGAAGATATTTTTATTTAGCTTTTTTCAGTTTTTTTCTTTAAGGAATCCTTTGGCTCAGATTAGATTAACTCTTCACATTTCTTAGAGTTTTGATATTATCAGACACAGAAATAAATAATGTTTAGATTACCTGGATTAAATCAATGAGAGATTGGAAATATTCATTATTATGAGCAATTGTGCTTGCTTTTTATCTAGATAAGAATTAACATGGTTTTTAATAGATGTACGGCTTAACAGTTACATTTTTTTAAAACAGCAAGAAAAATGATGAATTAAAAGCAAAGTAAATGAGAACAACCTAATGTTCCCCTATGTTCATACTGTGCAGCATTATTTTAACACTTTGCAGGCCTTTTATGTTTGAAAGTAAAGTACTCTCCTATAAAAAGTTGCAAATGAAAGTTGCTCACTTGTGTCTGCCTCTTTTCGACCCCATGGACTATAGCTTGCTAGGCTTCTCTGTCCATGGAATTCTCCAGGTCAGAATACTGGAGTGGGTAGCTGTTCCCTTCTCCAGGAGATCTTCCCAACCCAGGGATTGAACCCAGGTTTCCTGCATTGAAGGTGAATTCTTTACCAACGGAGCCACCAGGGAAGCCCTCATATACCTCTCCTTATATAGCTTTTCTCACTCTCCCTAGGCTATAGCTCCCTAAATTTGTAGTTTCTTATTCTCGTATGTGCTCCTATATTGTTTTTTTGCATATAGGCATCCATAAACAACATGTGGTTTTGTTCTGTATGTTTTAAACTCAATATGCTGTATATATAATGTGGTTTTTTAAAACTTTTATTAAATGAATGTGATTTGTTTTTGTTAAATGAGTGTAGTGTGCTTTCTTCATTTTAACTTTTCTGTGGTTTAGTAGTTTTAGTTCATTTATGTTAACTTATGTATAGTATTCAGTTATATTTTTGTCAAATATATTATCCATACTTCTGTTAATAACTTTTAGGTTATTTCTTTTTTTGTTGTTGTTAAAAACAATAGTTTTTGTTTTTAACCATGCAAAATGTAGGAATCCTAGTTCCGCCAAGGATCTAACCCACTCCCCCTGCATTGGAAGCATGGGATCTTAACTGCTCGACTGTCAGGGAAGTTAGAAACAGTGCTTTAGTAATGTTTTTGTACATATGTCCATGGTGTACAGTGTTACCTTTTTGAAGGTGTATTTTCAGAACTAGAAATACTGCATTTACGGCACACTTACTTAATTTATTAGGTATTGCCCAGTTGCCCTCCAGGACCATTGTCTCCATGTATTTTCTCATCAGCTTTATGTTTTTTTTTTTTACCTCTTCATCAGCATTGAGTATGTGTCTTTGTAATTGCAGCTAATGCTATAAAGTAGTGTCTCACTGTTGTTTTCATTTGTTCTTTGACTTTTTCTTTCTTCAGTCACTTGTTCAGTATGTACACTGTCTCCCACCTCCTGGCTCAGATGGTAAAGAACCCACCTGCAGTGTGGGAAACCCAAGGTTAATCCCTGGGTTGGGAAGATCCCCTGGAGAAGGGAATGGCTACCCACTCCAGTATTGTTTCCTGGAGAATTCCACGGGCAGAGGAGCCTGGCGGGCTACAGTCCATGGGGTCTCAAAGAGTTGGACATGACTTCAAAGTCTGTTTTTCAATAGAAGCTTGTTTCTTTTAAAAGACTGCTTTGTAGGATTTCTTTGTATTTCTAGACACTAATCCTTTAATGGTTTTATATTACATATGTCATCTTTAGCAGCTCATTTTTTCACATTTTTTCAATTCATAATGAGTAAAAATGTTATAGTGTAGAGCAATCAAGCATTTTGAAGTTAAATAATGCAATTTATAATTAAGGTTCCTATCGCCTTATGTCTTACTCACCTGTCCCAGAAGCCATTTAAATCATGAACAAGTTTAGTACCCTTTTACTTGTTAGAGGCATTATAATTGAAAATCTCTGCTGGATTTTGCATAGATGCCATTTATTAGTTAATGAATGTCTTGTTTTTTATATTGCTTAAAGAATGTTTTTTCTTGTTCATAAATGATGATTGAATTTCATCAGATTCTATTTCTGTATCTCATGAGATACTTATGTTTTTTTTCTCTTATAATATGTCCTTTTTTACCCTATAATATGTTAATATGGTGAATTACATTCATAAAACAGTCTTTGAAGTCTTGGAAAAAGCCTAGTTTGAACATTTCTAGATTAATTTAACAGAAAAGTTGTTTTTTTTTTTTATCTGACTTATATTGTTGCTAGTTCAGGAAATACAAACCTAGTCTTAAAATTATGAAATATACTATGAAAATGATATATAAAATGTGTTTACATAAAATTTTATTTTGTATGAATTTACGTAATAAAATGACTTACTCTTTAGCTGCCATTCAAGTGAAAAAGTGGAACATTACCAGTGTTCATCAGTGTTCCCCTTCCCAGTTATCTTTCCTCCTTGCCTATCCCAAAACATTTAACTAGTGTGATGACTTTTATCATTCCTTTGCTTTTATTTATAGTTTTATAGCCAAAGTATGTATCCATAAACGGTTACTGCTTACTTTCAAAAACTGAGTAACAAAAACAAGCTTCACTTTGTATGGAGAATGTATTACTGCCACTGTTTGATGAAGGCTTCCAGTAGAAAATATTAGAACAGTTTCTAGGTCACTGTGAGGCTTCAGAGTTTCTTCGGGGGAAGGTCATGAGGACTCACTCATAAAGTGAATAGTGATGAGTCATGATGAATCCTCTTTACTGCCATTAAGGCATGTTCCAGACCTTTATTATACACTAGTTACAAGGTGCCTCGCTAGAGTATAGTCAGAGAGAATGGGCTACTGTCTTCCTTCATAATTCTGAATTCACTGTGGTTTACCTCTAATTCTCAGGAGTAAGTTGAAACATGAAATGCATGTCCTCAGTTAATGTATATGAAGCACAGAAGAAAGCATGAGCTTCATTATCATATGGTCAAATCCCATGCGGGAGGAGCCTGGTGGGCTACAGTCCATGGGGTCGTAAAGAGTCGGACACAACTGAACGACTTCACTCACTCACTCACTTACTCAAAGCCAGCCAGTTTTATATATATAGACTTCAACTCGGGTTCAGTCCTCAAGCTACAAAAGAAGTTACAGAAGCAAAGAACTTATTGGTAATCGATCTCAGTATACCTGTTTTTTGAATCACAGTGTCACATTGAGGATTGGTTACCATTTACATCTGTTGTGTGTGTGTGCTCAGTCGCATCTGACTCTGCGACCACATGAACTGTAGCCTTGGAAGAAAAGTTATGACCAACCTAGACAGCATATTAAAAAGCAGAGACACTATTTTGCAACAAAGATCCATCTAGTCAAGGCTGTCGTTTTTCCAGTAGTCATGTATGGATGTGAGGACTGGACTATAAAGAAAGCTGAGTGCCAAAGAATTGATGCTTTTGAACTGTGATGTTGAAGAAGACTCTTGAGAGTCCCTTGGACTGCAAGGAGATCCAACCAGTCAATCCTAAAGGAAATCAGTCCTGAATATTCATTGGAAGGACTGATGTTGAAGCTGAAACTCCAATACTTTGGCCACCTGATGCGAAGAACTGACTCACTGGAAAAGACCCTGATACTGGGAAAGATTGTAAAGCAGGAGGAGAAGGGGACGACAGAGAATGAGATGGTTGGACGGCACCACCGACTCATTGGACGGGTTTGGGTAGACTCCGGGAGTTGGTGATGGACAGGGAGGCCTGGTGTGCTGCAGTCCATAGTGTCGCAGAGTCAGACATGACTGAGCAACTGAACTAAACTGGACTGTAGCCTGCCATGCTCCTCTGTCCATGGAATCTTCCAGGCAAGGATACTGGAGTGGGTTGCATTTCCCACTCCAGGGACTCTTCCCAACCCAAGGATCGAACCCGGCTCTCTTGTGTCTCTTGCATTGCCAGACTGATTATTTACCACTAGCACCACCTGGGGAGCCAGGTCTGTTACACAGCTGTAACCTTGGACTCTATACCTTACTGTATTTATAGAGGGTACTTTCTTCCCTGTTATGTATTGGCTCCTTTGTTTCTTATATCCTTGTCTTTCTTCACTCTGTCAAGAGTGGAGTACATCATGGTACATTTTGGTAGAGTACATCATGAATACCTCCTTGAGATAGAGTGCTTGAAAGATACATTTTTTTTGGTTCCTTGGTAATAGTTTAGACATTTAATTCTAGCTTAGAAAAATTTTTTTCACTATTCTGAAGACGCAGCATTACATTTAAAAGCTTTCAAGGTAGTTGTTGAGAAGCCTTGAGAACCCTCCTGGATCCATTATATGTCACCATTTTTTTTCCTGGAACCTTGTGGAATCTTCACCTTACCCCAAAGTTTCTGAAATTTTATTGTGATGTTTCTGTGTATGAGTCTATTTTCATCCTTTGGGTTTAAGGCCCTTTTAATCTGACAGTCTACTTCCTCAGCCCAAAGATTTTTCTTAGTTTTATTATTTTTGTTTTTCCCCCGTTGATTAAAACTTTCCCTCCATTTTTTTGGTTCTCTCCTAAAATGGATGCTGGTTCTTCATTTTTCTTCTGGTGCTCTAATTTTCTATCCTGTTTTCTATATCTCTGTGTATTTTGTTCTATTACCAGTTTCTAATTTTCTAGAAAGTAAATTGCCTCAACTTTGCTTTTAAGGTTTTTACTTTTTTTTTTTTTTTTTAAATAACATCTTGTTTGGGTTCCATGAATGAAATATCTTATTCTGAGAATGTAAATTTTGGTCATTAATGTTTTATTAGCTCTTCATAGTCTCTGTTTCCTACAGATAACTTTTTTCTATTTATCTATTTATTTATAGAGTCTATCTTTTAAGTTAGAGGCTTTCTACAAATACCAAGTAATTGCTGGCTGACTGCTCATGGTAGAGGAGTAAATTATTGTCAGGTGTTGACTGGAAGTTCCAAGGGCATAGATGGGATTTGTATATTTTGAACTTTGCTGAATGATAATCTGGAAAAGTAATTGTGGGTCAGATGCAGTAGTAGGATTTTGACTTGTCATTTCTCAAATTGGTTACTTTCCCCAGGAAAAACATGAGTCTCCTACCTGTCAGGTAACTGTTGATAATGATTCTGGGTACCAAACAGGGAAGAGGCTGAAGTCTCTGCCTTTAGATTATTAGTGTGTATGTATATGTATGTGTGTATATATACATATATATATGTGTAGTCACTTAATTTTTCTATTTTCATTTGTATATGGTGATAAAACCTTCTTCGCGTTTTGCTCCTAGCCTTCTGAAGTATTTCATTCTAAAGAATTTCTCTGATTTATTTCTTAGTAGAATTTCAGGATGGACTAAAATGCTTGTATATACTTTGCCAACTTAACCCAAGAAACCTTAACCTGCTTTTTAATGGTCCTACTTATTTTTGCATGTAAGTTATTTATGATGCAACATTGAAATATCCTGAAATATGTGATATCTAGGTGTTCCATGCATGCTTTTTTAAGTAAATCATTGAGTAAAAAGTATTAACTATTTTTGTGAATGTCAACATTCATGCCTCTTTTTTGAAGTGAAGGAACTAGGTGAAAAGAAAGGAGATATAAGGAAAATTCAGGTAAATTTGCCATATTACTTACTGTGGTGGCATCCACTATAAAATATTGAAATAAAGAAATTTATTTCAATAAGCACTAAGAAGCATCAGGAAAATCTGTTTTAGTCAAATTGCTTATAGTGGTGTAAGGTTTGAATAAAAGTATAGCAGTATGTCTTTGAGAAAGACTTTATACGTTTAGTTAACTCAGGGGTATGTAAGACAAAAACAAGAGAAAGAAAATGACCAGACTGAACTAGGAGTCTGAAAAAATATGTTGGAAAGTAGCTGAGTTTCTTATGGTAGTAAAACCACCCACAAAATTTACCTGTTTACTGTGGTGTTTCCTTGAATGTTTGGAAAACAAAAAAGTTTTTCTGTGATCTTGATGATAAATCTGGTGTTACTATTAGGTTATAGATGGTTAAAATTCTTCTACAGCTTAATGGTGGTGGTACTTGAAGTCACTGCGTTTGAATACAAACTTTCTAAATATTTTGAACTTCGATGATTTAGAAAAATCACAGAATAAGTAAGTCAGGGTATACTTTTTAAAAGAATATTCTAGTTTCCTCTCTGGAAATACTGCTAGTCCTTTCAAAGTTTGGGGATTTAAAATGCAGAAAAAGATCCAAAAAAATATTCTGAAAGTCAAGACAGAAATTCATCATTAATGCGTTAGTGTATTTTTTTTTAGTATGTATTTTACTATTTACTGTTAAGAGACATCTAACAGTTTTTATTTATGACTCTATTTATTGTTATTATCTCTTGATTTAAACTTATAGCAAATGTAAGTATCATCACCTGAAAATGTGTTGCTTTGCATATCAAAATTCAACCACTCAGATAGCCTTAGTCTAGTTTCAGAAAAATAAAGGCCAATAAGCAAATTATTGTCTGACCAAGTCCTTTTTTCTTTGCACTACATTACTTTTTACCCTTAAAGCCCTATTTGAGTAGAGGCAAGAAGTGTTTAGTGTGAATTTTACTCAGGATATGATGACTCAATCTGAGATTTTGCTCAGAAGACAAACTTCTGTGGTGATAACATGCTTTGCTCACTTTTTTTTTTTTTTTAATACAGTTTTCCTGCAGTTTCTCTAGAACTTTTTTTGTGAAGTATGTTAAATGATGAAACACCTCCTGTATTACTTTGCTACAGCTGCCATAACAAAGTACCAGAGACTGAGCGACTGAAGCAATAGAAATTAATTTTCTCATGGCTCTGGAGGCTAGAAATCAAAGATGAGGTGTCAGCAGAGTTGGTTTCTTCTTGAGGCCTATGAGAGAAGTACCTGTCCACAGTCTCCTTGCCTTATAGATAGCTGCCTTCTTCCTATGTCTTTATATTATCTCTCCTCTTCATTCATGTATTCTTAAGGATCACCAGTCATACTGGATCCTGTCCCACCCTAATGACTTCATTTTTTTAACTTAATTACTTCTGCAAAAATCCTTTCTCCAAATATGGTCACATTCAGAAGTACTAGAAATTAGGACTTCAACATAAGAACATTTTAGATGGGCTACAGTTCAGCCCACAACACATGCCATTACAAAAATTTGTCTTTTTTAAAGTAGAGGATTTATCTGCCCAAGATATGAAATCATTTATTAAAATGTGTACTTAGAAACAATGAGAGCTTTGTTTCCCTGTTATCAGAAACATAACTTTGGAAAGGAAGCAGTAATGAAATCTCAGCACTAGTTCTGGAAGAGCTAACTAATCATCCAGTTAGAAGCCGATTGAGGTTCACACTTCTGTTATACAAACCCTAACCATAAAATAGATTTCACTTTCAGTTCAGTTCAGTCGCTCAGTCGTGTCTGACTCTTTGTGACCCCATGAATTGCAGCACACCAGGCCTCCCTGTCCATCACCAACTCCCAGAATTCACTCATACTCACATCTCTTGAGTCGGTGATGCCATCCAACCATCTCATCCTGTCGTCCCCTTCTCCTCCTGCCCCCAATCCCTCCCAGCATCAGGGTCTTTTCTAATGAGTCAACTCTTTGCATGAGGTGGCCAAAGTATTGGAGTTTCACCTTCAGCATCGGTCCTTCCAGTGAACACACAGGACTGATCACCTTTAGGATGGACTGGTTGGATATCCTTGCAGTCAGTCCAAGGGACTCAAGAGTCTTCTCCAACACCACAGTTCAAAAGCATCAATTCTTCGGTGCTCAGATTTCACTTTACAAATGCTTAAATAGATGATGTTTCTGCTTAGTGTGCCCAGTCGTGTTTGACTCTTTGCAACCCCATGGATTGTAGCCCGTCAGGCTCCTTGGTCCATGGAATTCTCCAGGCAGGAATACTGGAGTGGGTTGCCATTTCCTACTCCAGGGGGTCTTCTTGACCCAGGTATTAAACCTGCATCTCTTGTGTCTCCTGCATTGACAGACAGGTATTTTTACCACTGCATCACCTCCGCTTAACTTTACCTGTAACCCTTTGTCTATAGGTAACCCTAGTCATTCTTAGTTAGGTATGCTAAGTAGCTAATGTTAATTTATTAATTGGAGTATAGATGTGTTTGACTCTTAACTTTCACTGTAGTTTAACTTTTTAAAACGTTTTTGTTTTTGCCTGTTATAAGTGAATAGCTAGGTCAATATAAAAATGTTTTAAAAGGGGACTTTCCTGGTGCTCCAGTGATTAAGATACTGTGCCTCCAATGTAGGGAGTAGGGTTCCATCCCTGGTCTGGGGATTAAGATGCTATGTGCCCTGTGTTCCAACCAAAAGGTAAATTTTTTTTAAGTCTTAAAAGACATCAGTTTGAAAATATAATATGTTATTTCTATTTACCAATTATATATATTATATATATTTCACAGTGGAGTACACTGCCAAGTCTGTTCGAAGAGCCTCTGCCAATAGACCTTTTATACAGATGAAAAGTGAATAAAAGCAACTAATATCTGTGATCTCAGTTTTTCTAATTTAACCCAGTCTAGCGCTCAGTGTTTTTACTATACAGACTTTATCATAGTTGGTACTCTTATGGCAGATGCTACCAATAATAAATGTTGCTTTTGCAGTGTATACTAAAGAATCTTAGCATTATTCCTGCCAACCTAAAAAGTAAGAGTTTACTTGTTAACATGGATGTTCGCATAAAGCATGATACTTTTATTTATACTTGAGTACTTTTCCATTTTGAAGTTTAACAGGCAGCTGGGTGGTTGTTTTTGTGTTTTAAATTCCTGGCTCTGAATCTAAGTCCTCATTCCCTCAGAGGTAGCCCAGCAATCTGGGGACGCCTGTGTCTGAAAAGAGACAGCCTTATGCCCAAACTTCTGTTATGAACTCCTTCTGATATCCAATATGAGTTATTTTGATTGCATTCCTGATAATGACAAAGGAAGTAGCTAACTATCATTCATGTTTGATGATTTGAAAATTTCATCAATTTGGCTTTTTTGTCTCTTTTGAGTTCATAACAATTAAAGAGATTTTATTTATACTACCCATATGCAGGATGGGATTCCCTGGAAGCTCAGCTGGTAAAGAATCTGCAGTGCAGGAAACCCTGGTTTGGTTCCTGGATCGGGAAGATCCCCTGGAGAAGGGAATGGCTACCCATTCCAGTATTCTGGCCTGGAGAATTCCATGGATATGTCCATGGGGTTGCAAAGAGTCAGACACAACTGAGTGACTTTCACTTTGACTTTCATACAAAGGATATTCTAACAGATGCTGCTAGGAATACAAAGATAAGTAAGGCAAATTTCTTGCCCTGACAAGAACACTGAAAGAAAGTGAAAGTAGCTCAGTTGTGTCCGACTCTTTGTGACCCCATGGACTATACGTGGTCCATGGAATTCTCCAGGCCAGAATACTGGAGTGGGTAGCCTTTCCCTTCCCCAGGGGATCTTCCTAACCCTGGGATCGAACCCAGGTCTCCCACATTGCAGGCGGATTCTTTACCAGCCGAGCCACAAGGGAAACCTGACAAGCATGGTAATTACTGTAATTCAAGATAGAGTAAGACTGATGCCATAAGAATGTATTGTTTCTTTTATCAGTTATAAAATAAAGTGGCTTCTCAGAGGTATCCTGGCTCTTCCCTCTGAAAGTGTTTGGTTGATACCAGAAAAAGTCTCAGTCCCATCACTCCATGGGAAATAGATGGGGAAACAGTGGAAACAGTGTCAGACTTTATTTTTGGGGCTCCAAAATCACTGCGGGGGCTTCCCTGGTGGCTCAGAGGTTAAAGCGTCTGCCTCCAATGCGGGTGACCCGGGTTCGATCCCTGGGCCGGGAAGATCCCCTGGAGAAGGAAATGGCAATCCACTCCAGTATTCTTGCCTGGAGAATCCCACGGACGGAGAAGCCTAGTAGGTTACAGTCCACGGGGTCGCAAAGAGTCGGACACGACTGAGCGACTTCACCTTCACCTTCACCTTCAAAATCACTGCAGATGGTGACTGCAGCCATGAAATTAAAAGACGCTTACTCCTTGGAAGAAAATTTATGACCAACCTAGATAGCATTTTCAAAAGCAGAGACATTACTTTGCTGACTAAGGTCCGTCTAGTCAAGGCTATGGTTTTTCCTGTGGTCATGTATGGATGTGAGAGTTGGACTGTGAAGAAGGCTGAGCGCCGAAGAATTGATACTTTTGAACTGTGGTGTTGGAGAAGACTCTTGAGAGTCCCTTGGACTGCAAGGAGATCCAACCAGCACATTCTGAAGGAGATCAACCCTGGGATTTCTTTGGAAGGAATGATGCTAAAGCTGAAACTCCAGTACTTTGGCCACCTCATGGGAAGAGTTGACTCATTGGAAAAGACTTTGATGCTGGGAGGGATTGGGGGCAGGAGAAGGGGACGACCGAGGATGAGATGGCTGGATGGCATCACGGACTCGATGGACGTGAGTTTGAGTGAACCTCCGAGAGATGGTGATGAACAGGGAGGCCTGGCGTGCTGCGATTCATGGGGTGGCAAAGAGTCGGACACGACTGAGTGACTGAACTGAACAGAACTGAACTGAAAAAATTAGAATATTTTATAATAATAAATAGAATCTTTGTAATTTTTGGCTCAATAAAGTCAGGTAACAGGTTCTTGTTGACTGCTTTATTTGGACACAGCACTGTTTTCTACTCTGCTAAATCATGAAGAAATAGTAAACATGTAGTAATAATATGTTGTGTAGATTGCTTTTCACTTATTCTCCAGTCTTAGCTGTCTGTGAAGATAAAATGCAACTTGCTGGCTCTTTAAAAAGGTTCTCCTGCAAGAGAAAGCTATAATGGGACATCATTTTTCAAATACCAAGTTAACAAAGATCAATATTGTTAATAACTTTTTTTTTGAAAAGATTGTGGGGAAGCTGCCAGTCTTTCATTGATAGTATATTTTGGTATAAACTTGATGGCATAGAGTTCTAATTATATACCAACTCAGATATTTTTCTTTTAGAAATTTATCCTACAGTCTACATGCATTTTGGGGTAATGACTTTAACTACAAGGCTTATTCTTGTGTGTGATAGCATGGAAACAGCATAAATAGCTGTTAAGTCAAGTATGATACATCCATCCAGTAGAGTAGGATGTAGCCAACCATTAAAAAGAGTGATATCGCTCTGTATATAGAGACAGGGAATGGATTCATTTCAGAATATAGTGAAGTTTTTGTTTTTTGTTTTTTTTTATGAAGAACAATAAATAGAATTTTGGGGGAAAATGTGTTTTGTCCATGGCCTATATATTATGTATACATGTATGCATGCTTAAATATACATACATTATCTCTGTAAAAAAATAAAAATTTGTTAAAATTTATTTGGGCTAAGAAATCAGAAGTGCTTACCAGGATAAAATGGTAACTGGTGTTTTCCTGAATATATTTTAATTTTGTACTTTGTGTTTTTGAGAGACAGTGATTCTCAAGCATTTTCCCTTATTGCCTTTCCGGTAGTCTATACTTTAGTAGATATTGAGGAAATCTGCTAAGGTCTTTAAATTGAATATAAAGTGTTTATTATAATTTTTTTTATGATTTTGTCTTGAGTCTCAACTTTCACCACGAAAGCAATGATAATTTACTTTAGATGATCTAAAGATTTAAGATTTAAGATTCAGAGGAGGAAATAGTTACCAAAGATATTTATTCATGTAAAAAAGATGGTGTTATAAAACTATCTTTTCTTTGACAGATTTTTTTTTTTTTTTAGCTTCTCCAAATGGTAATATTTCCTGAAGTGGCAAATTTGAAAGATGGGCAAGAATTTTTTTTGTCTAGACACAGATAGCTTTCCTTTCCCTTTGGTACAAATACATCATTGGTAGTTTTATTGTTCTTATGATAACTATGCTGACTTATTATTTTAGAGGGTAGTTTGTGGCCCTGAAACCAAACATGTGATGCTATATGTGAGATAGAGTCCCTAACCATGAGAACTATAATTAACAGAGCTCTCTGACCAGACTGAATTATGAATTAACATGCTACCTTAGATACTTGGTTGTATATTATATTCACTGAAGTGTGATAATTGCCTAGTGGAATAGTCATTTAAGTAATATGTTTGTTTTAAATGTATTATACTTCTGTGTTTCTTTAGAAAATGCAGATTATCAGCAATTCTAATTAAATATGCCCATTAACTCAGACATTCCACTTCTAAGTATTTAACAGTCCACATGTATTTGTTAGGAATAACTTAAAGGATCATCATTGTTACTATAAATGAGATAATTTGAAGACTTAATCATCTACTGAAAATAGAAAATTCAAAAAGACTGGGTTCTATGAGAAGCTGTCTCTTTGTTTCTTATAGAGATGACTTTTGCTGACAGTCTTGAAATTTGAAAATAGGACAAGGAGGAATTCCCTGGTTAGAACTCTGCACTTTCACTACCGAGGACCAGGATGTTCAGTTCCTGTTTGGGGAACTCTAAGATCCTGCAAGCTGCACAGTGTGGCCAAAAAAAGAAAAAAGAAAATAGGATAAGGGCATTCGTGTAGAGCTTCTTGGAATTCATATGAGTTGATAAAATTTGGTTATCTGCAATTGTTTTATTATTATGATTTTGCTGAAGGGAAGATTATAAATTAATGTTACTGTACAAAAACTATGGGCAGCAATAATACAGTGGATATTTGTTTATAGGCCATTTGAAACAGGTGAACTTTTTTCTCTTGAAAAATATCCATTGTAAAATGGACTTTGCAATATGCTATAGTAGGAAATCCAGTTTTAGTATTTAAATATGTAATATGTAAATATGTAATAATTCAAATATCATCTTGATTTCATAGTACATAATTTCTTGAGTGGTTCTTAGCACTATAAACTTTATAATGTTTATTCAGTATATAAATTATTAATAATTTTAAGACATTATGATAATTCTGTCTTTTAAGTGCTGTGGTAAGTACACTCCAAATATATAAATGTTTGGAAGTAATGTGCTTTGGGTTAAAATGTGTTCCCCCAGAAGATATTTTGAAGCCCTGACCTCTTGACACCTGTGAATGTGACCTAGTTGAACACAGCATCTTTGTAGATACAGTCAAATTAAGATGAGATTATTAGATAGCAGGCTATAATCCAGTAAGACTAGTGTTATTATAAGAATAGAGAAAATGGACACAGATTGAGAAATGATGGAGACTGATTCGAATGATGCACAAAAATTGCCAGAAAACCACCAGAAGATAGAAGAAAGCAAGGAAAAACTTGGTTAGAGTTTTCAGAGATAATATGACCCATAAGCAACTTCTTTTCAGACTTCTCATTTCCAGAACTATGAAACAGCAAATTTCTATTGCTTAAAGCCACTTCATTCAGCAGCTGTAGGGAAATGTATAAAACACAAGTTAATTTTTTTTTAGTTTACGTTTTTGTAATTTATATCACATATTCTAGTTAGTCTTACTTTTCTCACCTTTTCCTAGTTCCATTTTTCCTTTGTCTATTTCTTCCTACAGTCTCATTCTTTTCTCTAGCTGAGGCTGTAGAAGTCCTTTCATCTATGCTTACCTGTCAAGTGTATAAAATGAACCCTTTATTCTTCAGAATGTCTAGTCTGTAATATGTGGGCATGATGAAATGCTGAGTTATGCACCAAAGATATAGCTGCACTTGTCATTATGATCCCTAATGGTCCTTGGGGGTTGGGGGAAACAGCTGTAGTTTTAGAGAAATATAATGGACTTTAAAAAGTCTTCTTGTCCATGGTGGGGGGGTGTCCATGAGGGAGGTTAAAGAGGGAGGGAGTATATGTATACATATGATTCACCTTGCTGTACTCCAGAAACCAACACAACATTGAAAAGCGGTTATCCTCAATTAAAAATAAATTTTTTAAAAAAATCATCTTGTCCAGCCTTTTCGTTTTGCAGATAGAAATTTTTAACTGTCTCATTTCATCCCTTTTTTAAAATGATTTTATTTTTTACTTAATATTTGGTAATTAATCTTTGGCTGCACTGGGTCTTCGTTTTGCTGTGCACTGGGTCTGCACAGGCTTTCTCTAGTTACGGTGAGGGCCACTCTTCATTGCGGTGTGCGTGCTTCTCGTTGCAGAGCACTGGCTTAGTAGTAGTGGCTCACAGGCTCTAGAGGGCTTGTGCTCGGTGGTTGTGGCACACGAATTAGTTACCCCATGGCATGTGGAATCTTCCCAGACCAAGGATAGAACCCCATGTCCCCTGCATTGGCAGGCAGATTGTTAACCACTGTACCACCAGGGACATCCAAAAGTCAGCATTTTTTTTCCTTTGGTGCAGGAGCTTAGTTGCTGTGAGGCATGTCAAATCTTCCTGAATCAAGAATCTCAAATCTGTGTCTCCTGCATTGCCAGGCTGATTCTTTACCACTGAGTCACCAGGGAAGCCCAAGCTTTTTTTTTCTCTTTTTTTAATTTCAAAGCATTTTTGTTTGTTTTTAAATTTTTTAGCCACACTGTACAGCACATGGAATCTTAGTTTCCCCACCAGGGGTTGAACCCATCCATACCCCTTGCATTGGGAGCGCAGAGTCTTAGCACTGAACCACTAGGGAAGCTCCTCATCTCTTCCTTTTAGAATGCTCTCATTCTCTGAAACAATCCAGTTGAGTTTTCATATCCATCTTTCCAGTGGGCTTTGGAAAGCCAAAATGTGAATGAAGAAACAGGTGACTTAAATGTTGGCGTTATTTTTTGTATATTAAAGTGTACTTTTTTCACCTAATATATACGGGTTGTTTGTTTGTTTGTTTTTTCAAAATTACTAATATGGCTTTAACTTTTCTGAATGGATAACTTCATGCCATATTCATAGCTAATGTTCTGGTTCTAATCAACCAAACTGTTTTTCCCACTATATTCAGGAATGACTTAAAAACACAGTGATACTTAAATTTTTATATCAGAGGCGATCTTTCAGAAATGAGACAGTTGGGTAAGCTTCATTCAGGCGTGAATTACAGTGCTATTGGCTTTGATTTCAATGTTAATGAATCAACAGTACATTTAGATAAAGTGTCTTTAAGCAGAAGCACACATCAAAGAAGGTTATATATTGATAGGTTGATGAAAATGTTGTTACCAGAGGCTCTAGGAATCCACCTCTCTATTTCTATTAGGGTCTCTGACTCAGTATTTGGTCATTTGCAGAGACTGTATAGAACATAACTACTGAAAATAACAACTCTATTTACAACTGCATTATTTGACTGAAATATTTAAAAACTTGTCCTCTGACACATTGGATGTAAACTGTAGGTATTTTTGCATGTAAAGAAGCTCTTGCTTGTGAAATTTTCAAAATTTATAATTTATGAAAGCTACCTCTTTCTTGATCAGAATGCTAACTAATGAACCTATATGGAATCCGAACAAGAAAGGAGCCCATGAGGAAAGAACTCATGAGCTTAAAGCACTTAAATTCTTCATGTTTTCAATTTATAATATTTATAGCTTCTCTCAGAATTTTTCTAAATACTACAGTTTTGAAAGATTTCTTTCTCTTCAGGGGAGAATCCCTAAAGTTAATTTCCCTTTTCAACTCGGTGACCTCAAGATGGTTTGTTACACTGTCTTATATAGTAACCGCTCTCCTCTTTCACTTTCATCAAGAGGCTTTTTAGCTCCTCTTCACTTTCTGCCATAAGGGTGGTGTCATCTGCATATCTGAGGTTATTGATATTTCTCCCGGCAATCTTGATTCCAGCTTGTGTTTCTTCCAGTCCAAGTTGGAGAAGACTCTTGAGAGTCCCTTGGACTGCAAGGAGATCCAACCAGCCCATTCTGAAGGAGATCAACCCTGGGATTTCTTTGGAAGGAATGATGCTAAAGCTGAAACTCCAGTACTTTGGCCACCTCATGGGAAGAGTTGACTCATTGGAAAAGACTCTGATGCTGGGAGGGATTGGGGGCAGGAGGAAAAGGGGACGACCGAGGATGAGATGGCTGGATGGCATCACTGACTCGATGGATGTGAGTCTGAGTGAACTCCGAGAGATGGTGATGAACAGGGAGGCCTGGCGTGCTGCGATTCATGGGGTGGCAAAGAGTCGGACACGACTGAGCGACTGAACTGAACTGAACTGATATAGTAACTGCATACTGGCTTTAACAATTTAGTTCTGCATTTTCAATAGCACCTTTTAAAAATTAATTTTCTAAGTTCTGTTGGAAAGTGTTTTCCCTAAGGACTATCGATTTTTAAGTGTTCTTTACAGATACTTCATGATGGTATTTGTTGCACCAATTCTTTGTTAGATACTATGGAAAATACAGAGATGAATGTGAAGAGATCTTTGACCTAGAGCTCAAAGTTTTGTGGAGATAAATACATGCATAAATACATTATCGATTAGGAACTTTCCTGGCCCTCCCTTGGTTAAGATTCTGTGCTTCTGCTGTAAGGGACATGGGTTTGATCCCTGGTCAGAGAAGAAAGATCCCACATACCAGGCAGTGCAGCCAGTAAGTAAAGAAGCAATTAAAGCTGTTTTGTTGTGTTACAGTAGAAGTCTAAACATCAATGATTATGAGGTAGGAAAACATTAATTTTGATTGGCAGTATCTGAAATGTCGTAGAAAAATCTATGTTTGAACTATGCCTGGAAAGGATTAAGTGAATTTTAACATGGATATGGAAAAATATCTTAAGCCAATAGAGGCAAATAAATGAGAAAGAACAGAGAATGTTTCAGGATATAAGATATGCATAATTAGGGAAAGGCACTAGTGGAAAATGAGGCAAAAGGGGAAGTTCATCTGCATGATGAAGAAGATTGGACACCTTATTGTAAGTAATACCAAGTGATTTGAATAAGGGAATGATTCAGTCAAATTTGTTGTAGGATCATTTGCAAGAGATTATGTTGGATTGTAAAACTGGGATGACTTGAAAATTTTATACTGAGGCCCTATTTTAAAGACAGGGAGTGCATTGATATTGTAAAGTGTTTTCCAAAAGCAAGACAAAAATATGTTAACTATTGTCATCTTTGTTATAGAACCCAAGAGAGTGGTAACAGTGGCCATCAGTGATAAAAAAAGGAGAGATCTTCGCTTTAGAATATGGCTAGAAAAGTAATGATTATTGTTTATACACCCCACTAAATTAAAAATTCTGTGAGAGCAGGTGTTTGATTCTACACAGTGCTTATTCTCCAGGTACTTGTTGGTTGACTTGATGGCTAGGTGGATGAATATAATAGAGTGGCCAAGTTTTATTTTAGTTAAGGTTTGATGGCAAGGAGAGCATTTCAGTAAAAGATCAAGAGTGTCCTTTTCCTCTTTAGGGTTGGTTCTGAAATAACAATAGCTGAATTCATTATTCTTGTTAGGAGGATTGGACTGTATAATCATACCAGAAAAAATAGTTGGCTAGATTGGAGGTGGGTTATGGCCTTGAAGAAGAGATTAAGAATAGTAGGTGGTCTTATATCATGTTAATAATGATGGGCTATGAAGTGGATTTGGCATTAGAATGTTTGTAGAACATTAGTATGATCTAATGACATTTGTCCTGTCTTAATTACTCCCGTAGACTTAAATAGATCCTAGTGGTCATCTAGTCTGTGGGAATGACCACTGGAATGACTTTAAAACAATTTTTTAAAAACAAGCTTGTGGGAACGGAATTAAAATATAGAATGGAAATATAAATATTTTATGTCTGTATATATCTCTCTTCTATCCCACTCTCCCTCCCCCACAAAAATAGAGAAACAGAAATGTTAGGTTAAAAGATTATTTTTTTATAGAGAAAAGGGTAGCAAAGGACTGTACTGATCAGGTTTTTCTTACTGAGTAACTAATAGCATTTGGAAATGGTCCCACAGATTAATAACTAACATGTGTAGTATTCTTTCTCAAGATTAGTTATCTCCCACCAAAAAGAAAACTTCACATTGATTCTCTTACCTCGTCAAAACTATTTTCATGAGTTCATTAATTAAATTCCCTTAACTGGCCTCATTTATTCATTTTTGTCTTTTTATTGCTAAATGAATTTCAATATAAATAATTTTCTATTAAGAGCAAAATTGCCAGCATTTTGTAACATTGCCTATGTTAATCTTTTTCCATAAGTATCTCTGAGGAATCATAAACATTAGAGATGGACAGATCCTATTGGTCTTGCCCTATAGTATTACCCCAGGAGCTTTTTCTCAACCCATGTTACATATTTTCCAGTGTTTTTAGCAATTTCAGAAATTTTTTCTATTACCAAGTTCCCCAGCAGTCAAATTTGTACCTTTAGACCTTTCTTTAAGGATATTTACCTATTTTTGGCTAGAAGTTGCTTTCACTGTTTTCTAGAACATTCATGTGTAATTTATGTATTTTCAAAGTGTTATCCTGTTTATCATCTCTTTATTTAAAAAAAGGCTCCATTGTACATATTGGAGCTTTTTTTGCTCCAGTATGGGGGTGGGGTATTCTTTCCTTTTAGGTATTTTTCTGTGATTTAAATAATTTATTAAATTATTTAAATTTTGTAAGTAAAAGTCATCTTAGAATTTTTGTTCTGTAATCAGGTTTTTGAATAATGAATTAATTTTCTAAAAATGTCATAATTTAAAAATATCTGTGATATCTGCATTTATATACATACATACAATACCTTATTATAATAAATACAATTGTAATGAAAGCTTTGTTTTTAAAAATGTATTTTTTAAAAAGAGTCCACCAATAACCCACTGACTTTAATATTGACTGCCATAATACTCAAAGGAATTTACGCAGTCCCTTGGAGCTTAATTGCGATGGGATTTAACTTAAAATATATACAAATAAACTATAAATATGTAAATACCATCCATCAAATAGTACTTGTCACTTCATGAAAACAAGTCACTGCTCATTGTCTTAATTTATAAGACTGCAGATTACTGCTGCAATTGCAAAAAAGAGAAAAGAAATATTCCCAATGCTTTTTACTATCAATCATTCGTTTGTGGGGGGGCTTTCCGGGTGGCTCAGAGGTAAAGAATCGGCCTTCCAATGCTGAAGACTCGGATTTGATCCCTGTAGAAGGGAATCACAAACCACTCCAGTATTCTTGCCTGGAAAATCCCATTTACAGAGGAACCTGGTGGGTTATACTCCATGTGATCACAGAGTCAGACAGGACTAAGCAATTGATCATGCATACATGTATACACACACACATTTCTTCTAGTTTAATTAATATTTCCAGTCATGAATTTACATTCATGCTCTTTACTTCAGATCTTAAATCATTTTTATCACGTGCCTAGCAAAATGAATAATTGTAAATTAAATTACCAGTTTTCCAAGACAGAAAAATTTCAGTTTCTCTTAGAAAATTCTTACAGGAATAAATCATAGGAAAACCTTTTTATATAACTACTAAAAAATTTGGGCTTCAGTTTCCTGAGAAGTACAGTGATTTAAACTTCACTAGTTCTGAGTTTTGGCACCCCACTCCAGTACTTTTGCCTGGAAAATCCCATGGATGGAGGAGCCTGGTAGGCTGCAGTCCATGGAGTCGCTAAGAGTCGGACACGACTGAGTGACTTCACTTTCACTTCATGCATTGGAGAAGGAAATGGTAACCCACTCCAGTGTTTTTGCCTGGAGAATCCCAGGGACGGGGGAGCCTGGTGGGCTGCCGTCTATGGGGTCGCACAGAGTTGGACACGACTGAAGTGACTTAGCAGCAGCAGCAGTTCTAAGTTTTTGGTAGGTGAGCCGAAGTTTACTGATGCTGTATGAGAAATTACCCAGATAAAGTTATACCTTCTTTTGTGCTAACTGGAAGACTAAAGTTTCCCAGAGTCTATGCAACAGAAAGACCCACAGATTATATTAAAATATAGAAATTAAATCAATTTAAATATTCATAGCAAAAATAAGGAGATTAAAAGAATGAGAAGACAGACCATAGACTAGGAGAAAGGTGTTTGCAAATGAAAAGACATGTCTGACAAAAGACTGTGCTGTTGAACCCAAGTTCATATTTCCTACGCACAGTGAGGCCAAACAAACCGAAATGTCAGAGTTTGGAGCAGAGAAGATTTATTGCAGGGCAGAACAAGGAGAACAGGGTGTTCATGCTCAGGACCAGATGAACTCTCCTGTGGCTTTCATGGAAGAGTTTTTAAAGACAGCATTTGGGCTGAGAGCTCCAGGGTGCATGACTATTTTGATTGATTGCTGGTAAGGTAACAGGGTGGTGTTTCAGGGATCTTAGTCATCAGCCTTCTTGTTGTAACCAGTCTGGGGGCTACATGATTGCTGTCAACTTGTAATCACATCCTCCACCTGGGCAGGGATCTTAGATCCTGTAGAACTACTTAAAGATATGCATCAGATTGTTAGGTATATCCCTTGAGGAGGAACTGGGACTCTGTTTTGTTGCTGAACCATTGTGACTGTTTTGTTCCTGAACCATTGTTTCTTAAATGCTTTTTTTGTTTGTTTCTGCATTCTCTCACTTCCCTAATTATTAACTGCTTTAATCTGTTCTTCAAAACTCAGAAAGGTCTAGGAGACTAAGACTTACTCTGCACACAACAAGGGAGAACACAGAAAGGCTCTTATACCCAGAAGGGCCTCACAGGGTCCTGCTAGGTTTCAACACCACCCTTTTATTTGATACTATTCAATCCAGAGGGGAACAGGTGTGGGGCAGAACGAGAAGTTTTGGATAGAGAGAGAGGTTAATCATAAGCTGTGCAGGGGAATTCGGTTTTAGGGATACTCGGCTTCAACTTCTGTCCAAAATATTCACAGAACTCCTGAAACTCGACAATAAGAAAACTGGTTAAGAAATGAGTAAAAGAAGCTCATCAAAGAAGCTTTACAGATGGCAAATATGCATGTGAAAATATGTTGAACATCAGATGTCATTCAGTTGAGTTTAGTTGCTCAGTCGTGTCCGACTCTGTGACCCCATGAATCACAGCACACCAGGCCTCCCTGTCCATCAGCAACTCCTGGAGTTCACCCAAACTCATGTCCATCGAGTCGGTGATGCCATCCAGCCATCTCATCCTCTGTTGTCCCCTTCTCCTGCCCCTAATCCCTCTCAGCATCAGGGTCTTTTTCAATGAATCAACTCTTTGCATGAGGTGGCCAAAGTACTGGAGTTTCAGCTTTAGCATCAGTCCTTCCAAAGAACACCCAGGATTGATCTCCTTTAGGATGGACTGGTTGGATCTCCTTGCAGTCCAAGGGACTCTCAAGAGTCTTCTCCAACACCACAGTTCAAAAGCATCAATTCTTCAGCACTCAGCTTTCTTCATAGTCCAAATCTCACATCCATACATGACCACTAGAAAAACTGTAGCCTTGACTAGACAGACTTTTTATGGCAAAGTAATGTCTCTGCTTTTGAATATGCTATCTAGGTTGATCATAACTTTCCTTCCAAGGTTTAAGAGTCTTTTAATTTCATGGCTGCAGTCACCATCTGCAGTGATTTTGGAGCCCCAAAAAATAAAGTCTGACACTGTTTCCACTGTTTCCCCATCTATTTCCCATGAAGTGATGGGACCGGATGCCATGATCTTCGTTTTCTGAATGTTGAGCTTTCAGCTAATTCTTTCACTCTCCTCTTTCACTTTCATCAAGAGGCTTTTTAGCTCCTCTAGATGTGTATAAGAGACAGCTGTTTTGTTGCTGAACCATTGTGACTGTTTTGTTCCTGAACCATTGTTTCTTAAATGCTTTTTTTGTTTGTTTCTGCATTCTCTCACTTCCCTAATTATTAACTGCTTTAATCTGTTCTTCAAAACTCAGAAAGGTCTAGGAGACTAAGACTTACTCTGCACACAACAAGGGAGAACACAGAAAGGCTCTTATACCCAGAAGGGCCTCACAGGGTCCTGCTAGGTTTCAACACCACCCTTTTATTTGATACTATTCAATCCAGAGGGGAACAGGTGTGGGGCAGAACGAGAAGTTTTGGATAGAGAGAGAGGTTAATCATAAGCTGTGCAGGGGAATTCGGTTTTAGGGATACTCGGCTTCAACTTCTGTCCAAAATATTCACAGAACTCCTGAAACTCGACAATAAGAAAACTGGTTAAGAAATGAGTAAAAGAAGCTCATCAAAGAAGCTTTACAGATGGCAAATATGCATGTGAAAATATGTTGAACATCAGATGTCATTCAGTTGAGTTTAGTTGCTCAGTCGTGTCCGACTCTGTGACCCCATGAATCACAGCACACCAGGCCTCCCTGTCCATCAGCAACTCCTGGAGTTCACCCAATTGGAGCATTCTTTTGCATTGCCTTTCTTTGGAATTGGAATGAAAACTGACCTTTTCCAGTCCTGTGGCCACTGCTGAGTTTTCCAAATTTGCTGGCATATTGAGTGCAGCACTTTCACAGCATCATCTTTCAGGATTTGAAACAGCTCAACTGGAATTCCATCACCTCTACTAGCTTTGTTCGTAGTGATGCTTTCTAAGGCCCACTTGACTTCACATTGCAGGATGTCTGGCTCTAGGTAAGTGATCACCCCATCGTGATTATCTTGGTTGAGAAGATCTTTTTTGCACAGTTCTTCCGTGTATTCTTGACACCTTTTCTTGATATCTTCTGCTTCTGTTAGGTACATACCATTTCTGTCCTTTATCAAGCCCATCTTTGCATGAAATGTTCCCTTGGTATCTCTAAATTTCTTGCAGAGATCTCTAGTCTTTCTCATTCTGTTGTTTTCCTCTATTTCTTTGCATTGGTCGCTGAAGAAGGCTTTCTTTTCTCTCCTTGCTATTCTTTGGAACTCTGCATTCAGGTGCTTATATCTTTCCTTTTCTCCTTTGCCTTTTGCATCTTTTCTTTTCTCAACTATTTGTATGGTCTCCTCAGACAACCATTTTGCCTTTTTGCATTTCTTTTTGGGGGGATGGTCTTGATCCCTGCTTCCTCTACAATGTCAGGAGCCTCAGTCCATTGTTCTTCAGGCACTCTATCAGATCTAATCCCTTGAATCTATTTGTCACTTCCACTGCATAATCGTAAGGGAGTTGATTTAGGTCATACCTGAATGCACTAGTGGTTTTCCCTACTTTCTTCAATTTAAGTCTAATTTTGGCAGTAAGGATTTCATGATCTGAGCCACAGTCAGCTCCTGGTCTTGTTTTTGCCAACTGTTTAGACTTCTCCATCTTTGGCTGCAAAGAATATAATCAATCAGATTCCATTATTGAACATATGGTGATGTCCATGTGTAGAATCTTCTCTTGTGGTGGTGGTCTTTTTTACCTTTTACATTTTTGGCAGAAGACACATAAGATCATGATAGATATCCCCAATGAATGCCCATTTTAAAGGTGACATAGCTATCAATACATAGATGAGATAATCTGAGCTCAATGAATAATTAGATTCCTTGGTGTTTCCTTGTCTTCAGTTTCTCCATATCCCCTTTATGTTCTCCCAGTGTCCAAAATGCCATGCACAATTCTTGCACCCTGTTGTAATAGTATCTTAGGAACTCATACATCCCATTTTTTCCTGTTGTCTAGAAGAGAATTAGATATTATACAGACAAATACAACATACACACATTTATAGCAATTTATTATGCCATATACATCCTACCCATAAATTAAATTCTTAAGTAACAATGGGCTTCCCTTGTAGCTCAGTTAGTAAAGAATCTGCCTGCAGTGCAGGAGAGCTGGGTTCGATTCCTGGGTTGGGAAGATCCCTGGAGAAGGAAATGGCAACCCACTCCAGTATCCTTGCCTGGAAAATCTCATGGACAGAGGGCTGCAGTCCATGGGGTCGCAAAGAGTCGGGCACGACTGAGCCACTAACACTATAACAATGATTTTAGCAGGTGATACTCTTTTGATAAACACTGAAAACTCTTGCTCTTCGTTAATATTTAAAATTTTGAAATATCTTTCACAATCAGAGCTCTTTCATATTTTGAAGTGTGTCCACAACCTTTTATGTTGTGCTGCTAAGTCGCTTCAGTCGTGTCCGACTCTGTGCGACCCCATAGACGCAGCCCACCAGGCTCTCCCGTCCCTGAGATTCTCCAGGCAAGAACACTGGAGTGGGTTGCCATTTCCTTCTCCATCATGCATTTGTTGGCCCTCCGTAATTCAGGAGAAACTGTTATTCAAATCTTTGGCCCATTCTTTAATTGGGATGTGTTTTTACTGTTGAGTTGTCAGACTTCTTTATACATTCTGTATTTTAGTCCCTGATGCTAAGTCCATCGTAGTGAGGAGGGGATACTGGAATGCGCGTCCCGACGTTTCACTCGCTGCTGTATCCCCAGCACGGAGACTGATGCCTGGCACACATCAGTAGGAGTTTAATAAATACCTGTGGAAAAGAGGGGGTGGAGGAAGGAAGGAAAGCTCCTTTCCTAGTGTCCTATATAAATGAATACCCTCTGCATGGAGGAATGCTTTGTTTCTGAGATATTACTACTTCATAAGGTAGCTCATCCCATTCTGCTTACCTAAAATTGATAAAAAGCTTTTCGTGACCTTAAACCACCTAGACATAACTTCCATATGTTGAACCTACTTTATCCTCTGGGCACTGTTTCTTAAAGTCTTTTGGGTCAGGGACTCCTTTGAAAATCTGATAGATTGTATCAAGAACTCTTTTCCCAGGGGGAAAATTTTTCTCACATTCATAAATTTTTAACAATTTGAAGGATTTTGGGGACCCTTGAAGGGTTTAAAAAAAAAAAAAAGAGGTTTAGATCCTCAGCTATCAAACAAGATAATGTCACATTTTTCTTGTATGTTAAAGCATAATAAAGACCTTAGGCTAAACATTTCTGGTTCCTTTAACCAGTCCTAACATACCTTGATTTTAGACAGACCTTTGCTATCTATATCACCTACTTTTACCTTTTTTAGTATCGATATCTTTCTGAAAGGATGACTTTAATCTTCATTTGAAGTGATCTCAATCACTGAAACTGTAATTCATATATTTAGAACACTCTAATAGCAATTTTAGCATTCACATCACAGTACAATCTTGCCTTATACAGATTTTCTGTTTAGCTTCACCTTTGCATCATCCACAAATCTCTAAGACAGTGCTTAACACATTGTTAATATTCCAGTGACTATTTGTGGAATGAATAAAACTTTTAATCCTTTTTTGCATCAAAAGGGGCCAAACAAGTTTTACTGCATAGTATAGTAATGTATGCCTGTGAGGGATGGGATGGGAGTGTGTGTTGCATCATACGTAAGTAGTGGCTTTTTGGAACCTAAACTGTGGATTTAACGTTTACTCTTGTTAAATTTCGTTGTACAAGAGCAGTTAGTTCCTTTATTATCTAGATTAGAGGTCAAGGGAAACAAACAAACAAATTCTTACTTTCGGTATATAACGTGCACAGTAGATGTGTAGCACGTTATAGGTGCTATACACACATGTTTGATAACTGAATGAATAATTAATGGTCATGCATTTATGTTAATAACTAAGGCGTGTAATTTGAGAGCTTGATTCACTATTTGTAAATGCTTTATGTTTTTTCTATTTGAAGTATAAGTGATTCACAATGTCGTGTTAATTTCTGCTGCACAGCAAAGTGATTTAGCAATACATATGCATTCTGTTCTATATTCTTCTCCATTATTGTTCGTCACAAGACACTGAGTATAGTTACATGTGCTATACGGTAGGACCTTGTTGTCCATTCGTTTTGTATGCTCCACAGGTCTTCTCTCTGTGTCTGTGAATCTGTTTTGTAGATAGGTCCATCTGTGTCATATTCAGGTTCCACATATAACTGTTATCATTCTAAAGATGAGTACCTTAAAATGTAACTTCATGTTTATTTTCTAGATGTCAGGATAAAGCACTTAACCTTAATGTGCCTCATCTCCCCCAAATCGCTATCATTGATCAAACATGATAGAAGATTGTGAGATAATTTGGGGCTGTCACCTCTGTGGACTGAAAAAAATACATTTCGTTTTGCACCTCCTTGGATCACAATCTTAAGCCAACTAATTCCTGGTTCATAGTTCATGTTACCTGGGAAATTATTTTGCTCCTTCACAGGCAGTTTTAATCAGCTTGGAAGTCTTTTTTGTTGAATGATTAACTGTACTTCTGGCTCTTTGTATCTGCCCTTGAACTTCCTCTGTTTCTCCTTTTGAGTAGAAAGTAAGGAACAGCAATGATTGGATTACTTGTATTTTTTAAGCATCAAGAAAAAGCCACTATTGTGGTTACATTGTTTACTCTTTGGGCTCCATTCTTTCTTTTCCTTTAATCTAGGGATGTAGCATTGTCACTTTCTGAGCCTGCTTCTTTGACTGCTGTGGTATCTTTAGGAATCCAAGGCATCTTTAAACAGGTATCTCTGCATAATATAAAAGAGCTTATCCCCCACCAGCCCTCTTGCTCTCTCTTTAGTTGCTAAGTTGTGTTTGACCCTTGGGACCCCATGGACTGTAGCCTGCCAGGCTCCTCTGTGCTTGAGATTCTCCAGGCAAGAATACTGGAGTGGACTGCCATTTCCTTCTAGTTGATTTGAATTTGAGAACCTGCGGTGTGTGAAATTGATCTCTTCATGATTCTCATATCACCAAACTGATAAAGAACAGCTTTCCAATGTAAAGCTATTGAAAAGCTATTTAAAGACCCTGTGCTTTCTGAGAGAGGAGAAGGTTGAGTTATTGAAGTGATAATGAGACTGGTCTGTCAAGAGACTTTCTAAGCCCTGAACTGGGGCACTTTATCTTGAGATATGATCACTCTAGGCTAGGTGTTGTCAACCAACATTCATGGATCCATGAAGCAATGATTCTCAAGGCTGACTGAACCTCAGATTTAACTCAAATAGCATTTTAAAACTGAAGATTCCTAGGCCTGTTCTGTGTTCTTTTATTTGAGGCATAGCCACAAGAGGAGACATAGGAGACACATGAAAACAAAGTCTGTTTTACTCAGAGGTCCTGGAGAGATAAAAGTCACTGTGTGCCACAAGGGAAAAAGCTCAAGCAGCAGATGTGGCGCCAAAAGAGAGCCCAAGGACCTGTAGGCTAGTGTCCTTCTCGGGGGTGTGGGGGGAGGTCAGGTGGATTACCCAAGTAGAAGAGCCAAGAAGATTTCATTGGTGCCTTTGAGTGTCACTAGGTCATGGTCAGAGGAAGCCAAGAAAGGGAAATTGTGGCAGAAGCCAACCTTATCATCCAGTTATATTTATCATACCTTATCATCCACCTTGCTCACCTGGCAGGGTGCTTACAGCCTGTTTGTGGATATGTTGAGGCAGTGGGGGAAAGGTTTTAAAAATGAAGTTTTAAAAATATTTACAATAAAGTGCCACATCCTCAGAGTTTTTAATTTGAGTATATGATCAGGGTTAAAGCTTA
The DNA here is from genome assembly GCA_006410635.1 of Cephalophus harveyi. Taxonomy (NCBI): domain Eukaryota; kingdom Metazoa; phylum Chordata; class Mammalia; order Artiodactyla; family Bovidae; genus Cephalophus; species Cephalophus harveyi. Next base: position 65,075 of record SJYT01013685.1, read on the forward strand.
CAAATGCATTTTCTTGAAAGAGTCTCAGATGATCTTGGAAATCCCTGAAAGTATGATGCAGAATTCTAGGTTGTCATGTTTCTTTGGACCTCTAGCTTTCATCAGACTCAGAGAGTACACTGACCCCAGAGAGGTTACATTAAGAGCACTTCCTTGATCCAGTGGCCCTCAGACTTTAAGGTGCTCCAGAGTTACCCAAGCACTTGTTAAAAACAGGTTGCTAGGCTCTCCAGCCAGGAATTCTGATCCTGGTAGTGGTGGAGCCTGAGAATCTTCATTTTAAACTAGATGCTTGGTACTGTCCATGTAGCTAGATGATGGAGGGCAGTCCTCTGAGAACCACTGTTTCAGGACTTGGCTGACACCACTCTGCCTTCAGCATTAAGCTCTAGAAGTAAAGTATATTCTTCAGGATTCTTCACCAATTAATGTAGTAATAAACTTAATGAAGCATACTGAAGCTCAGTCTAGCTCACTAATAGAATGGTAAAGAAAACTCCCTCCTTTCTGACAAAGCAAGTGGCAGTGGGAAGGATGTAGGTGTTTTTAATTGTTGTTCAGTCACCCAGTCGTGTCAGACTCTTTGTGACCCCATAGATTGCAGCACACCAGACCGCCCTGTCCCTTACCATCTCCCGGAGTTTGCCCAAGTTCATCTTCATTGCAAAGGTGGTGCTGTCCAGCCATCTCAATCTCGAATGCCCTCTTCTCCTACCCTCGACCTTTCCCAGCATCCGAGTTTTCCACTTGAGTCGTCTGCTTGCATCAGATCACCAAAATACTGGAGCTTCAGCTTCAGCATCAGTCCTTCCAGTGAATACTCAGAGTTGATCTTCCTTAAGATTGACTGGTTTGAAATCCTTGCTGTCCAAGGGACTTTCAGGAGTTTTCTCCAGCACCACAGTTCGAAGGAATCAATTCCTTGGCCTTCTGCCTTCTTTACGGTCCAGCTCTTACAACCGTACGTGACCACTTGGAAAACCACAGCCTTTACTATAGGAACCTTTGTCTGCAGAGTAATGGTCTCTGCTTTTCAACAACTGTCTAGGTTTGTCATCGCTTTCCTGCTGAGAAGCAGTTGTCTTCTGAATTCATGGCTGCAGTCACCGTCTGCAGTGATTTTGGAGCCTTAATATTTAGTCTTTAAGCCAGCTCTTCCACTCTCCTCCTTCATCCTCATCAAGAAACTCTTTAGTTCTTCACTTTCTGTCTTTAGAGTGATATCACACGCATATCTGAGGTGGTGGTTGTTTCTCCCCCCTATCTTGATTCTGGCTTGTAACTCATCCAGCCCTGGCATTTCTCATGATGTGCTCAGCATGTAGGTTAAACAAACAGGGTGACAGCAGATAGCTCTATCGTACTCCTTTCTCTATCTTGAACCAATCGGTTCTTCCATACAGGGTTCTAACTGTTGCTTCTTGACCCCCATACAGGTTTCTCAGGAGACAGATAAGGATGGTCTGGTATTCCCATCTCTTTTAAGAGATTTGCTTTATATCAGTTCAGTTCAGTTGCTCAGTGGTCTTTATGACCTCATGGACTGAGGCACACCAGGCTTCCCTTGTCCATCACCAACTCCCAGAGCATACTCAAACACATCTACCGGGTCAGTGATGCCATCCAACCATCTCATCCTCTGTCATCCCCTTCTCCGCCTGCCTTCGGTTTTTCCCAGCATCAGGGTCTTTTCCAGTGAGTCAGTTCTTTGCATCAGGTGGCCAAAGTATTGGGAGTTTCAGCTTCAGCATGAGTCCTTCCAGTGAATATTCAGGACTGATTTCCTTTAGGATTGACATATATATTGCTTTATATATTATAGTATAAAATAAGCTACTTAATCCCCTCCCCCCTTTCATCTCCCAACCAGTAACCATTAGTTTTTTCTCTATATATGTGGGTCTCCTTTTTTTTTTTCTATTCACCGTGCTAAGTCGCTTCAGTTGTGTCTGACCCTGTGCCAGCCACCCCATGGACTGCAGCCTGCCAGGCTCCTCTGTCTGTGGGATTCTCTAGGCAAGACTACTGGAGTGGCTTGCCATTTCCTTCTCCATTATATTCACTAGTTTGTTGTTATTTTAGCGTTTGCTTCCTTATGTAGTGTTTCTTCCCATTAGACTAGAAAAATTCATAGTTTCATGACCATTTAAACGGTTTGATTTTTTTTTTAACTAAATAATGTAATTTTATAAGTGTGCTCATGTTATCCAATGCCAAGGTAGAATACACTCAAAGTTAAAATATAAAATATAGTTTGATGTAAATATACTGCGAAGTAGGAAAGATCATCCTAAGGATTCTAGGATTTCCTAATTCTAGGAATTAGGAAAACTTGTTCCACTTTAAAAAACTCCTAAAAGCAGATGGTAAGTAGTCAATGCAGAGAAGCTATCTCTGAGGAGAAAGCAACTTCTCAGGGAGTTTTGAAAGTGGTAAAACACCACTAAATCCATGGGAGTCCCAAAGAAGTTTATTTGCCCAGACTGCTTACAGGCTGCTGAAACTTTGAAGGAAACTAAGATCCTGTAAGGAATCTTTATTATCTATGAAGAGTCTAATTGTGATAATTTCCTTTCTGTATAGAGATAAACTTAAGCAAAAAGCTTCTGTGCATCACTAATGGGTCTTACCTTTTTCCTTTCCCCCTTAGCCTTGGGACTTTGGTTGCCTCATCCTCTTAGAGGGAGATGTCCTCAATGGAATAGGAACTGACCTAAATTAAGAAAACAGCTTTAGAAGAGAGGGAGTTCGTTTAAAGGACGTATAGCAAAATTATATTATATATTAACCTGAAATTAGATAATGGGTATTCCTTTTCTCTGGGGGGTTTTTTGTTTTGTTTTTATGGGGTTTTTTGCAATATAACTTTCAGTTGTCCTGTAATATATTAGAAGGGAAGGGAAGTTCATTTTGAGTGACTCATAATTTGATAGTAATTCAAAGAAAATACTTAAATGCCAAAGTCTTTAAGTTCTCTGTTCTGTTGTAGTCTTTTTACTTGGCATTGTAGTTAGTATTTTGTTATTTCAGGGCTGTCAAAATGTTGGCATAAGTTATCAATACTTAATGAAATATGCTTGAAATTTTTATAACTTTGATATTACCATATTTTGAATCTAAATACTGTTTAGCATCTGTGATAATTATCACCTAAAATGTATTGATTTTTAAAATAACCAAAATAGTTAATGTATTATACTTAATGGAGATTGTGAATTCCCCTTATTAGTTGAAAAATTCAGCTTCCAGATTGTTGCTAACATCATCAATGTTTTTAACAAACAAGGATATAATGGAGAAATAATTGTAGAGGACTTGTGCTGCACAAGTAACAGATGTTTGCCATACAGAAGTTATCAAAACCAAGTAGATACCATATTAAAGTTTCCAAGAGTACAAGCAGTGAAATGATTAGGAAAAATCAGAAAAAATATTTTTAAATGTTTTCTTTAGCTTAACTTTGAATTTCTTCTGTGATTTTCTGGTTATTAACATTTTAACACATGTTTTGCATTTATGGTTGAGTTGACTTAATTTTGTAATATTTTTTATTCTCACAAAATTACATTTACTTTTTCATCATAAGAGATAAAAGGATCTGTGGAGTACAGAAATTTCTGTGTCATGAAAGTCTCCGACATAGTTTTATTTTTACCAAGCAGAGCAAGTCTTGGTTAATTTAGTCTGAAATGGGAAATGTTACTTTTTACTTTTCATTCTGCCACCTTAAGTCAATAAGGTGAACATGAACTTTCAGCAGTACTCTTTTTATGCTTTTTTATATGCAAAAGTAGCAGTAGCAGCATTTATGAAAAGTTTGGTTTAGTTTTGTTTATCTTCAATTTGCTCTTAAACATTAAGCTGCTTAAAGAATACAGTATTAGAATCTTAGAATTTGAAAATGTCTTTGATATTTCATGAACAACCCTTTGCCAAAGCCAGAAATGGGATCCTTCAGTGACAAGCTTGTCAAGTTCGTTTTCATCCAGATTCTTGATTGCTTCTAGTTATTGGAAGTTCACTACTTCGTAAGTCTATGTTGGTTTGATAGTGTTTAATTATTAAAAATTTGTACATTCTTTGTGTTGAGCTAGAATTGGCTTCCTGGAAATTTTGCTTATAAGCTTCTTTCTTTTCAAATTACCCAACCCTTTAAATAATTGTATATAATTAAATATTGTTTGTTCATTCCTTCAAATGATTCTCATAATCCATGATTTTAAAGTGTCAAACATCTTAGTTTGTAATTGTTCCTCTTTTATGTCCCAAATTGAACAAGATATTCTGACATTGTATGACCAATGTAAAGTCTGAAGGGACCAGTACCTCCCTTGGTCTGGTACTTTGTGTCAAAATTTTGATTTACCCCCTACTCTGTCCTTTCTTTTTAAAAATACATAACTTCTCTTGGCTTAGTGTCTTGAAATCCTCCAGGACTCTTTTCACATGAATTTCTAGGAATCTGGATCTCTCTTACATTCTACCTGTGTTTATTTTTTTTAACTTAAAAATAGAACCTAAATTTTTGACTATTAAATTTGAGAGTAATCCTTATTCCACTTTTCTTGATCATTTTAAAATCTAGGTCTTAATTGCATTTTTGGTAAGATTTATTTTGGAATAATTCTGTCATATATTAATTTGTAAATAAAGGTAGCCTTCAAGTGATAGTGTGTAAGATGAAAGATGAAGGGATTGTATATGTTAAAAGTAATACTATTATTCAGTACTATTTGAAGTGAAGTGAAGTGGCTCAGTCGTGTCCGACTCTTTGCGACCCCTTAGACAGTAGCCTACCAGGCTCCGCTGTCCATGGGATTTTCCAGGCAAGAATACTGGAGTGGGCTGCCATTTCCTTCTCCAGGGGATCTTCCCAACCCAGGGATGGAACCTGGGTCTCCTGCATTGCAGACAGACGCTTTACCGTCTGAGCCACCAGGGAAGCAGTACTAGATGTGTACCAAGAACCGTCTTGTAGCCCATATTTCATTGATTTACCTATGGTAGAGTTTCTTCATAAAAGTAACCTTTGTTTTTACTAAAAGACAAATTACTCTCAGTGAATATATTTGGCTCTTAGTAATCACTGTGTAGGGTGTTTTTTTGTTTTTTTTTTCCTCTTCCATGGTTCTAATTTTCCCTCTTGGAATTTTGCTGAAGTTCATTTGCTAGCATGTATTTTTTTTTCTGAATAGCTCCTTTATTTACAAATATTAATAATATAAATAGATAGCTTATCTCTAGTATCTTGGTAATGTTATTTTTTTCTCCAAGGATTGCCAGTAATGGCTCTGCGTTTGTATCTGTCAGTTTAAAATGCTAACATGTAATTTATCTGAACCCATATAAACTTGGAATTTTGGTTGTTTAACAAATGAAAGATGATTTTCCTCTGATTTTTGTAGTAGTGCAAAAGTGAAAAAGGCCTAAATCTCCAACACTGAGAAAAGGTGTAATGAAAACTTAATGTTTGCTTAAGTATTTATTAGTTAGATATTTTAAATGATGGCAATGTAATAGCATGAAAAGAGTGCTCAGTGGAAAATTGCCTGGCAATCTAGTGGTTAGGTCTCCCTGTGCTTTCACTGCAGGGGCCTGGGTTCAGTCCCTGGTTGGGGAACTGTCATCCCAAAAGCTGTGTTGCAGACCAAATCAGAAAGAGAAAAAGAGTACTAAGTGAAATGAGCAACTTATAAAGCATATGTTCCTTCAAACTTGGTAACAAATATACATACTTGTGAAAAAAAGGCCAAAAGGGCACATGCTTAACTGGCTGAGTTCATGCTTAGAACTATGAGATCCTTTTCTACACTCAATTCTTTTGTTTTCCAAATTATTCTCTAATCTCAACAAACTGGGGAAAATTCTGAAAGAGATGGGAATACCAGATCACCTGACCTGCCTCCTGAGAAAACTGTCGAGGTCAAGAAGCAACAATTAGAACTGGACATGGAACAACAGACTGGTTCCAAATCTGGAAAGGAGTACGTCAAGGCTGTATGTTGTCACCCTGCTTATTTAACTTACATGCAGAGTACCTCATGTCAAATGCCAGGCTGGATGAAGCACAAGCTGAAATCAAGATTGCCAGGAAAAATATCAATAACCTCAGATGTGCAGATGACATCACCCTTAGGGCAGAAAGTAAGGAGGAACTAAAGAACCTCTTGATGAAAGTGAAAGAGGAAGTGAAAGAGGACACTGAAAAAGCTGGCTTAAAACTCAACATTCAGAAAACTAAGATCATGGCATCCGGTCCCATCACTTCATGGTAAATAGATGGGGAAACAATGGAAACAGTGACAGACTTTATTTTCTTGGGCTCCAAAATCACTGCAGATAGTGACTGTAGCCATGAAATTAAAAGATGCTTGCTCCTTGGAAGAAAAGCTGCTGCTAAGTCACTTCAGTTGTGTCTGACTCTGTGTGACCCCATAGACGGCAGCCCACCAGACTCCCCCGTCCCTGGGATTCTCCAGGCAAGAACACTGGAGTGGGTTGCCATTTCCTTCTCCAATGCATGAAAGTGAAAAGCTATGACCAGTTTAAACAGCATATTAAAAAGCCAAGACATTACTTTGCCGACAAAGGTCCGTCTAGTCTAAGCTGATTTTTTCAGTAGTCATGTGTGGATATGTGAGTGGACTATAAAGAAAGCTGAGCACCAAAGAATTGATGCTTTTGAACTGTGTTGTTAGAGAAGACTCTTGAGAGTCCCTTGGACTGCAAGGAGATCAAACCAGTCAATCCTAAAGGAAATCAACCCTACATATTCATTGAAAGGACTGATGCTAAAGCTGAAGCTTCAATACTTTGGCCACCTGATGCAGAGAACTGACTCATTGGAAAAGACCCTGATGCTGGGAAGGATTGAAGCCAGAAGGAGAAGGTGACGACAGAGGATGAGATAGTTGGATGGCATCATGGACAGGAGTTGTAGCAAGCTCCTGGAGTTGGTGACAGGGAGGACTGGTGCGCTGTAGTCAGTGGGGTCATAGAGTCAGACACAACTGAGCAACTGAACTGAACTGAAAATAATTACGTTAATTATAAGAAAAACTAATTTTTTCTAGAAACAGGATCCAATATGTGTTTTGTATGGTTTAGTTTATTTTTAATTCCTAGTTTACACTTTCTACATTTATATATTTTTTTCTTGACAGACATACTAGTGACAAAATAAGAATTAAACTGAAAAACTGCTAATATCAGTGTTTTCTCATTGTCTGAAATGCTGTTTTTCAGAAGAAAGTGAAAGTGAAGTTGCTCAATCATGTCCGACTCTTTGGAGACCCCATGGACTGTAGCCTACCAGGCTCCTCCGTCCATGGGATTTTCCAGGCAATAGTACTGGAGTGGATTGCCATTTCCTTCTCCAGGGGATCTTCCCAACCCAGGGATCGAACCCGGGTCTCCCGTGTTGTAGACAGACGCTTTACTGTCTGAGCCACCTGTTTTTCAGAAGTTATCTTTAAAAGCTCCTTTGTGTTGAATTGTTTACCTAGTTCTTTTTGATAGGTGCTTGTTCTTTTTGATAATTGAAATAAGTGTCTTCGGTTTCCTCAATTTTACGTTCAGAGTTTAAAGCTTTATTCAGCAGATCACAAGACACTTTGCTCTCTGCTACCTCATGTCAACAAGCATTAAGAAAACATGGTTCTTTTACACCGTATTACATAGTAAAAGCCATTCATTCAAATATGAATTAAGAAATCTTGTTTCTAGTCGCAGGGTTTCTACAAGTATTTTGACAAAAGTCACTTAATCTCCCTGAATGTCCATTTCTTCATCTGTAAAAATGAGAATCTTAGTCACTAAAGTTCCATTTCTGTTTTAACAGCTGTTTTTCTTGTATATAATTTCCTCATTTTCATTTTACCCACTCTGATTTGAAAATCCACCTTTATTTTACCCTAAATTCCCATACTTACCTGAAACTATTTTGGGACTTTTTAAACAATCTATTGATAATTATTTATGTGTGTTGTGTTCTATTTTAGGACTTTTTAAACAATTCATTGATAATTATTCATGTGTGTTGTGTTCCAGTTTCACCTTGTTGTATTAATTACAACATTAATAATGTGTTGTATCTTTTATGGCTC
>SJYT01013685.1:73758-94463 GCA_006410635.1 Cephalophus harveyi
TTTTAATTATTGACAGAGGTTTAAAGGGAAAATATCAGGTATTCAGAATATTATAATATGAGCAAGTGAACCAAAGTAAATCATCAAACATCACTGTATTAATGAATTTTGAGGTAACTATATCTAAAATTGTAGTGAGAATATTTCTAGTGGTTTTAAAAGAAGCATGAAAACTTAGCATTTAATTCTAGTTATTTTTGGTTTTATGTGGTTACAGGGTATATCTGTGTCCTCCAGTAGTATATAAAATATAAATAATATAAAAAATATAAAAGCTATAAAATACAGGTTAGAGTAAGATGAAAATTTAGGTCTAAAAATCTATTACTATAATTTTTAATTTTATTTCTGGCTACACTGGATCTTCATTGTTTCACACAGCTTTCTTTAGGTGTGGCAAGTGGCAGCTCCTCTGATGGTGATGTGCCCCATGCTTCTCATTGCGGTGGCTTCTCTTGGTCTTAGGTGTTTGGGCTTCAGTAGTTGCAGCACTCAGTAGTTGGGGCCCATGGGCTTAGTTGTCCCATGGCATGTGGAATCTTCCCAGACCAGGGATTGAGTCCATGTCACCTGCATTTGACAGGTGGATTCTGGACCATTTGACCCTCAGGGAAGTCCTGGAATTATTTATTAATGGAAAGAAAAATTAGTTACCTTAATGGCATACACCCATGAAGTTGTAGAGGAGGAGGAGGACAGTCAAACCTCCCTACTTGTGTGTTCTGCATATGAGGAATCAAATCAACCATGGATGAAAAATTTCAGAAGAAAAAATACCAAAAGATTCTCAAAAGCAAAACTTGAATTTTCCTTGTGCCTGTCAACAATTTGGGGGACTTTCCTGGTGGTTCAGACAGTAAAGAATCTGCCTGCAAGATAGGAGACCCCAGGTTCTATCCCTGGGTTGGGAAGATCCCCTGGAGAAAGGAATGGCAGCCCAGTCCAGTATTCTTGCCTGGAGAATTACTTGGACAGAGGAGGCTGGCAGGCTTACAGTCTATTTGGTTGCAAAGAATTGAATATGACTGGGCCACTAAAACTGTCAACTATTTACATAGTATTTATGTTATATTTATGTTTATGTTATGGGCTTCCCTGGTGGCTCAGAGGATAAAGCGTCTGCCTGCAATGCAGGAGACCCGGGTTCGATCCCTGGGTTGGGAAGATCCCCTGGAAAAGGAAATGGCAACCCACTCCAGTATTCTTGCCTGGAGAATCCCATGGACAGAGGAGCCTGGTTGGCTACAGTCCATGGGGTCGCAAAGAGTCGGACATGACTGAGCGACTTCACTTTCACTTTCACTATATTAGGTATTATAAGTAATCTAGAGATGACTTAAAGTATATGGGAGGGTTATATGCAAATACTAATCTATTTCATGTAAGGAACTTGAGCCTTGAAAGATTTTGATATCCTCCTAGACCCTGCAACCATTTCCTTGCCATTACAGAGGAATGATTTGATTGTAAGTGAAACCTCATGATATTGGGAAGAGAAAAGACTCATCAGGGAGATTCTTAAAGAGAAGCCATAGATAGGACAAACAGGTAAAACTATTACTCCAGTTAGAGTATGTGCTTTATTAGTACTCAGAAGGACTAGAAGAAAAAGATAAAAGGACACTGAATTCAGCCATAATGCTTATTGAAACACAGAGACTGTTTGCATAGTGCTTTTGTGTTCTCAGCAGTGATTTTTCTTAGTCAACTATATGTCATAAAAATTATGATAAATATTTACAGAGTTAAATGAACACATTCTGTTGTTGCATAACTTTCCTCTTACGACTGGGGCAGTTTACCCCAGGATATAGTGAAGAAGGGAGGGAAAGGTGCACTAATTCAAGACATCGCACACATATTGGTTGCTTGAATGTCCTGCATGCTTAGGGGAGAAAAGAGAGTTTAAAAATCAGTGTTAGGTGTCTAAAATCTGTATCATCTGGAAATCCTGGAATTTCATGGTCTGTTGAAGTGTACCATGCTACACCACCTTTGCAGTGCCTGGAATATCTACATAGATATATTAATGTGAAGATGTTAGTCATTAGGGTAATAACCACGATGCAACAGTTACTCATTTGATTATATATTTTATAGATTAATAGGACAATAGGACATATTGAAAAGTATTTTCCTCAATCTAATCAGCTTCAGATAAGGCCATATAAGTTCAAATCATTTTTAAATTACTATTGTTTCTCTTATTTTCCTATCCTTGTGTCTGAAAAAATACTTAAAACGCTAAAGCACTGAAACTTAGAGGTTTTTGGTGTTTTGTACAGTCTGTATGCTTGGAGAAATCCACTTGTTTGTTTAGATTTCCATATCTGTGAAGATGAGGGGTTTCTTTCATGGTTCAAAATAAATGGTACCAAAATGCTAGTTTAACTCTTAGTTATATGTATAAAGGTTCTACAATTATTGGAAGAAACAAATCACTATTCCTCTGTTTCATCTTTAAAACAAAAATGGATTGAGATTTTCATAAGTACAATGCATAATAGACTAAATTTAAAATATCTTTTTTTCTAGTAGTTAATGTAATGGTTTTTATGAAATGAAGCTGATACATCTGAAATAGATTTAAAGGGACAGGGCACTGGCTGGGAATTGGAAGTTTTTCTCTTAAGACGATTTGATAAATTGGTTGTGTGGTATTAAAATCAGTGTAAATTTTTAGATTTATTGAAATTGCAGTACCTAACATTGGGACAAATTTAAAATAAAAGGCCATTCACACACATCATTAAAAATAGGTGAATGTTTTCTTGTACTGGGAGATACCTGACATTCTTTCTTCATATTCAGTGTGTTTATTATACATACAGCACGTATCTCAGTTCAGACTAATCACGTGTCAGGTGCTGAATAGCCATCTGTAGCTATTAAAGGTTTTTACAACTATGAACCTATTTAAATTATTCTTAAAAATAATAAAAATGTTTCAGGAATATTTTTTAATCTGCCAAAATAAATATTACCAGTTAGTTTTTCTTTTGAGTAAAGTGTTGGTGTGGTTGTTGGTTATGTCATTTGATTTCACTTAGATTATTACCCCAGAAATGTTTTAAACTGTTTTACCCCCTGTGTTTTTTTAAAATATCAGTGTATTTCCAATGAAAAATGAGTAAAAGTAAATTCTTTACTTGAAAACACACTAGAAAGTATTCTTAATAGGTTTAAAGTTACATTTTATTTTTGCCCAGTTGAGAGATATTTACATATTACTTGTTTTTTGCACTTTCTCACCTTGGTGAATCTGTAAGGCAAAAACTTTGTATTTGCATTTGCCTTGTGAAGGAGACAGTAAACTTGAGCTCTCAGTCTCGCCACTAGTCTGTCTTTGTCTGTTGTTAAAATTATGAGCCAGTCTCTATGGCGCAGCCAAATGAGTAATCACCAGTAATGTGACTCGTGCTGGAAGTGACTCCATCAGCACCTGTGACGGAGGATTAGTTACAGTTTACAGAGCACCGCCTCTTCCCTTCTCTCAGTGTGCCCTAAGCCAAGTAGTCGTTCTCATTTGGGTGTCTGCGCTGTTGGAAGCTACTGCAGTGTGTTTCCACACACACAGAGTACAGTGGGAAAAGGCTTTCTCTAGCTGATGGATGGCTGTTCTCTCTATTTGGAGTATCTTACTGGTTATGTAAGCGACCTCGGGAGAAATTATCCTGACCCAGATCGGAGGATGCAGTAGTGCTTCAGCTGCAGGATTTCTTGGTCGTTAACACCACAGTGCTGATGACAAAGAGCGAGTTGTAATCCTCATCACTGCCAGGACTGAGCCAGAGCAGACAGAAAATCGTCATTTGCTCGTCGGAGACTTGTTAGGTTACAGCCTCTGCTTCGTTCTGTGGTCTTGGCTTTTCTTACTATACAATGACGACGCTGCAAGTGAGCTCAGAAATGCTTGGTTTGAGAGCCGTTTGCCTGTGATTTTTGAAGACTTAAGAATTATTGAGGCTAGATGTAAAAAAAATACTGCTCAAGAACAAAATGGAAATGTCAGCTATACTTCTTGACCTTTAAAGCCTTGTCGTGGATATCAGAGATTTAAAGATACTTTAAAATTCTCAAGAACAAAGTACGGTTTGTATCTTTCTGCTTCCTTTTTCTTTTGTCTTAATTTACATTTGGTTTTGCTTCTCGATTTTAGGAATTAAGGTCACTGTCTTTTTCAGGTCCAGCTTTCGTGGCCTTAGTTTTTTAGAATTTTTAATGATTTCATTTGTTTAGAGAGATTTATTGTGTCGGTAGTAATTTCATAACACTGTACGATAAAAAAAAAAAAAAGCTCAGTTGTTTAAAGTATTACAGCAGAAATGTTTTGGGTTAGGGTTTTAGAATATAATGTTTCAAGGGAAGTAGGGGTATTTGTTTTGTGAGGGTTTTTTCTGTCTGTATGCTTGTCCCCACCCCCAACTTGTTTTCTAACAGTATCGTGTTTTTCATTAGACCTGCTTGGGTGGGAATTTGGACTTTGTTCTTTCGAGTCACTCCAATCTTTTTTTTTTTTTTTTTTAAGACTAAACCTTGACTTCTAAAATGTATCTTAGAATGTTTTCTGCTTTAGTATTTCGAGATTTATATCAGATTTTTGTAGTTTATGAGCCTAATTTTTTTCACTTGGAAAAGAAATTGTTAAATGTTAACTGGAGATTGTTAGAAACTTGGACTGTAGACATAAACCTGGTGAATTTCCAGTCAAATGTTAAATGGTGAGCTTTAACATGGTTTGTTTGAGCAGCTGAGTTATGTTTGAGAACTGTAGCTGATTTATTTTAAAAATGTTTTTCGAGGAGGGCTCATCTGTTCGCCTCTTCCTCATGTGAATGGAATGTGGTGCAGCATGGAGCCCCAAACAGGATACAGTTGTTCTAAGCATTCTTCCTATAGCGTGGTAGGCCCTAGTAGAAATGCAGGCTCTCTACTAAGTATTTATTTGACTTTATACTATTTTTAAAGTGCAGTTAACAAAGGCAAAGGACCTTAAACGAACTCTCAGTCCATTAATGAAATTGAAAAAGTGTTTTGTTTAGTTGGCAATTTTAATTTGGATTTTCAAAGACTTTCAGCATTAGAATGAAGTCATTTTGTGATTAGGGTCACATTCTACTGTGACTTTCATCTGGTGGTAGCATGTAGCTTCCCCTTAGGCTGTGGAAGTTCCTCATAGAATGGTATATCTTTAGAGTCTTGAATTACTTAGCTATGCATGAGTTCTAGTTTCTTTGCATTCCAGTGCACCTAGACCCATGAAATACTTACTACAGATTCATCCAAAATCTGTAGGATTCATTCACTTTTATTTAAATATTTGTTTCTATTTTTAAGCTAATGTCTTTAAAGTGGATGTTTTTGACTTGGATACAAAAATTATTAATGGTTACATCATTGATTTGCCACTTTAGGGAATTAGGATGTATTTTAACTCTTAGTTTTATATGTTGTTAGTCTTTAATTTTTCAGTAAAGTAGGAACAGTCGCACATTTTTAGGGTTGCTTGTTTAATATATATTGAAACATTTCTTTAACAAGCACTATAAAATTATTTATCGGCACTTGGGAACATATTTGTAGTTTAAGAGTAATTGCACGTTTTAAAATTTGCAAGTCCTTGTCCTATTTGCTATTTAAGAATCATGGTGTACTTTTGACTTCCATTTTTACATGGTTATTATAAATACTCATGCATCAGAAACAGACCATTATAAACTAGTCTTTTAACATTTCTGATAGATAGATTCTATCAGTGGCTTTCAGTTCGATACCCTAAAATGGGAAATTTTTTTTATTTTAGCCTGGAAACTAAATTTTTTTTTCTCAGTAATTTAAATTATGATAAACTGGCCTATTGAAATTTACCCTTAGATCTCTGACTTACCTTAAAAAGCAGAGTTCTGAGAGGTTCTCTGCACAGGAATGTTTTTCATATTATAAAATGACTAGGTCTCATAGGAAATGCAAACCACCTGTATTATTTGCGTAAGAAAGAGGCACTCGGAGTGGAGAAGTTTACTTTTTTTCCCAGTCCTCCTTAATTGAATCGGTACAATAGGCATTTAGGTCGTACCTTTTGTGGGCCTTTTTTTAACCTTCCCAAGTTGACCTGATTTGGTACTGTTTAGAAAAAAATAAGAGCATTTGATAAAGTTTAGGGATTTAAGGTTCTCTTGAGAAGCTGCCAGTATTTTCTAATTTTTTTGCTAAAAATTAAACAGATTTAATTTGAGAATGTTACATATTTCACGTAAAGAATTTAGTTATGGTAAATGGAAAGTGTCAGATGGTCACAGAAGCAGGAGATACCTAAATAATAGGGAAATACCTGTTTTGAGAATGTAACTTCTCACACACAAAAAAAACTTTTGATACATAAAAGGTTAGCCCTAGAACATGGGAAGGAGGATATTAGTGTGATTAGGTTTTCTAATCATAAATACTGAAAGTAAATTGGAAATGTAAGATAATTTTTTTATGTTCATTTATGAACAAATACATCATTTATTAGTTCATGAAGTAAACAGTATAGGAATAAGGCATGTTTAAAATGCTTCTTTATTCTCCTGTGTTTTTAGCTTTGTCAAAACATAGACTCCTGATGAAAGCTTTAAAGATAATTTCTTAAATAGAGAAGTTAACTGTTTAAGAGCCATTCTGAATTTTCTTGAAAGGTTTTTCAGCAGTGTTTAGTTGTGATTAGCAAGATGTTAGGTTTTTTGAAGACATAAATAAGAGAAGAGGAAATTACAATGGCTTTGTATCTCCTGGAGATTTCTACTGTCTGCAGAAATCTTTGGTTTACATCCAAATGGTCGCACAAGTTGCTTGTAGCAAGATTTCCCTTTGTGAAATCTTTCTGAAGTACCCAAGTACTTCAGAAACTGAGTTGCTTTTATATTTCATTTTCCAAACTTAGATTCTTTAATAGTAAAGTCACTGTTTTTAAAACAGTAGAATATTGTTTTCATTCGTAAGGTTTAAAACACTATCATGGATATAATATCCTTGGCTTTCATTCAAATTGCTTCTACTTTGAAAATAATTAGGATAGTCATAAAACGTGCATACCTAGTACCTTTATTTCCTTCCTTCCTTTTCCTCTCTTGCCTCCTTCACTCCTACCTCCTACCCAAAATACGAGTAAATTCATTTATGTAAAAGTTGTCTTCAAATGACTATGGGTTTGCTCAGTTCACCCCACCACCACCGCGTGCCCCCTTGTTTTGTTTTGTTTTATAATAGTGGAAATCTGGAGAGAGTTTACTGGAAGGTGGTTGTGAGTTCTGTGTAATACTTTTTACCTCCCTCTTCTTTTCCTGCGCCCTTCCCCCAGTGCTGCTGTTACTGAAGCAGCTGGATTTTTATTTGTGCTTGGGGCAGGGGCGGGGGTAAGTAGTACATGGGTGGAGTTAAAAGACCAGATGCATCCTGATCATTTAAAATCCTTGATGTGAATGAGCTACACATGTAAATAAACTACACATGTAAATCATAACTACTCTGTTTTATAAAGAATAATACTTAACAATATTTTAAAAGAGTTGGGATAATAACCTCTCCTACCCAATTTGCTTTTTTGGAAACAATTTCTCTTTCTTTATGTTAGGAATTTTTATACATATGTATATTTGATTATATCCTTTTCAACAACTGGGATTTATTAATAGACTGGGATTTTTTTTTTTTTCCGAATTATTTCTTAAAATCTACTTAATTTCTTTTTAATAATAGAAAATAACTCCAGATAAAAGCATCACTTTAGATTATGAAAACTGATATTAATTGGCAGCCTAAAATCATTATGATAATGACTTTAATACATTGTGTTTATATATACGCCTTCACATTTTGAGGATAAAACCTAGAAAATAACCATTAGAATTTTTTTTCTCTTACCAGACTTTCAAACCCCTGGTTGAAAAAAGTGTACCCAGTTCAATCACTGCAGTAGAATTCCTTGTAGATAAACAACTGGATTTTTTAACTGAAGATAGTGCCTTTCAGCCTTACCAGGTAAGAAATTTCAGGTCTCTTTAAAAAAATTGCCTATTCATTAAGGTTCGTTGATATTCAGATATTCTTTTGAATGTTTAAGTCTAGCTTTCTAGCTAACATCAAGGTATATAAGAAACTTAATGCATTTGATAAAGTTTGATTATAGGGTAAATGATTGATTTATCCAGTTCAGTATACACAGAGAACTTACTATGAGCCAGGCAGCATCTTGTGGCTGTGCATGCACAAGTGAGCAAAATAAAAGTCCCTGCCATTCAAATGATGTTCATTGTTAGATAATAACTGGTTAGATATTAGTATAAATTATCTTTGTCTCTAGCTCTAAAGGTTAAGATTTGGGTCAATTCATGTATAATTAAATGAGATTAGTATTTACTATATACATGCATATCAGTTTAGCATAATAATAGTTCATTTTATTTTTAAGTGGTAATTTTCCTTTTAGATTGTCATAAGTTGAATTGTTCAGTTTCTAGATTTTAATTCCCAGTTGTTGCAATTTAAATACAAAACTTAATTGGAAAAACGTTTTCTAGCTGGTTTTTAGATTTAAATCATGTAAAGAAACTCATATCAAAAGTAGTAAGCTAAATGTTTTTAAAATCTCTAGTTATGTTTTATCAGTTACTTTTTTAAAGGTAGAGGTTAAAAATGCACAGCAGTTTGTTTTCATTGTATATTTGAATTTTAGATTGAATTATATCAGTATTTTATAGGTTTCTTTTCCTTAAATGTTTAAGATAACATAGTAAGTACATTGAAAGAAAGTATAACTGGACTAGTTTGACTTGTTTTTTAAAATGAAGCTGAAAGTCCATATTCCTGTTTCATTTCAGAATAGTTACTGATTTCAAAAGTAAAATATAGAGGCATTGTTTCCATGGAAAGAACAAGAGCTTGAGTTAATGAGCAGTGGTTTGTTGTATGTGAGGTTATAATACTTAGGGAATTAGTTAGGTTCTTCTTTTATTAGATCTCCCAAAAGTAGATGATAATTCCCTTAGTTAAATGTTATTTTTTTCTTTGAAGTCTGCATGGATGTGCTTTTGTCTTTACACATTATTTTTCATAGTTCATTAAATGGCCTCATTTTTGTACTGTTACTTGATTTTGGTATTTACAGCTAAAAATTTATAACAAGTTATAGTTTAATATTGGAGGTGTTAGAGCTTTTCCCTCGGGTTTTATTTTGTTTTGGTTTTAGTTGTGATTGCCATTTAGCTTGCTTATAGTCTTACTATAATTTGTCTCATTTCTAACAGTCTTTTTAGTGGGAATTAGACTAGGTGAAATCAAAGGAACCTTCCAACTTAGCATTTTAATTCTGTGGTTTCTGATTAGCACTATAGAAGTTACAGCTTGGGTTTGATTTAGAGAACTGAAATCATTATGTAGAAATTACTTTTAAAAATAAACTCTTGCCAGGTGGCCTAAAAGAGATCCAGCATACCTTAATTTTAGTGTTTAAGTGTTTTTGAAGGAATAAATGATATACAATAAAGCTTATTGTAGCATTTTAATTTCTGTATTTCATGTTTTAAAAACAGGTTTAAAATATAAAAATACTTACTCCAGTATGTAAATTATAGGCACCTACTGTAATATTTTCAATGAAAATTTACTCCAGAGACTGAAGATGGCTCAGTCTAGGTTTTCAAAGTTATTTATTTAAATGAATTTATAAAATATATAGGCCACATAAGGAAAGACTTTTAGAGTTCATGTAATTAGAGTGGCTTTATCCCAGAATGCTTTTCTCTAACCAGTTGTCCAAACAGTACATTAAATTCCTTGGCATGTTAAACATGGCAGCTGTTCCTGGCATAGATTTTGTAAATAGTGCCTTGACATATCTTAACCTTAGAGTAACCTTATGTAAGTCAAAGGGAGTTAGGGGAAAATTAAGTTTTTTAAATGGTCTCCCTGTTTTTTCTCACTTATTTAAATTTCAAGAGGCAGTTTCTTCTGAATCTGGGTATTAGTTATCCATTGTAGAGTTCTTAAGTAGGGCAGGTTAAAACTTTGGAAATGGCTTTTCTGTATTAGGTGATGACTAAGTATGCTTAAGTTTTGTTTGAAAAATTCCAAATGATGCTTCACTGTGAATCTATTTAAATAATTTTGTAGTGGGAATTCCTGTTCACCATCTTTTTCCTTGAGTTCTCATCTCAGCATTTTATTCTGTAGTAGAATGATCCCATAAGTTAACTTTTAGTTGTACAGCCCTATTTAATATATCACAATAATATATATTGTAAGATAATGATTAGAAAACTGATGACTCAAAATTAATACAGATCTTTTCTGAGTGTATTGAGTATCAGATGGCATGTATTAACTTAGTTGATTTGGTCATTTTTTAAAGTGACTTGTGGTTGGTTAATCAGGGTGCAACCATCATTGATCATAGTTTTCAATATTTTGGAAAGAATACTGAATGAGGAGAGAAATCAACGTCTTATATACAGTATAATGAAGGCATGTTAATATGTTGTTGAAGCAGTGTACCATGGTATTGTTAATTCTGTGTTTTCCTTCCTTTTGCACAGAAATGAGTTTCTGCTTCCTCCTTTCAGACTTCCTGATCAAGCTTGCTGCAGTTAACTTTCTTTGAAGTAAAGGGGGAAGGGAAAAAGAGAGGAAGTAGGAGGAAACTCTTTAGAGTCTACTATGTCTTTCAGCTGGCTGGGAAGGAGAAGGGAAAAATTATTTGTTTTTAAAGATACTTTTTATAGTTTTGGGTTTTTTTTTTTTTAATTACTATGATTTCTATGTATGATTGCCTTTGGAGGATGAGTAGAGAAGTTTTTAAAACTTCCCACTAAAATTTGAAGTTTTGATCAAACGTAAAAAACAGTTTGATAATGAAATATGAACATTGAACTTTTAGCATGATTTTGAAATCATCTTGTCCTGGATTTTGGCTTCTGGCCATGCGCACACCTGCAATAAAGGAATAATAATACAAAGGGCACTAGTGAAAACCATTCAAGATTTGAAGCAGAATGTGCTTGCTTTTAATTACTCCCTATGTCTATCTTTATATATTAAAATTCATTGTAGTAATGCGGTGAGGTATTTTCCCTAGAATAAAGTGGAATCATCCTAGACCTGAAGGAATAATCCTATTTGAAGTTCTTGGTCATTCTAATCTGCTAAAAGTTCAGAGATAAGACTACTAATACTTTATTTTCTATTAATCACAAAATACAGGCATTGAACACTTTACTAAGTATTTGATATGGTACTATTGGGCTGTGAATCGCTGGTTTAAGGGAATGCGTGGAGCAAACCTAAGTATTTTCTTCGTTCTTAGACTAAAGATTGATTAAAGACTTAAGCAAAGTCTTAAAATATTTTTTTAATGAAAGTGTCTGAACTGTATCAGTTCTGTTTATCATTATTGTAGTCCTTCAGTGAGAAAGTTGTTTTTTGTCACAGTCTGTTTTGAACCACAATTTTTGCATTATTGATTATATAAATTCATTGTCCACATTTTCAGAATATCCCTAAGTTAGTTGTTGCTCAACACATCTGGTTTACTAAAAATAGCTTGAATGATTGCCCAGGATAAGTTAGCAGTAGTTTAAAGAGTGGAATGTACCAGACACATGTATTTTTCCTTCTTATATTTTTGTTGTTTGGAATTGAGATAAATTTGAGGGAGGTGAAATTTAGCCTCCAGACAGCCTAGGTGAACAATTAACTAGTTCTTTGGTTGTCACCAACCAAATGTTATATTTTGTTAAGTATTTGACATAAGTGAGCCACTGACAAGTTTGAAAGTCTTGGTGGTGGTAATTTGACTTATATGCAGATTTATTCCCCAGGGTACTGTAATGATATTGCTAATAGTTTAGAGAAGGAAGTAAACAGAACTTTATTGTTAATATTGCTTTGGTGGGTGGAGAAAAGACTTAACTTTTTCACACTTTTCTTTACTCTCATTTCAGTTTATAGTATAAATATATTACTTCAGAGCATTTTTAAACTAACATTCCTGTAGAGGAAATGAGAATTTGACCTAGTACAGGATTTATTCCTAGTCCCAGAATTCCTCTCAGATTTGTTCTTTCTGGTGTCAAATTACTGCTCCCTCATAATTTTTACTAAAAGAAAAAAAAAAAACAGACTTTCAGAAACTGCCTAGCAAACTATTGTTTTATTTTTATGATAGAAATTAGTGAAAGTTTTGTTAGTGTTTTTATAATGATAACTAAACTTTTTATTGAGAAACAGATATTCATAAGAAACACCTATTAGGATAAGGGAGTGGCGTGCACTCACATTCCCACCTTCGAGAATGAGGGCCTCTGCCCTTGAGTTGAGATGGGATAAAGGGGCCCAGAGCAGGAGAGAGAGGGCCTGGAACTCTTTGTGTCCTACTTACTGTTAGCTCATTTGATGTTTTTTTTGTGTTGTTTTTCCCAGAAAGGAATCTTTAAATGGCAGTTTTTTGCTCAGACTCTACTTCCCTTTGACTTACCCTTAAAAAATTTTAATGTCTAGCCTTAGAAATATCCCAACTGACTTCATTCATTTAGTAGTTATTTAAATTATGTGGTTTCCCTATTCACAGCATTCTGCTTTGGTGCTTGATGGTTTTTAGAAGTTGCTGAAGGGACTTCTTTGGCAATCCAGCGATTAAAGCTTTTATTGCTTCCACTGCAGGAGGCACAGGTTCACTCCCTGATTAGGGAACTAAGAGGCCGCGTGCCACACAGTGTAGCCAAAAAAAAAAAAAGGTTGATGTAAGTTATAGTCCTTATTTTTTTCAAGATCTTTATAAGCCATGATGAGAACTTAGATTTTAGAAAATTTCCTTGAAATAGATTTGATTTATTCAAATCAAAGGAGCCAAAAAAATACATAGTGAAGACTTCAGTAATACAGAAGAAAGAAGTCAATGGAGACGGAAACGGTATAAAGAAATCTCATGAAGAGGATGAAACTTGAGGATTCATTTGAATGGAGAGGGAAGTGAAAAGTCGGAAGAGTAAGGCAGACATTTGGCAGAAAGGATTGCATGATCAATGATGAGTTAGGTTAGGGGTCAGTAGAATATCAGTCTAGCTAGAGAAGAGAGTTTGGTTTTAAATATAGACATCATACCAGAGAAATAAGTATTGTGGGGTCAGATAAAAGAGGAAAAGGATTGCTAAGTACAGTTACTAAGTGACTTTTATCTTGTAGGCCCTATGAATCATTGGAAGCTTTGAAGCAAGAGAATAACAAAACCAAAATTTTCTACAGCCAAATGTTATATTTTGTCAAATTAAGTATTAACAATGACATCTGGTTATTGTACTATATCAGAAGGAGCTAATTGATTGGATCTTTTGTTTTAGAGAATCAGCCTAGCTATGAATTTTGAAGTCAATTCATGCAGATATTGTGTCAAATCCTAGCTTTGCCATTTGCTAGCATGTGACATTGGAAAAGCCTAAAGTATGCTATATACTTTCCTCATCTTCCTCATCTATAATATACTGTCCACCTCAGATTAAATGAATGACACAGTTAAGAGCTTATTACTATATAGAAACCACTCAATAGAAGGTCGCTGCTATTTAGACATGTCCTAAATTTCCCTTTTTGTAGATGGTCTTAAAACTTTGTGGTAGATATTTGAAACTCCTTTCTCTTCTTACCATATGCAACCATTGGACATTTCTCTGCCACCATCTGCGCCTCTTGTAACAGTCTGTTTTCTTTGTCTTCTCTGGAACTCTGAACCATTCTTTCTGCAGCTGGTGTTAGATAAACTCTTGGTGTTGGTACAAGCCATGGTCACTGCATAACAGAACATGTCTTTGTAGTAGTGTTTCTTTTTCCTTCTATTTTAAAAGTGTATAGGTAAGATTCCCAAGTGACGCCTGAACTCCTATTTTAAGAAAATGATATTAGAAAAGATGCAGAAATTGTGGTATTACTCTCCACAACAAACACATCCTTATATTTTTTTCCCTAGGGAAGGTCATAAGCTCTACTTGCTGCTGATAGATATTTTTAATCTCAAAAAATATGAAGTGATATTCAGAAAGTTAAAGAATTCTTTTTCTTTACTTGACTGTGAACAGACATTTGTGACCAACATTGACCTAATCAAACTAATCTGTGGCTAATGGATTTTAGTCTTAGGGATAAGAAGCATTCAACCTAAATCTAGGTTTATCTCAAAAGAGAGAAAACTAGTAAACCAGGCAATACCAGATGCAAATCAAAATTATACAAAATGGAAATAACAGGACTGTTTGGATTAGTTGCACTTATTCTGAGAGCTTTCTATTCTTTATTTTTCTATATCTGAATTATATTTTGACAGAGTTGAGCACGTTCTCCATTAGGCCATAAGTTTGTTTATATATTTCCCTTTTCCATTTCACTTTGCCTTCATATTATCATTTGGTTGAAATTTAGAGGTGCCTTGTTGCCATAATGTCAGTGAAATGAGAACTGTGAGATTGTAGGATATACAGTGTGCCAAGACTATAAAAAATACAGGGTCATAGCCATAGCTGTGAACTGATTGCGGGTGTAATAATGGCTTGGTAGAATCAGCATCTGTGGGCAGGCGTTGGCCTGGGGGTGGTCTAGGAGATGAGGCCAGAGCAGGAAGCTGCTATTGTGTAGTACTTGGCTTTATTCCATTTCTAGTCAAAAGTGACAGCTTGCAATAGCAGAGCCAAGCTGAAGCCTAGAAAGTAGAATGGGCAATAAGAAAAGCGGAACCAGAAGCTAAAACAGAATCATTGTACTTCCTTTTTAAGCAAGCTTTTTAAAAATTTTAAATTGGTACATCATGTTTTAATATTCAATAATTTTGCTCTCCATTCTGTATAAGTGCTGCTTTTATCTCCCACTTGCCTGGTTTTATATTGCCATAATTGTGAAACATTCGGTCCCATGAATCAGGTATGCCAATATGTATTGTCTGTTGCTATTAAAAGAGAGTTCTTCATTTTTAAAAATTAGTTGCAAAACTTGGTGTGTTGAAAATGTATTCATGAAGTTCAGGAACATGTTATTTTGACTGAAATTTGGCCCGCATATGAGCTGTTCTGCAATATTCAGATTAAAAACATTTATAAGTCACGGTCTGCAAAAGTTCTCTCCTGGTCCCAAATCTGCTATGATCATATGCTGAAAAATCTGCCAGTCTCTTTTTAATTTTTTGTGACTGCTGGTATGAATTTAAAGTATGTGAAATTATGCTTGTAGACATCGGATTCCAAAGATTCTAAGCCATCAATCAGTTAGTTATCATTGAGAAGAATTTCTGCCAGTCAAAATAGGTAGATACTGTTTGTTTATTCCTTTTGCCCAACCCCAGATTCTTACACAGCCACTTTATTTAAAATATCAATTAAAATTTAATTTCTTAGTGTGCTGTTAATATATTTATAAGGTTCAACATTTTCCAAAATATTTACATGTGCATTGTTTTATTCATTCTGATGTTTACCTTATGAGGAAAACAGATTGTATTATTTTATTATATATAATGCTTTCCTGAAAGCATTGTATATGTTATATATATTATATAATATATATACATAATATAATATATATATTACATATATTAATTTAATCCACATAACTCTTTGAGAAGTACCTATTAACTTACAGTGAATAGGCAGCAGAAATGGAAAACCGTATAAACTAGTTTTATTTTTTAAAGGATGGTGCTATTAAAAAGATACAACAGGAAATATCATGGATATCCATTGCATAAAAGTACAGCTGAACCTTATTTGGAATGGAATTAGGAACTAGAAGGTCAGAAACTCAAGTCACGTATTCCTTCTTCCCCCATGCCTCAGTCTTCTTTCTGCGGACAGGTTTCTTCTGCTTAATCATAGGTTTTGCTTCTCTTACTACTAGTTGCCACGTGACTTTCGTGTGTTAGTGTCGATTCTCCCACACCCCCTCCTTTGCAGGACTTTAAAATCTAATATTTGTGTTTCTTGGTAAAATTGAGGGTAGGGGTGTAGGAGAATAAACAGCTGAAGAGAGAAAAAGGAAGAAAGATGAGGAAGGGAGAGAATCTAGGATAGCAGTTTTTATAGGCGAAGAAACTGAGGTTTAGGGAAGTTGTGATTTGGCATCTAGGTTCACATAGCTAGTGGTAGCATAAACAGAACTTGAACCAAAAACTTCAGATTCCAAGATGTTATTTCTACTGTGCCACCCTTCCTTTGTGAGCCATCACATGGGAAGCGTCTCTTATTTGCACATCATCCTTTTGTTTGGCACTTGGCTGTTTTCCTTAGGGTTGCCATCTTTCCTGTATATGAGGGTAAAGTTATCCTTAACCGTATTGCCTGCACAGTCTCCTAGACTTTTGGCATACTGGCATCACGCTGCGCCCCAGACCTGTGTGCCGGGTTCAGGCCCCCTGTTCCCTGCAGGAATCCAAGCAGATGAAGACGGTCTGCCCACTCCCAGTTTCCTTGACTGCCTAGTTTTCTCTGTTATGCTCAAAGATTTGTTCAGAGTTAAAATTAAAAAGCAATACTTTAAAACAAAGCCCTTTTAGCCTCTTGTTAAAAGGATTATCTCTAAAAATCCAAGTCTTTCTAGGCTTCAGACTCAAGGCAAAACAATACTAGCCCTTAGTCAATAAACAATGATTGGGGGCTTTTTATTCATATGTTTGAGGACCTTCTATGTTATATTCAAGAACACAAATACACTGCCTTCGTACATCTTATAATCTAATGATGGAAGTGCACAGAAAAACACATGTAAATATAGGCAAAATACAGAAAAAGTAGCAGACATCAGAGAGGTATAAGGAATCTACCCTGGTTGTGGGAGGAAAAAAAGAGAGGATACTGCTATTCTTAGATTAGGTGACCCCCTAAATTGTCTTAGGATGAATTTAAATAAGCTAAGCCACTAAGAGAGCAGGTCTGATTAAATGCTTGAAATATAGTGAATAAGCATAATATGTGTTGGATGGTCCACTTGTATTAACTCTAATCATACCTTTCCCATGAAGGTGGAATGGTTGACTAGTCAGAAATTTTTTAACCATTTTTTAGTTGGGTCAGCCGCCTGATTGGCTGCAACCTCATTGTCCTTTTGGAGTAGATGGATAACAGGCATTTGTTTTAAAAAAGGTAACAGTAAAATTTAGCATTTTAAACATTCAGTGGAATCGAATATATTCACAGTATTATACAACCATCACCACTATGCAGATTCTGAACTTTATCAGCATCTCAAATAGAAACTCTTCATTCATTAAACAGCAACTCCCTATTTCCCAGTAGCCTGCTCTTCCCAGCCCCTGGTTACCTCTTGGTTCTCTTTTTTTGGTCTATATTACTATTATTTTGCCTCTTCTAGGTATCTCATATAAGTGTATTCATACAGTTTGTCCTTTTGTGACTGGCTTATTTCACTTAATGTAATGTCTTCAGATTTCACCTATGTAACATGTGTCAGCATTTCATTGCTTTTCATAGATGAATAATATTCAATAGTATGTATTTACCACATTTTGGCTATCCATTCATATGTTGATGGACTTTTGGGTTGTTTCTACCTTTTTTCTATTACGAATAATGCTGCTGTGAACATTGGTGTACAAATATTTGTTTGAGTTCCACCTTTCACTTCTTGTAGGTATATACCTAAGAATGGGATTGCTAGAGCATATGAAAGTTTATGTTTTACTTTTTGAGAAACAGCCAAACTGTTTTCCACACTTCAGTTCAGTTGCTCAGTTGTGTCCGACTCTTTGTGACCCCGTGGACCGCAGCACGCCCAAACTCCCTATCCATCACCAACCCCCGGAGTTTACCCAGACTCATGTTCATTGAGTCAGTGATGCCATCCAACCATCTCATTCTCTATCGTCCCCTTCTCCTCCCGCCTTCAATCTTTCCCAGCATCAGGGTCTTTTCAAATGAATCAGCTCTTTGCATCAGGTGGCCAAAGTATTAGAGTTTCAACTTCAACATCAGCCCTTCCAATAAATACCCAGGACTGATCTCCTTTAGGATAGACTGGTTGGATCTCCTTGCCATCCAAGGGACTCTCAGGACTCTATTCCAACACCACAGTTCAAAAGTTTTCCATAGGCTCTGCACTGTTTTACATTCTTACCAACAGGGATCCAGTTTCTCTGTGAGAACACTTGTTATTTTTCATTTTCTAAATAATAGCTATTCATTGCCTATGCTTTCAGTATCATATTTGAGAAATTGTTACCAACGCCAACATCATGAAAAATGGCCTTTAAGAGTTTTGTAGTTTTAGCTCTTATATATAAGTCATTGATTCATTTTTAAATAAATTTTTAGGTAGTATAAGGGAAAAATCCAGTTTAGTTCTTGTGGATATCCAAATTTCCAAGGCTCATTTGTCCTGTTCCCATTGAATAGTCTTGTCACCCTTATTGGAAATCTGTTGACCATTTATTCTAAAATTTATATCTGGGCTCTATTCTATTGCTTTGGTATATATGTCTGTATTGATTGCTTGAGACAATCTTTTTTTTCCCCCCACTTTTCTATAACTGTGTAATTTGTCCAAATGATTGTTAACCTTAAAGATAAATTATTTTAAAGTATACTGTTTTGTGTTGTAACTATTGACATTTTCTGAAGCATCTGTCAGTGTTAGGAGTATGATTCCTGTCATTAAATTATTAAGCATAGACATGCCTTTTAGATAAGCTGTGTTTTTAAGATGCAAGAGAAAAAGATCCAGTGATTGTTGAATTGTAACAATCAGTCATTCATTTATTGCTTTGTGTCAGTTTCTTTGCTAGCTACTGAGATTTAAAGACAGATAAAATACTTGGTTCTCTTTCAGGCCAGGAGGAGAGACTTAAATATTAATTACAGAAATGTGCTATAAGTTCTAAAGTAGAGGTATGTTTATAATGTTCTGTACTATAGAATCACCTGATGTAGTAATGATATCAGTTATTTGCCTGTTTCTCTTTTTTTGGTTTTACTTTTTCTCAGAAAGCAAGGGTTTAGAAGATGGGAAAGAGATAAGGAAAGCGAATAGTGTTTCATAGTTGTTGTTGTTGTTCAGTCAGTAAATCATGTCCAACTCTTTGCAGCCCCATGGACTGCAGCATGCCAGGCTTTCCTGTCCTTCACTATCTCCCAGAGTTTGCTCAAACTCAAGTCCATTGAGTTGATGATACCATCAGCCATCTTATCATCTGGCACCACCTTCTCTTCCTGCCCTCAATGTTTCCCAGCATCAGAGTCTTTTCCAATGAGTCAGCTCTTTGCATCAGGTGGCCAAGGTATTATAGCTTCAGCATCAGTCCTTCCAATGAATATTCAGGACTGATTTCCTTTAGGATGGGCTGGTTGGATCTCCTTGTAGTCCAGAGACTCTCAAGAGTCTTCTCCAACACCACAGTTCAAAAGCATCAATTCTTTGGTGCTCAGCCTTCTTATGGTCCAACTCTCACATAGATACATGGCTACTGGAAAAACCATAGCTTTGACTGTACAGGGGTACGTTAGGATTCTCCAGGGAAACAACACCATAGAGTGTGGGGGTGTACACAAGTGTATGTAGAGAGAAAAGGAGTAGAAGTTTTAAGGAAATTGACTAACCCTCTTGTTGAGGCTGGGAACTCTGAAATACACAGGACATGCCAACAGTGGAAATTCTAGCAGGAGTTGATGCTGATTCTAAAGGCAGTCTGAAGGCACAGGCTTTTTCCTCTTTGGAGGACCTCATTATTCTTAAGGCCTTCGACTAATAGAAAGAACCCCTGCCACATTATGGAGGTTAGTCTGCTTTACTCAGTCTTCTGATTGAAAAAATACCTTCATAGCAACACGTGGACTGGAGTTTGACCAACCAGCTGGGCACCATAGTCTACTCAAGTTGATATGTATAATTAACAGTTACTGGTACTATTGATATTTGGTTCTTTGTTTTATAGTGAATTTTAGGATGATAGGTATCTCTGGCTTTTCAACAGTTAAATGTCTTTACCACCCCTTTCTAGTTATTATGTTAATAGAAAAGAAACTATCCCCACACATTACCAGTGCCCTTTCCCACTTTACTTAGAGCTACTGGACTGTAAATTAAGACAACTAGAAAGGTGGAGGCCTTCCAAGTAATCTTTTCAAGGCACTTAGAAATGCTTAGCAAACATTCAGTTCAGTCGCTTAGTCATGTCCAACTCTTTGCGACCCCGTGAATCGCAGCACGCCAGGCCTCCCTGTTCACCACCATTTTCCGGAGTTCACTCAGACTCATGTCCATCAAGTCCGTGATGCCATCCAGCCATCTTATCCTCGGTCGTCCCCTTCTCCTCCTGCCCCCAATCCCTCCCAGCATCAGAGTCTTTTCCAATGAGTCAACTCTTCGCAGGAGGTGGCCAAAGTACTGGAGTTTCAGCTTTAGCATCATTCCTTCCAAAGAAATCCCAGGGCTGATCTCCTTCAGAATGGACTGGTTGCATCTCCTTGCAGTCCATGGGACTCTCAAGAGTCTTCTCCAACACCACAGTTCAAAAGCATCAATTCTTTGGCGCTCAGCCTTCTTCACAGTCCAAGTCTCACATCCATACATGACCACAGGAAAAACCATAGCCTTGACTAGACGGACCTTAGTTGGCAAAGTAATGTCTCTGCTTTTGAATATGCTATCTAGGTTGGACATAACTTTTCTTCCAAGGAGTAAGCGTC
>SJYT01013685.1:94905-135949 GCA_006410635.1 Cephalophus harveyi
AGAGGCTTTTTAGCTCCTCTTCACTTTCTGCCATAAGGGTGGTGTCATCTGCATATCTGAGGTTATTGATATTTCTCCCGGCAATCTTGATTCCAGCTTGTGTTTCTTCCAGTCCAGCATTTCTCATGATGTACTCTGCATAGAAGTTAAATAAGCAGGGTGACAATATACAGCCTTGATGTACTCCTTTTCCTATTTGGAACCAGTCTGTCCATGTCCAGTTCTAACTGTTGCTTCCTGACCTGCATACAGATTTCTCAAGAGGCAGGTCAGGTGGTCTGGTATTCCCATCTTTTTCAGAATTTTCCATAGTTTATTGTGATCCACACAGTCAAAGGCTTTGGCATAGTCAATAAAGCAGAAATCGATGTTTTTCTGGAACTCTCTTGCTTTTTCCATGATCCAGCGGATGTTGGCAATTTGATCTCTGGTTCCTCTTCCTTTTCTAAAACCAGCTTGAACATCAGGGAGTTCACGGTTCACGTATTGCTGAAGCCTGGCTTGGAGAATTTTGAACATTACTTTACTAGCATGTGAGGTGAGTGCAATTGTGTGGTAGTTGGAGCATTCTTTAGCAAACATTGGCCTCCCATATTCTCTGAGCACCCTAATAATGAGAAAGTATCATTTCTTTCTCAATGTTTGCCTCCTCTTGAGTTTCAGTACTGTGCCATTTTTGCCCTGGATATTCATAATCCCTTACCAATTCAGTCTCATGCCAGACCAAATTCTTGTATCACTCACACATTTTCTTGAGATCTCTAGATCTCTCCTAATAATTTCATAAATGTTATTAATTATAAATGGTTAATATCTTTCTATCACATTTGTACTTAAATAGGGATACCTATATATCACATATTTGTTGGTAGGTAAAATAATAAGGCATTTAAAAAATAATGTATATATCCAATGCTTCTTTAGATGTTCTTTGCCTCTACATAGAAATGACATGTTACTGTTTCCCATTTATAACCCTTCTCCCCTCTGCCATGTATAGAGTAGACATTTTTGGAAATAGAAAATTCTGTGTATGAGTAAGGCCTGGATATATACGACCTCCTCATGTAGAATCTTCAAGCTTGAAGGCCATTAAGATGTTACAGGCATTCCAGAATGCAGTACCCGAAACATTCCAGAAGGATGAGGCTTAATGTTGTTCCTCCCACAGTCACTCTTACTTTCAAGAAATAAGTTTCATTGTATGATAACAATTCCTTCCAATGCTTAGCAAAGCCCATTGTTGAGAAACTTTCTTACAAGTTAGATACATATAGATCATATAGATATAGGCATATAGATCATATATATTATATGATCTACATATGACACAGTACATACAGATCAATTAGGCACGCTTATCAATTGGAAGCGTCTGACTGGCATGTTTTTAAAATTGCAAAGGACCGTGAAGCTCCTCTCTGGCTGTGGTATGTAATTCACTGCTTAATGATGGTCCCTACCACCACTGTAAAGGAGCAGGCTGAACTACTGCTTAGGTTTTATTTGTCTTGATCAGTCCATGGTATCTCTTCTCCATTCTGCCTTGTTCCATGATAGATATAAATACACATTTGTACTTAAATTTTTTATGAGTTCAGTTTGAACGATGACACAACTTGGTTGCTCTGCCTTTTGCTCCAGACTCTGTAAGGACTTAAGAGTGTCTGATTTAGTGCCAATATTATTAAAAATCAAAAATAATTGACAGGTTAATCAAGTGAAAATATGTATAAAGAAGAGTAAAAATCAGCACACAACAGTTTAAAGAAGAAATTGCTAAATTTATTGAGGTTATATTTTAGGATATCTAATAGCATATCTAGTAATATATACAAACATATATCTAGTAATATATACAAATAGCTGTGAAAAGAAGAGATGCAAAAAGCAAAGGAAAAAAGGAAATATACAACCATTAGAATGTAGAGTTCCAAAGAATACCAAGGAGAGATAAGAAAGCCTTCCTCAGTGATCAGTGCAAAGAAATAGAGGAAAACAACAGAATGGAAAGACTAGAGATCTCTTCAAGAAAATTAGAGATACCAAGGGAACATTTCGTGCAAAGATGGGCTCAATAAGGAACAGAAATGGTATGGACCTAACAGGAGCAGAAGATATTAAGGAGAGGTAGCAAGAATACACAGAAGAACTGTACAAAAAAGATCTTCACAACCCAGATAATCACAATGGTGTGATCACTCACCTAGAGCCAGACATCCTGGAATGTGAAGTCAAGTGGGCCTTAGAAAGTATCACTACAAACAAAGCTAGTGGAGGTGATGGAATCCTAGTTGAGCTCTTTCAAATCCTAAAAGACGATGCCTTGAAAGTGCTGCACTGAATATGCCAGCAAATTTGGAAAACTCAGCAGTGGCCACAGGACTGGAAAAGGTCAGTTTTCATTCCAATCCCAAAGAAAGGCAATGCCAAAGAATGCTCAAACTACAGCACAATTGCACTCATCTCATATGCTAGCTAAGTAATGCTCAAAATTCTTCAAGCCAGGCTTCAACAGTACATGAACCGTGAACTTCCAGATGTTCAAGCTGGATTTAGAAAAGGCAGAGGAACCAGAGATCAAATTGCCAACATCCACAGGATCATGGAAAAAGCAAGAGAGTTCCAGAAAAACATCTACTTCTGCTTTATTGACTATGCCAAAGCCTTTGACTGTGTGGATCACTACAAACTGTGGAAAAATTCTTAAAGAGATGGGAATACTAGACCACCTGACATCCTTCTTGAGAAACCTATATCCAGGTCAGGAAGCAACAGTTAGAACTGGAAATGGAACAGCAGACTGGTTCCAAATAGGAAAAGGAGTCCGTCAAGGCTGTATATTGTCACCCTGCTTATTTAACTTCTATGCAGAGTACGTCATGAGAAACGCTGGGCTGGATGAAGCACAAGCTTGAATCAAGATTGCTGGGCGAAATATCAATAACCTCAGATATGCACATGACACCACCCTTATGGCAGAAAGCAAAGAAGAACTAAAGAGCCTCTTGATGAAAGTGAAAGAAGAGAGTGAAAAAGTTGTCTTAAAGCTCAACATTCAGGAAAGTAAGATCACGGCGTCTGGTCCCATCACTTCATGGCAAATAGATGGGGCAACAGTCGAAACAGTGGCAGACTTTGGCCGGGAGGCTTCAAAATCACTGCAGATGGTGATTGCAGCCATGAAATTAAAAGACGCTTACTCCTGGAAGAAAAGCTATGACCAACCTAGACAGCATATTAAAAAGCAGACACGTTACTTTGCCAGCAAAGGTCCGTCTAGTCATGGCTATGGCTTTTCCAGTGGTCATATATGAATGTGAGGGCTGGACTATAAAGAAAGCTGAGCACCAAAGAATTGATGCTTTTGAACTGTGCTGTTAGAGAAGACTCTTGAGAGTCCCTTGGAATGCAAGGAGATCCAACCAGTCCATCCTAAAGGAAATCAGTCCTGAATATTCGTTGGAAGGATTGATGCTGAAGCGGATGCTCCCATACTTTGACCACCTGATGTGAAGAACCTGCTTATTTGAAAAGACCCTGATGCTGGAAATGATTGAAGGTAGGAGGAGAAGGGAACAGCAGAGGATGAGATAGTTGGATGGCATCACCGACTCAATGGATATGCGTTTGGTTATACTCTGGGAGTTGGTGATGGACAGGGAAGCTTGGCATGCTGCAATCCATGGGATCCCAAAGAGTCACAAAGAGCTACTGAACTGAGTAGTACATCTAAGTACACATATATAAAATTTCTAATTTTAGGGAATTTTGGCTCTTTCTATGGAAACAAAAGTTTCCATCTGTTAAAATATCAGAATGTGGTGGTAGAACAAGGCTAACTTTTTGACTCATATCCCAACTCTGCTGTTTAATGTCTGAAATATTAGGCAAAGTGTATAACCACTTAACAGTCTTTCATTTTTCATCTTTAGAATTTGCTCTATAGTACCTGTTTCATCATAGTATTGTTATTGTCTGTAAGATATGTATAAGAAAAAAGTTTGTACCCTATAAAAATTTTTGTGGTGAAGTAAGTATGGTAGTTCAGAAAATAAATAGGGCTGATTGGGTAAATCTTGGTTCATGATGCATAACATTTACCTACAAAAAGCCTACCTATTCACAGTAATTATTTTTTAAACCCTGAACACAAAATAGATGTCATTCACATACCTTACAACCTTTCCAGTGGTCACATAATTGGCAGTGGTCAACCTAATTGGTGAATTTCCTACATTCTCTAAGTTTTCTTTATTTCTAGCCAAAATATCTCTCATGTGACATATTATTTCAGTCATACTTAACCACCTTAGCTGCCTTATGCCTTTGTCTTTCTGTGACATCTACGTTTTAATTTCTTATTTTGGAGTAGTATTTTTATTTTCTCCACTTTTATCCCAGTGAAAATATGGTGTCCATTATTGGTAGCCATTAGTCATGTGTGGCTATTTAAATTTAAATGAAGCAAATTTATTATAATTTTTTAATTTTAATTAATGAATTTATTGGCTGCTCCATGTGGACTCTTAGTTCCCTGACCAGGGATCGCACCCATGGCCCCTGCATTGGGAGCATGAAATCTTAACCACTGGACTGCTAGGGAAATGTCAAGCAAAAGTAAGCTTAATACTCATTTCCTCAGCCATGCTAGCCGCATTTCAAGTGTTCAGATAGCCACATGGAGGATAGTGCAGGTATATAACATTTATATCAATGCAGAAGTCTCTTCTTGAAAGCCTCGCCCTGAGTGTTTACCATGGAAGGAGAAAATGATACCAGTGTATTTTGGTGTCATTGTGTTGTCTCCAGTCTCAGCTGAGCTTCTGGTGCCGTTTGGCAGCCTTTCTATGTCCCCTTTGAGCTTCGTTTCCTAAAGCAGTTATTCCAAGGTGTCACTACTCTATTCAACTTCCTTTTTCCCTTAGTAGATGACCTTGCTCCTGCAGCACAGATGAATTTGAGATTATAAGCAGGAAACCCCTTAACTTGTTGCCCTTATACCTATTTATGTACCTTTGCTTACCTCCTTTTCTCTTATCTCAAGAGATGTGTCCCCTTGTTCCATGACTAATTCAAGTCTACAAATACTTTGGGGGCATCTGCTATGTCATAGATGGAAGAAAAGCTATGACCAACCTAGACAGCATATTAAAAAGCAGACACGTTACTTTGCCAGCAAAGGTCCGTCTAGTCATGGCTATGGCTTTTCCAGTGGTCATATATGAATGTGAGGGCTGGACTATAAAGAAAGCTGAGCACCAAAGAATTGATGCTTTTGAACTGTGCTGTTAGAGAAGACTCTTGAGAGTCCCTTGGAATGCAAGGAGATCCAACCAGTCCATCCTAAAGGAAATCAGTCCTGAATATTCGTTGGAAGGATTGATGCTGAAGCGGATGCTCCCATACTTTGACCACCTGATGTGAAGAACCTGCTTATTTGAAAAGACCCTGATGCTGGAAACGATTGAAGGTAGGAGGAGAAGGGAACAGCAGAGGATGAGATAGTTGGATGGCATCACCGACTCAATGGATATGCGTTTGGTTATACTCTGGGAGTTGGTGATGGACAGGGAAGCTTGGCATGCTGCAATCCATGGGATCCCAAAGAGTCACAAAGAGCTACTGAACTGAGTAGTACATCTAAGTACACATATATAAAATTTCTAATTTTAGGGAATTTTGGCTCTTTCTATGGAAACAAAAGTTTCCATCTGTTAAAATATCAGAATGTGGTGGTAGAACAAGGCTAACTTTTTGACTCATATCCCAACTCTGCTGTTTAATGTCTGAAATATTAGGCAAAGTGTATAACCACTTAACAGTCTTTCATTTTTCATCTTTAGAATTTGCTCTATAGTACCTGTTTCATCATAGTATTGTTATTGTCTGTAAGATATGTATAAGAAAAAAGTTTGTACCCTATAAAAATTTTTGTGGTGAAGTAAGTATGGTAGTTCAGAAAATAAATAGGGCTGATTGGGTAAATCTTGGTTCATGATGCATAACATTTACCTACAAAAAGCCTACCTATTCACAGTAATTATTTTTTAAACCCTGAACACAAAATAGATGTCATTCACATACCTTACAACCTTTCCAGTGGTCACATAATTGGCAGTGGTCAACCTAATTGGTGAATTTCCTACATTCTCTAAGTTTTCTTTATTTCTAGCCAAAATATCTCTCATGTGACATATTATTTCAGTCATACTTAACCACCTTAGCTGCCTTATGCCTTTGTCTTTCTGTGACATCTACGTTTTAATTTCTTATTTTGGAGTAGTATTTTTATTTTCTCCACTTTTATCCCAGTGAAAATATGGTGTCCATTATTGGTAGCCATTAGTCATGTGTGGCTATTTAAATTTAAATGAAGCAAATTTATTATAATTTTTTAATTTTAATTAATGAATTTATTGGCTGCTCCATGTGGACTCTTAGTTCCCTGACCAGGGATCGCACCCATGGCCCCTGCATTGGGAGCATGAAATCTTAACCACTGGACTGCTAGGGAAATGTCAAGCAAAAGTAAGCTTAATACTCATTTCCTCAGCCATGCTAGCCGCATTTCAAGTGTTCAGATAGCCACATGGAGGATAGTGCAGGTATATAACATTTATATCAATGCAGAAGTCTCTTCTTGAAAGCCTCGCCCTGAGTGTTTACCATGGAAGGAGAAAATGATACCAGTGTATTTTGGTGTCATTGTGTTGTCTCCAGTCTCAGCTGAGCTTCTGGTGCCGTTTGGCAGCCTTTCTATGTCCCCTTTGAGCTTCGTTTCCTAAAGCAGTTATTCCAAGGTGTCACTACTCTATTCAACTTCCTTTTTCCCTTAGTAGATGACCTTGCTCCTGCAGCACAGATGAATTTGAGATTATAAGCAGGAAACCCCTTAACTTGTTGCCCTTATACCTATTTATGTACCTTTGCTTACCTCCTTTTCTCTTATCTCAAGAGATGTGTCCCCTTGTTCCATGACTAATTCAAGTCTACAAATACTTTGGGGGCATCTGCTATGTCATAGGCACATTTCTAGGTACTTAAGGTATAGCCGGAGAAGGAAATGGCAACCCACTCCAGTACTCTTGCCTGGAAAATCCCATGGACAGAGGAGTCTGGAGGGCTATAGTCCACGGGGTTGCAAGAGTCAGACGCAACTTAGTGACTAAACCACCACTACCAGAGGATGAAGTAAGAAAGATAATAAAAGTAGATTTAAGTGGGGCTTTGGGGGGCTTTTATAAGGACTATTTTTTGTTCTGATTAAAATCGGAGTAGAAACCTTGAGAGGATTTTTGTTCAGAACACAGAAGTAGAATAGTAAGATGGATTCCCATGTACCTGTCTTCCAGGGGTGACAGTTACTAATTCATGGCCAGTATTGTTTGTGTTACAGCTCCTCATGTATAATCCCATGTATTAGTATTCATCACCAAATGTCTCTCTTTATGTGTGTCTATACATAAATAAATTGAAAAGTGTCTATGTAATTATTCTATTTACATTAGTCATATTCTAAAAAGTTACAAGTTCTCAACTTTAGAAATGATAGAATTAGAATGTCACATGTTTATTCATTTGTTTTGTTGTACATTGTGCAGCTTACCACCCTCAAAGCACTAACATTACCACCAACAGTATAATTACTGAAAGCAGTCTAAATTTTTGGTTGCAGTTCTTTTTATCTTCAGGATATATCCCACTAGGGATATACTCATTTAATTTTTCATGTGTTGTCTTGAAATTTTTCCTCTCTATGCCTTGTGTTTTAAAAGGCATATACAACCCTGTCCTTGTGCTCTGAAATCCATCTTCACATATACATTGTGTTCATTTACCTTATCTTAAACCTAGTCCTCTTTTTCTTATCATCATATAAATAAATTCAGTTATCTGCATCCTAATATAAAATATAGAGGTTCTCTGATCACACCCATTCTTAACTCCTTTAGTAACACAGCTGGACTTAAAATCTTTTTATATTTTCTAATCTCCCAGTAACATCTCCAGTTATTGCAGCCTGACTTCTAGTTCCACTTCCACAAAACTAATGTTACTGTTAAGATCACTAATAACCTCTTAATAAAAAATAGATTATTTTAGTCCTCATTCCTCTCCTACTGGACCTTTGCATTTAGCACTGTGATTTGCTGTCTTGTATATACTTTTATTAACTGCTTCAAAGATTTCTGTAGTTTTAATGTTGGATCTTTTTCCACAGTCTTGCTTTTTGGTGTCTTCTCCTTTCACTACTCAGTCTAAGCAGTGTCATATTTCCAGTTGCTTTCACTATCGTTTAAAAACTCTATCTTCTGCATCTGTACCTCTAGTCCAGACCTCCTTGCTACACCGTCATTCATTTAGCAGTTATGTTTTTTAGCTTCTTCTAAATGTCCAGCATTGTTTAAACATAAATTCCTGTCCCTTTGGAGCATTGTTTAAACATAAATTCCTGTCCCTTTGGAGCTTAAATTCCAGAAAGGGCACAGTAGAAAATAAAAATAATAATAAGTAGTACAGTGTGATAGGACTTCCCTGGTGGCTCAGATGGTAAAGCATCTGTCTACAATGCAGGAGACCCAGGTTCGATCCCTGGGTCGGGAAGATCCCCTGGAGAAGGAAATGGCAACCCACTCCAGTATTCTTGCCTGGAGAATCCCATGGACGGAGGA
This sequence comes from Cephalophus harveyi, assembly GCA_006410635.1. Classification (NCBI taxonomy): domain Eukaryota; kingdom Metazoa; phylum Chordata; class Mammalia; order Artiodactyla; family Bovidae; genus Cephalophus; species Cephalophus harveyi. The sequence goes on from SJYT01013685.1 coordinate 103,581, forward strand.
GCCTGGGAGGCTATACAGTCCATAGGGTTGCAAAGAGTCGGACACTACTGAGCAACTTCACTTCACTTCACAGTGTGATAGCTTAATTATTGCCACGATAAAAGAAGTAAAGCAAAGTAAGCGCTATTGAGAATGGAGGAGGAGGAGGCAGGCTAGGGTACTGTGGTCACGGTGGATGTCATTGAGAACGTGAAACCTGTATTTGCTGCTGCCCCTAGGCAACCCACTCCAGTATTCTTGCCTGGAGAATCCCATGGATGGAGGAGCTTGGTGGGCTACAGTCCATGGGGTTGCAAAGAGTCAGACACAACTGAGCGACTTCACTTTCACTTTTACTACAGTGTTAAAGTTTCAGCACTCAAACCTTGTCTTTCCTGATCATTTTATATCCTGGCTAATGGTGTAACAGTATCTATGGTGTAACAAATCAACATCTGAGAATGTTTTAGGTTCCTCTCTCGCCCTTACTTATTGGCTCCAAAAATTGCTGATTTTCTGCTTTAACATTGTATTTGTCCACAACATCCTCCTCATCTCTGTTGTAAAGCATCCATGCTCATTTGGCTGGACTATTACAGAGCTCTCTAAATAGGGTCCTTCAGTCTTCCTGCTCGCTTACTCCGTTCAATCCACCTCATTGTACTTTGAGTTCTCCATATGGGCTGTACTGTTGCATCTGTGTCTGTGTCTGCACTTGCCTTTCACATGTCCTAAGAGCCCCTCTTTTCTGCTCTACCATATCCTGATAGGTGCCATTGTGTTTTTGAAGTTTCAACTCAAGAATCTAGGTATTCCTGCTTTTCTCAAATCCCAACTTTAAATGCCTCCTTTTCTGTGGTATCTTTCCTGATATACCTAACAGAACTGTCTTTCCCCACCATCTTTGTCTCACCTCTGTGTTATATGTAAAACCATTTAATCTGTTTTGCAGTGATGTGTCTATTAGTCTCTGTTCCTGCAGGCTGTAATGTCATTTGCAGGCTGTAAGAGTCACAGGGGCAGAAATTTGGTATTCAGAAACCTTGTTGAATGAAATGCATTTCTAATATGTTTTACTCACTCTCCAGCACTTAGTGTTTCAAACATAATTCCAACAAATTATCTAATCTGATTTCCTCTACCATAGCATATGAAATATCAAAAACAAAATTTTAAAAAGTATGATGATGGTAGATTGGGAGCTTGATAGCACAAAAGGTTACAGGAGAAATTAAAATGTAGTTACAACTCAAATTTTGTCTTTCTAGAACAGTTTGGTATAGAAGCAACAATTCTTTATATCAGTCAATAATTAGACTATATCATAACAATAATGAATAATGATGATAATTGCATTATTGAAAAGCTTAAATTTTATTTAGTATGTTATTAAATGAAGGAACTCTAGAAATATTTGCAGAATTAGTGGGATTTTGATAAATTTTCTTATTTCTGTAATGTTTAAAAACTGCCCTTCTTTTTTTAATCATTTAACATGCCTCACTCATTTTCTGTTCTCTTTTTTCCTGATAAGATTTTCTGAGTACATTAAACTTACCCTTTCAGAATAGCAAAACAATGACCTGGTAATTGTGATAAGGTACAGTTATGCATACTACCTTGCTTAGCAGTCCTAGGTAATTAAGATGTTCTTTTATTATGAGACTTTGGAGTTGTAATTTTAACTCCCTCCTTTTTTCTGAATAACTTGACACATTTGTCATGTGTTTGTATTTGCATCATATTTGCATAGACTTAATGAGGAAACAGATACTTAACTTGGGGTCATATGGTAAAATGACCAATGACTAATTAAGTCACTTGGCAGATCCAACAAGACCGTCAAGTTACAGGACTTGTTGATTATTTCAGTTTGGACTAGGTATATTGTTCTATTCATCCTAAGAGAATTATTATATAATCTTAAATTTATAGGTTTGTCCTTTCCATAACAGTATATTGGAAATAGTGAAGATCAGCCCTGGAATGTGTGTGGTACGGTGTTAATTTTGAAATTAAATCTTTTCTAGCTTTTCTCTAGTGCGGAAGAGTGGGAGCTACTCTCTAGTTGGGGTGCGGCAGCTTCTCTTGCTGAAGGGCACAGGCGTGAGTAGTTGCTGCACGTGGGTTCAATAGTTGCGGTTCCCAGGCTCTACAGAGCACAGGCTCAGTAGTCGTGGTACACAGGCTTAGCTGCTACAGGGCATGTGGGATGTTCCCAGACAAGAGATCAATCCATGTCTCCCGCACTGGCAGGTGAATTCTTTTACCACTGAGCCACCAGAGAAGCCCCGCGTTGTATACCTTAAAAATAAATGTTCAGTCTGTATGATCAAAATAGTCATTGACTACGAATTACTTTTAGTGGATCACTTTCCAAAAAATTATACAAGCATATAAGTTTATTTCCTCCTCAGGTTGCACTCCCTCTCTCTCTCTTCACAAGAGAGAGTGAGACTGCCATCAGTGGAGGGCTCATCAAGAGGAAGAGAGTTGCTTTTTTGTTTGTTTTATTTTCTTAAACTTAGGCTATTCTGAAGGAATATTTTCAGTTACTATTTTGGAAAACATTAAACAGTTCCCAGGCCTTCCTGAGTTTGTTCAGTTGTAAGTTTGAGGAAACTGCAGTTAGTAAATTGTGGTTGGCAGATGCTGTAAGCAGGTGACTCAGTAGGTTGAACTCAGGATGACTCAACTGTGTAAAAACCATGCTGATAAATAACTTGAAAGAAAAATTGCCTTCCAGACTTCTGAACTACCATAAAAAGTTCAAAACTATTATAAAAGGTACCACAAAGAATATTAACATGTGGTTTAGAAGGAAACACATTTTCCTTCAAGTGGTTTTAAAAGTTTTACTTAATTGTACTGATTTTTGTTCTGTGGTAATTCTGAGAGGAGAGGACACTTAGCAAGTTGTAGTTGAAAATGCAGAAATATTATAAGTCTTAATAAGGTTTACTCAAGAGAATACTTTTTAAAGGTCAGCTTCATTCAGTTTGGAGATTAACAGAGGAACCCAAATGGTAGTTGTTTTAAATTAATTATAATAATAAATATATAATTATAATAAATTAATATAATTAATAAATAATCTAGTTGGCTTTTTCTTTATCTTTGATACAACTGAACAAATAAAAATAAAGCAAGTAGGTGCTTTATTAAGAATTCATGCAAGAGAGGACTTCCCTGATGGTCCAGTGGCTAAGACGCCAGACACCCAATGGAGGGGACCTAGGTTTGATCCCTAGACAGGGAACTAGATATCAAATGCTGCAACTAAGACCCAGCACAGCCAAATAAATACATTTTAAACAAAAACAAAAAACCCTTAAGAATTGATGTAATAGGACATGTATATTAATATAGTATATCCCATTCTAAAATCCCATCTGAGATCTGATAAGTTACTTATACCTGATAAATGAGAGTTTATTGTTTTTGATAACTATTCCAAATTTTGGAATTCTATATTCCTGTGAACTAGCTTTAGCAAACATCATTTTCTGTATATAACAAAATAATTTTGTTAATTGGATTTCTTTTTACTTCTGTCATCATGACACTAATATCATCAAGAAGATACTGAAAATCCAGCAGAGAGTATTCACATTCTTTATTCTGCCAGTTCATGGTTTGGACAGTGGATTTGTGGAAAGGGCTTTGACATTATGCAGACTCTTGCTAATGTGCCTTCCAGCCATGTGATTTGGGGTAACTTACTTAATGCTTGAATTTGTTTCATCTGTAAAATGGAGAGAATAATATTAGACTAGCAAGGAATTTGTTAGGATTAAATGATGCTAATATTTGTGAAGTATTAATCTCATCTGTCAATCAAAATTTAAGATTTTTTTTAATTGCTTATACTGTTAAGTGAATATGCTTATTAAATAGATGCTTTTTAAAGGCTGAGAAAAAATTTGTCCCATCAATCATATATAGTCAATTTAGGATATGCTGCTGCTGCTGCTAAGTCACTTCAGTCGTGTCCGACTCTCTGCGACCCCATAGACGGCAGCCCACTAGGCTCCTCCGTCCTTGGGATTCTCCAGGCAAGAATACTGGAGTGGGTTGCCATTTCCTTCTCCAATGCATGCAAGCATGCTAAGTCACTTCAGTCGTGTCCAACTCTGTGCAGCCCTATGGGCAGCAGCCCACCAGGCTCCTCTGTCCATGGGATTCTCTAGGCAAGAATACTGGAGTGGGTTGCCATTTCCTTTTCCTAATTTAGGATATATTTAAGCTGTATTGAAACTGGAGGATACACTAATCTAAATTAACCAAAATCAACCAGGGATTATGAAATTATATATAGACAGGACTTAATTATCTGATGTTTAAATTATATACAAAATTATAATATTGTCTTTAAAAATTATGTGGCGAAGTTTTTAAATTTTTTTTCTGTCATTAGCTTCCTTCTGTGTCACTCAGTTTGATTTATAATTATATAATTTATATGAGTATATGATCAACTGAAAAAAACTTTTCTGTTTTAAAATACCTAGACTCTCCATGCTGCTGCTGCTGCTATGTCGCTTCAGTCGTGTCCGACTCTGTGCGACCCCATAGATGGCAGCCCACCGGGCTCCCCCATCCCTGGGATTCTCCAGGCAAGAATACTGGAGTGGGTTGCCATTTCCTTCTCCATATACATGCATTAATTTGATTTGTTATTCATTTATTTCCTTAGATTACTAAAAAGTTAAATGTTGGGTAGAAGAGTATGTAGTTGAAGATACTAAAACTATGAAGATGGCAGCCCACCGGGCTCCCCCATCCCTGGGATTCTCCAGGCAAGAATACTGGAGTGGGTTGCCATTTCCTTCTCCATATACATGCATTAATTTGATTTGTTATTCATTTATTTCCTTAGATTACTAAAAAGTTAAATGTTGGGTAGAAGAGTATGTAGTTGAAGATACTAAAACTATGGAAAACCTTATATTGTACAGTGATGAAGATTTTGAGAAAGCATGGGAGTAGATTGTTCAAAGCTTATGCAAATTTTTTAAGAGTACTAGCACATAGAATAATAGTCATGTAAAAATAGTAAACTTTAAAATGACAAATTTCTAATAAAGTTAAGCAAATACAGTACTTTAAGGGTAAGAGGAAGTTGGCTTGATATTAAGAATGTGTAAGGAAGACTTGAGATTGCTGGATTATGGAGTCGAAAGCAGAATAAAAGAAGATATAGTTCAGTTCAGTTACTCAGTCGTGTCCAACTCTTCAAGACCCCGTGGACTGCAGCACTCTAGGCTTCCCTAGGCTTCCATCACCATCATCACCTGGAGCTTGCTCAAACTCACATCGATCGAGTCGGTGATGCCATCCAACCATCTCATCCCCTGTCGTCCCCTTTTCCCACCTTCAATCTTTCCCAGCATCAGGGTCTTTTCCAGTGAGTCAGTTCTTTGCATCAGGTGGCCAAAGTATTTAAGTTTCAGCATCAGTCCTTGAAATGAAAATTCAGGACTGATTTCCTTTTGGATAGACTGCTTGGATATCCTTGGAGTCCAAGAGACTCTCAAGAGTCTTCTCCAACACCACAGTTCAAAAGCATCAATTCTTCAGTGCTCAGCTTTCTTTACAAGTTCCTCTGCCTTTTCTAAATCCAGCTTGAACATCTGGAAGTTCACGGTTCACCTACTGTTGAAGCCTGGCTTGGAGAATTTTGAGCATTACTTTGCTAGCGTGTGAGATGAGTGCAGTTGCGCAGTTTGAGCATTCTTTGGCATTGCCTTTCTTTCGGATTGGAATGAAAACTGAGCTTTTCCAATCCTGTGGCTACTGCTAATTTTTCCAAATTTGCTGGCATATTGAGTGCAGCACTTTCACAGCATCATCTTTTAGGGTTTGAAATAGCTCCACTCAAGGAATGAACATTACTTCTTTGGCATACTGACATCATTAACCTATTTTCCCACAATTTCTTGTGAGCTGAAACGAATTGCAGAAACATTCATTATTTCAGATAGGTTGTGTAGTCCACATTGCCTTTCAGAAAAAGTTGTTTTCTCTCCCATGAATGGTGTCATAAATTTTTTACATTTTCCAATCTGATTGACAGAAAAACTGGAATACATTTAATTGGTAATTCTTGAATGATGGTAAGAGAGAACTTTTTTTTTCTTTCAGAGATTTTGTATAGTGTGTACAAGTAATGAGTTCAGTACTCTTGACTCTAAAAATATTGAGCTGTGGTTTATATGCAATGAATCAGGTAGATCCTAAATAAACTATAACAATTTAAATTTTGCCTAAAACTTAAACTTTTAACAGTGATTAAGAATCTGAAAATTTTTAGATTTTATCATATAATATGTTGTGAAGAAGTCACCAAAATTGGCAATACAAGATTTAGAATTATGTTAGAAAGATTTGGGGCTTTGCTTGTGGTTCAGCTGCAATGTGTGAGACCTGGATTTAGTTCCTGGGTTGGGAAGATCCCCTGGAGAGGGAAAGGCTACCCACTCCAGTATTGTGGCTTAGGGAATTCCATGGACTGTGTATGTATAGTCCATGGGGCTGCAAAGAGTCAGACATTTTAGAAGCAGTATAGCATTCAGCTTATGTAATAGAAAATATCAGGTGAAATATTGAAATATGTTGGTCATTTCTCCCAGTAGTATTTTGAGACAGTTTTGTGACAGTGTGGTGATGTGTTTTCTTCCTCTTAACCCTAATCGCTTTCTTTTCAGAGTTGTCACATGGTCAGCCCTTGGAGGAAGTAGAGAAGCAAAGAAATTAAGATTTCTTTGTCTCCCTGTTTGGATCTTCCTCTCCCCCGTTTTTTGTTTGTTTGCTTGTTTTGAATGAGTATCTGTGTTCCTTAGGAAACAGTATAAATGAGATTATATTAAATTATCTTATGGAGAAAACACTCATTTTGCAGTCTTAGGGTATATGAACCATAGGATAAGTTATGGAAAATTTCTTCTTTTCAATACATGTTCCTATTTTTACCCTACTCCGGAGTCCAGAGAAGTGCATAGTACTGACCTCTGTATATATTTCTTATTGACCCAAAGGATTGAATCTTATTTTTCAAAATGGATAACTTTTCTACACTGAAATCAAGTAAGTATTATATTCAGAGAGTGCAGGAATGTACCCAGGAAATTGTTTTACTTGTGAAAGACATAAAAAATGACTTATCTTAAAATATTCTTTCTTTAATAATGAAAGGATTTTGGTAATTGGTTTGTTTTTCTATGCTTATGAATATGCAGACATGTATGGAAACAGTTTGCAGTCTATTTGCCATTGAACTTCATTGCCTTGATGAGAAGTTTTAAATTTTGGTTTATACTAGTACTTTATGCGGAGAAGGCAATGGCTCCCACTCCAGTACTCTTGCCTGGAAAATCCCATGGATGGAGGAGCCTGGTAGAGGCTGCAGTCCATGGGGTCGTTAAGAGTCGGGCACGACTGAGCAACTTCACTTTCACTTTTCACTTTCATGCACTGGAGAAGGAAATGGCAACCCACTCCAGNCCCACTCCAGTACTCTTGCCTGGAAAATCCCATGGATGGAGGAGCCTGGTAGAGGCTGCAGTCCATGGGGTCGTTAAGAGTCGGGCACGACTGAGCAACTTCACTTTCACTTTTCACTTTCATGCACTGGAGAAGGAAATGGCAACCCACTCCAGCATTCTTGCCTGGAGAATCCCAGGGACAGGGGAGCCTGGTGGGCTGCCGTCTATGGGGTCAGAGTTGGACACGACTGACGCGACTTAGCAGCAGCAGTACTTTGTGTTCTTTTAAATCATGGTTAGGCATAGTGACCGCAGGTCAAATCAAACCTCCTTCCTGTTTTTTATAAGGCCTTTCACATTTTTAAATGGTTGGAAAAAGACTGAAAAGAATGTCATGATACTGGTCAATCTGTGAAATTCTAATTTCATATGATGCCAGTAAGTAAACCTTATTGAAATGCAGCCATGCCCATTCAGTTATATATTGTTTATGGTATTGTTTGGCTGCTTTGGGCCCTATAGTAGCAGAGTTGAATCGTTGAGACAGGGATGGTATAATCTGCAAAGCCTAATATTTACTCTTGGCCCTTTAGGGGAAAAGTTTGCCTACTCTTGCTTTAGATCAGGAAAATATATGGAAGCCCTCAGTGGTAGCTGCATTTAATTAAATTGCAGATGGTTAGACAGTTGTGCTTTTTGAAGACCTCTGTAGTAACTCTCAGACTTAATAGGTTTCCAATTTCAGTAGAGGCTTATTAACAAACTGGGTTCTTTTATAAGTTATACAGGAACTGGCAATAATAGGAGTTGATGTCACTCTTGACCTATGTGAACCTATCATTCATGTTATTCCCTGTTGGCTAGCAACCTCAGGGATCTTAGGACAAGCATTTGTAGTTTTGCTGAAGCATGAATTTAAATTATGACTGTGGCAAAATGATGTTGCAAAGCATGTTCAGTCACCCAATCTGACATTCAAGATACAGTTTCTTTTATGATTACTCTTATAAAAAACAGTCAAGTATGATTTTTATAGGGGAATTTATGTAATATAAGTGGATATAAGATGTCATCACAAAGGTCAGGGACTTTATTGCAAGAGGAAAAAAATTTCTGTTACTAAGGCACACTCAGTATAAGTTTGAAAGCAGGCCTTAGGTCATTCTCCATTGAGGATTGTCCAAAGGGAGAGAAGTTGCTCCAGTTTTATATTTCTTAGTCTTCAATTTGTATATATGGTGTATCACAGTGATTGATTTGCAGATATTGAAAAATCCTTGCATCCCTGGGATGAATCCCACTAGATCAGTGGTGTATGGGCTTTTTAATGTAGCGTTGAATACAATTTGCCAGTGTTTTGTTGAGGATTTTTGCATCTATGTTCATCAGTGATATTGGCCTGTAGTTTTCTTTTTTGTGTGTTATCTTTCTCTGGTTTTGGTATCAGGGCAATGGGAGCCTCATAAAATGAGGAAGTTTTCCTTCCTCTGCAATTTTTTGGAACAGTTTCAGAAGGATAGGTTTTAACTCTTCTCTAAATGTTTGAAAAAAATTTGCCACTGAAGCTGTCAGGTCTTGGACTTTTGTTTGTTGGGAGATTTTTAATCACAGTTTCAATTTCAGTGCTTGTGATTGGTGTGTTTATATTTTCTGTTTCTTCCTGGTTCAATCTTGGGAGACTATACCTTTCTAAGAATTTGTCCCTGTATTTCTTGTATCCTAAAATGAAAGTCATCAGTTAAGACTTTAGAGCAAATCTCTTAAAATTGTTAAGCCAGTCAGTTCAGTCATATTGATAGAAACTAACAGCTGGTATACTGTTACGTATTTCATGCCTCTGCTGGCTCTTTGGTCAGTATTTAAATCTAGAGGATGTGTAACATAAAGAAAATATTTGTTGAAATAGTAAGGAGCACTGTTATGGTATGACAAACCGTTTCTTTATTATCTTAGAAAGTGTGTTATATATACTTTGAGCACTGTCATGTTATTGCTGTTCTTTAAACCTAGCCAGGCATATATGAATACTTTAGTGCTATGATCTTAGCTTTCACATTAGTAAAATTTTTATTGTTTTCCTTTGAACTGGGATGAAGCAGAGAATTGCACAAAAATTAGGTTAATGCAGTAGTCTTACTGTCAGAGTAGAGATTCCAACCTGATTTTAGCTGTTATATTTTGAGGAATGATGCTTTTTAATTTCATCATATTCTTCTGTATTCTTGAGAAATACATCTGTGTTTCGATCATCTCATTGTAATTCAGGGTAATGTTTACCTAAAAATACAGCATTTGAGAATTTGTAGATCATGATGTCGTCACATTGCCAAAGTGATTGTCTTCTCTTTCTTTTATCCTTTCTTATTATAAGATGTCATGAATTTAACATCCTAAGTCTTTTCTGTTTGATGAGTGTTAGACTGTTTCTATATGCAGAAATTCACATGGCCAATATAAGGTTGTATAGAAAGATAACTTCCACCTAATGTTGAATTCTTTGTTTTTAACCCATTCTGACTTAAGATATTATCTTTCACCTCTTCCATATAATGAAAGAAATGTGTCAGATTTTGAATGGCAGTGACAGTAAATAGTCTATTTTTTATGCCTTTTTGTTATGCTAGTTCATGAGAAAACAAAATAAGTGAAGAGGCTGGGGTTCAGAGTCACAGAACTAGATTCCATCACACCCTGACTATAGCCATGGACCTCTCTGTGTATAACATGTAAAGGGGCATAATACTCTCAGCTCTACAAAAATTCATAGGTTTGGAAAGCATCCATAGTGCCTGCCATAGTAAATGCACAGTCTTGTTAGCTTTTTTTTTTTTTTTTTTTTACATTAAGGCGTCACTCATACTCAATTAAAACTAACTTCTGGATTTCCATCATGGCGCTTATCACACAGCGTTACAGATGTTTACTTGTCTGATGCTCTGGGAGCTCCCTAAGGGCAGAGACTATGTTCCTATTTTTCTCCACATCCCCAGTGCCCAGAGTTGGTTCTTAAGCTGAAGTGAAATGAATTCATCCATCACATTATGAAGTATTTTTTATCTTATTTTAAAAAACACAAACAATTCACAAATAGATGCTTGTTTTAAACTTTTCAGTTTTCTATTTAAGAAAATTCTCCCTTAACCCTGTCGTCTAGTCCTACTCTCCTCGGAGGTCACCACTATTCTCAGTTAAGTGTGCATGCCAACTAGACTACTTTATGGACATTTACACACACACACACACAATTAGAAATATATGGTTTTATTTTTGTGTGTTTTAAAAATACATGCTAGGCTTCCCTGCTGGCTCAGTGGTAAAGAATCTGCCTGCCAATGCAGAAGACGAAGATTCAGTCTCTGATCTGGAAGATCCCACGTGCCAAGGAGCAGCTAAGCCCGTGCACCCCAACTATTGAGCCTGTGTTCTAAAGCCCGGGAGCTGCAACTGCTGAGCCCACGTGCTGCAACTACTGAAGCTCACACCTGGAGCCCGTGCTCCACAACAAGAGATGCCACTGCAATAAAAAGCTGGAACACGGCAACTGGAGAGTAGCTCTGGCTCTCCTCAACTAGAGAAAAGCCCATGTAGCAATGAAGACCCAGAAGACCCAATAATGAAATAAAATTTAAAAAAAATAAAAATAAAAATAAAACTAACTTCTGTCTTTTCAAAAGGAGGAAAGTAGCAGCACACAAGTGAGCAATAAATAAATAGTCCAGAACTTCACTTAAGGCATTGTTTAGAACTTTCCCATATTTTCTATATAAATTTCTAGTACAGCAGATCTTGCTGCACTGATTTTCTTTTTTCCCATTAGTCATTTGCTGGAGGTTGTAACTTACGTAATTACTACATTGGATAGAGTTTATGAAGAAGATTCACAGAGAGTGCTATTCCTTCACTATCTGGGGAGAGGAAATTAATGAATACATGTTATTTTAGTTATATGAAATTGTGTGTGGGGGGGTATTTGCAGTTAATGAAAAGCTCAAGGCACAGCTGAATTTGTTAGTTGCCTTCTGTCAAAGATAGTGAATATTTATTAGTAATCTATGATTATGATGCCCGTCTCTGTGAGTCTGCATTATAGCCTTGTATCTCATTTTTTCTTTTTATACTCTCGCAACATTAGGTCAATAAATGGGGGGAGAAACTTCATTTGGCAACCTGCTAAAACGCTTGCAAGATTTGATCTTTATTCTTCTGTGAGCCTCTGGCAATGATGACTACAGTTCTACAGAAATGCCTCTTCTTGGGCTGGGGGAAGATTTCAGTTTCTCACTCTTAGCATTAAGACTGACTGCCTCCCGTCATCATTACTGAGCATTTACAGTGTACTAAGCACAGTAGAGAACATACAGAAAACACTGTCCCTGCTCTGAAGGAGCTTACATTCAGTTCAGTTCAGTCACTCAGTCGTGTCCAACTCTTTGCCCCATGGACTGCAGCATGCCAGGCTTCCCTGTCCATCACCAACTCCTGGAGCTTGCTCAGACTCCTATCGAGTCGGTGATGCCATCCAACCATCTCATCTTTGTTGTCCCCTTCTCCTCCTGCCTTCAGTCTTTCCCGGCACATGGTGTTTTCCAGTGAGTCAGTTCTTCACATCAGGTGGCGAGCTTTGGGTATAATTTAGCCCCATCATTATTTAAAGAGAGGAAAGGATTTTAAAGGCAAAGACAATGACATACCATTCAGGATAGGTAGGGTACATAGGGAGCTAAACATAATCTCATCAACTCCAGAGCTGCTGCAGCGAATAGAAGAAGGGAAATTGTGGGATGCATGTAAAGGAAGCAGGGTGTCCTTAGCCATTGAATGGAGTCAGAAAGATCATGTGCCCTTTTCCCCAGATACATTCCCATCAAGTGGGAATGGTTGGTGACAAGACAGAAGGCGAAAAAAAAGGTAATCATGTGCATCTGAGGATCAAAACTGAAACCAGGCTATAAGAATTTTAAGAACAATGAAAATGCCTTTAACTTACAAAGCACTATATGTAGAGAAAGATTCCAGCAACAATATGACTATCATAGTCAGGCATTGTATTGGGATAATTTTAATGGGTTTTAATTAATTTCATAATTAACTCATAAATATGTAAATGGCATGTCAGTACCATAGTTAAGTTAGAATTGAATGAGTTAAGACTAGTTTCTGAAAATTTTTAAAATTATTATAAAAACATACTGGTTACTATGAAAAGAGATATTAGTAACCCTGCTTAAAACGATGAGGAAATTGATACATAGAAATTTGAACTTATATAAGGTTATTTGAGTAAGTAGACTGATAACTGCTGCTGCTGCTGCTAAGTCAATTCAGTCGTGTCCGACTCTGCGCGACCCCATAGACGGCAGCCCACCGGGCTCCCCCATCCCCGGGATTCTCCAGGCAAGAACACTGGAGTGGGTTGCCATTTCCTTCTCCAATGCATGAAAGTGAAAAGTGAAAGTGAAGTCGCTCAGTGGTGTCCGACTCTTCACGACCCCATGGACTGCAGCCCACCAGGCTCCTCCGTCCTTGGGATTTTCCAGGCAAGAGTACTGGAGTGGGTTGCCATTGCCTTCTCCAGACTGATACTATCAACTTTTAATACTTTTTTTCCCTAGAATTGAATGGGTTATTGAGATAATAACTGCTGTCTAATGATTTTGGAAACGTAGCTCTTTTTTTCAGTCTGTTGAATTAAAAAAGGTTTAGTCACTGAGTTGTGACCCACACTTTTGCAACCCCATGGACTGTAGCCCACCAGGCTCTTCTGTCCAAGGGATTTTTCCAGGCAAGAATACTGCAGTGAGTTGCCATTTCCTTCTCCAGGGCATCCAGCCTGAGTCTTCTTCATTGTCAGATGGATTATTTACAGCTGAGCCACTAGGGAACCCTAACCTATTGAATAAATAAAACATAAATAAATATTGAGTAAAACTTACATGTCAGTAGTTTTTAATATAAAAATTTCTATATAGGAAACTGATTTTATAAATCCTACCTATACTTGTCTACAAAGTATTGGCAGTGCTGCTTTAATAGCACTTTATACTATTACGCTCCCCAAAATATAAAGGCTTGGCAGCAGCAGTACCCTAAAAGTAAATTTCATGTAAGTCAACTGTGTAATTGTGTGAATTTTCTATGTACTCATCGTCTTCATGCCAGTTAAATGTCTAGGAGTAAGAAGAATAATTATGATAAAGATAGGCATTGAAACTAGAGAAGACTCAAGCTGTGGAAACATAAAACCGTAACTCAAACGTTTGAAGGACCATCATGTAGGAAAATGATTAGGCTTTGTTTGACTTCAGGGAGTTAAGTTTGGATCTGTGTATGGAAGATAAAGTGAGAAATAACTTGGTATCTGTCGGAACTCTCTGGAAGTGGTAATTGTTTTCCTTGGGAAACAGAAAGTTTCCGGTGTTCTGTCTGTCATGGACTTCACTGTCACCTCGTGTGCATTAAGAGGGTTAGAGTCTAAGCTCCGCGGGATAGTTTCTGCTACTCAAGTAATGAGATGCACTCAACGTGCAGTGTATTAGTAAAGTGGAATGGAGAAAAGGGAGTGTTAGGAAGTTTCTTTACAAAAAGGAAGACGGTCAGGGGCTGAGCTTCCCCCATCACCCCCATGACAGATTTTACCTACTTTTTTGTGTAACATCTTTCCACTCCAGTATTTGCGTCTGCTGTGAAGCAGCACTTTTGTATATTTTCCAAGGAGAGCATAGGTGATAAGTGTAAAAGTCTTATAGTTTTGTTTGTTGGCGTTCACTGCTGCTAAGTCGCTTTAGTCGTGTCCGACTCTATGCAACCCCACAGACGGCAGCCCACCAGGCTCCTCTGTCCCTGGGATTCTCCAGGCAAGAACACTGGAGTGGGTTGCCGTTGCCTTCTGCAATGCGTGAAAGTGAAAAGTGAAAGTGAAGTCGCTCAGTCGTGTCTGACTCTTCGCGACCCCATGGACTGCAGCCTACCAGGCTCCTCCACCCATGGGATTTTCCACCCCACCCATGGAGTGGGGTGCCGTTGGTGTTCACTAGGTATAAACAAAGTATCAATCTTTACCACAGTATTACTGGAGAAATGCAGAGTGGTCCCTTAAAGCAGTGATGAAGTGAGAAGAAAAGTGCTTTACTTGGATAAACTTTAAAGCATGAAGTATGACCTGCTTGATTAGGGATTCTTTGTACTTTTCAGCCCTTTTCGGCTTTTCCAAATTGCCAGATTATTTTTCTTCACCAGGTAGACTTTTCTTCTTGAAGCACCTTTCTGGTCACTGGTTTCCGCCATCTGCTGGTCCACCTAGGAAAGGGCCGCCAAAGTGACGGTGCTGCTCTGCTGTTCTTCCCAGCTCTACTCTAGGGCTCCTGCCGCTGATCTCAAACGCGGGAGCAGCAGAGGTGCTGTGAGAGAGAACAGGATGTCAGAGTCCATCGGGGGACCAGCAGATTGTGGGAAACCATGTGACTGTGTGATTCGCATCTCCAAGGAGAGAGACGGTCGTTTCTGGGTCTAGATCCACCCTGTTATGAGGATGTCATCATCAGTAACGTAATTTAAATGGCCTGGATGCTTTGACACTGGCTTGAAAAAATAAAACTTTTATCAGTGCAGTTACTGGTCAGATGAGTTTGAGTAGAACTAAATTTGATGGTGTTTAAATCAAGACAGTGGCTTGTCTTGTCAAATAATCACTTGTTTGAAACTAATGTTTTAGGCTTGAAAAAATAAAACTTTTATCAGTGAAGTTACTGGTCAGATGAGTTTGAGTAGAACTGAATTTGATGGTGTTTCAATCAAGACAGTGGCTTGTCTTGTCAAATAATGACTTGTTTAAAACTAATGTTTTAGGTATAGTGGGGAGAGGACAACTCATCTATGTATGTATGTATTGCTTCCCAAAATATTCAACTTGATTTGTTTGCTACCAACCTTAGATGACCTGAAGCTATTTGGTTTGTATATTGCTTCTAACAGTGAAACCCTTAAAAAGGTGACTTATATAAGGCTTACAGTTAGAGAACACATTAGTAAATTTCAAATTTTGCCTTAAGACATTCTTATCAAAGATAAATCTTACCATGGATTTATTTCTTAGGCTCTGTTGTTATGTTATTGCTAATGAACTATAACTTAGGAATTTGCATTTTTGCATACATTTAGATAAAGGAATTTTCTTCAGTCCTTAGAACACATAGGAGGGAAGGTTGGTAACATTAATGTTAGGACAGCGTAACATGGACCTTTCTCTTAATCTATAATTCTAGGACGACATAGACAGCCTAAACCCAGTTCTCAGGGACAACCCGCAACTTCAGGAAGAAGTGAAAGTCTGGGTAAAGGAACAAAAGGTTCAGGAGATTTTTATGCAAGGTAACTGTTTTGAGTTATGCATTAATTTTTTTGTTTTTTGAACTGGGCAATTTCTCATTTGCTTTTGGTTGTTTAGTTATATGCAGTATAAATAGAAGACCCAGTCTAATATTTTCAATTATATACAGGCCACAGAAAATAATAGCAAAATCAGAATAATTTCAATAGGAAGTTGATAACTTCGCTAGTTTACAATTTGATCTAAATGCCTGGAATAAAATTATGACCACACAGGTGTTTTGTTGATAGGAAAATTTCCATATTACAGAACACTCTAGGTGTGTCCTTCCTGGAGAAGGAAGCATTGTTTTCTGTGGAGGATTGCCCAGAGCCACTTTCCTTTGAAGAATGCTGTTGGTATCTGATAAAAATGGCTTATTTCAGTTTGCCTTCCTCAGCAATGACCACAATACTAGTCTTAGTTTTGTTTCCTTTTTTTTAGTAAGATATAAGCTTGTCTTCAGTTGAGATTTTATGATTCTAAATGATTTCTTTTCCTGTCAGTGAAACCATGTATTGAAAACATAAGCTTTTGTGAAATTGAACTGAAACTGGAATAATACGACATGCAGTATCAATATTTGGTTGATTGTTTTTAAAAGGTAATCTTGTTAAATTCCCATGTTTATCCCAGCTTCAGCTTCTATGCCATTTAATTTAAGCATTAACAGAGATAATCTCAGAGTTGTGGCTTCCTTTCGTTGAATGTTTTTTTTTTTAATAGCAAATCATCTACATATGCATTCTTCTTAGGCTAAATATTTTTTAAACTTTTAATATGGAGAATTTGAAACATGTACAGAGATAGGCACTTAAAAGTTAACTGAAATATTCTCTCTCAGCCCCAATGACTATAAAATGAAATCTTGATAGATTCTGCCCCATCTATACTGTTATTTATTTCAATTTTAAGACATTGCTGTGTTCTATTTTTAGCAGATGCCATAAACAGACGCCATGCTATTATTGTGCTGAAAATTAATAGTTCCTCAAATAATGATTACTCAGGTTCAAGTTTCCATTTGTCTCATAAATGTCTTCATTGATTTTTCACAGACTTGATTTTTATTTTATTTATTTTTAATCCGCGACCCCAAAAAATGTCCACAAATTGACTGGTTGATATGACCTGTCTCTCTTTTTTTTTCTTCCTTTCTTTCTTTGCACTTTATTGAAGACGCCAGGCTACTATTTTTTTAAGTAACCCTTTTTCCTTGTCATATTCTTAGAGATGAAATGATTAAGGCAATAGTCCATTCCATCCTAAGCAGAATTATTTGAGGCTGACTCCAGATTGTGTTTGGTGGTAGAACAAGACCGTTAAGGTAGTGTCCTGATGGGAGTTGAAAATTGGCGTATTTGGAGTTTTCTGTAAGCTTTTTCAGTATTCCATTCAGAAAAACTAATCTGGAGTCTATTTCTTCCATAGTTAGACATTTTAAGGCTATAGTGTGTGTAACTGATTATAGGTATGAATATGTTTAATTCACAAGTAATATGGAATACTTTCTACAGATCTGTTAATTTGATATATTTAGACTGTTGCTGGCATAGTTTTTTAAAAACTGGCAAACATTAAACCATTCATTGATGTGCTAAATGTCTTAACTCTAAGAGAAAAGGCATCAACGTAGGAATCAGAAAAATAAATTCAGTCCTAGCTCTTTCACTTAAAAATTTATTTAACCTATCAACCTCACTTTCTTAATGTTTATAAACAGGAAAATACCTCAGAGTTGGAGAAGATTAAATGAGCATTTGTAAATTGTGAAAGCATTTTGCAAATTGTTAATGTATAATACTATCATTAATAAAGTGTACCAGTTTCCCTCCCTTACAATTATTTTTAAACTTTCAATTATCTGATATGATTTTAGTACCTGTGAATTGACATTTTTAAATACATACAGATATGCATATATCTTTTATTATTTAATCATTGCCTATTTTCTGAAAGATACCTATATATATACATGTAGATATTGTTGTCTTACAATGTGAATTTAATCCAAAAGTACACCAGTATGGCATTTTACTGTCATAAATTCAGTGAACAGTTTCTGCATGTTTTAAGACTTTGGCAGCTTTTCCAAACTGTTGCAGGAATCAAAATTTGTAATTGCTATGGTAAAAGTTTTAGCAGCTAAAAGGCTCATACCTCAAGTTCCACATTGCCTTTCCATCTCACCCATGAAGTCGTGTATGCTGTGTGGTTTTGTGTCTTTAAGGTCCTTACTCCTTGAATGGATACAGAGTGAGAGTATACAGACAAGACTCTGCCACCCAGTGGTTCACTGGCGTAATTACTCATCATGACCTCTTCACTCGCACCATGATCGTGATGAATGATCAGGTAAATAGTCCAGATTTGCAAAAGAAACTGTTTACAATTCACATACTCCATTCCCCCCCACCCCCAGTGGATCAACAGACTGATACTATTTTCCATCCCTAGGTTTTTTACATTCATATAATCCTAAAAAGTTCACATCTATATGATGTTACATAGAGTTCACTTGAAATTACAGCAAGATAGTGATGCCAAATTTATTTCAGCACCAAAAAAATTAGTCCCTAAAATGGAGGCATCAGACTCTTAATTGTTTAGTCTTTTTTTGTTGTTGTTCATCCTTAAGTCAGGTAAAACTTTCTTCAAGTCTTAGCTTTTCTGTCTCTCCAGTAATAAAAGATATTTCCCAAATGGTTTCTTTTCACAAATGAAAACTTAAATGTACTCTAAAGTTCTTTTTACATTCACTTTCAGAGTTGTTTTACTCCTTTAAGTTTTATAGTGAATATGGAGAGTGTTAAGGATATGAATTTCATAGGGAGTTTTAAGCAACAGTCTGAAATTAAATTCTTAATTTCAGATCTTTTAAAGCTGTACTGTATTTACCCCTCAGAAAATAGATATTTGCATCTTCCTGACTGAATGGATTGTGGAGGGTATCTGAATAAATAAGAACTCCCTCTATAAACAATTCAGATGCTTTGGTTAAAATTTTCATCAAAATGCTAAATGTATAATTTATTTCCTTAAAAGCTAACAAACTTTGACCTCAATGAAGCACAAAATTGCCTTTAGTTTTTAAAATAGCTCTTTCTTTAACCTCAAGATTACTATTCATTTATACAGTTTTTGTCCTTTTCTGCTTCCCATGCTCTATTTTCTCTTTTGGCCACGCTGCACAGCTTGCAGGATCTAGTTCTCCGACCAGGGTTTGAACCCAGGCTGGCAGTAAAAGCATGGAGTCCTATCCATTAGTGTGTCAGGGAATTCCCATCATGCTTTACCTTCCTGTTTTATTTTACAGCTGTTTTCTGAAAATTATTTTTTATTTTTGAAATAAATATGACTTGGCAATATATTCTTGAATACCTCTAATCCTTGTTTTTCAAGGTATACCTGCAATAGATGTGTTTGCTTTTTAAGTTTTGGTTAGAACATGAAACAGTTACCTTTATAACATTTGGGAGATAATTTTATCTTTAATGATTAAAGGTGATTTATTGTAGTCTGACAGTGTCTTACAAATTAGGTGTCTCAAACTGATTTCTAAACATTTTTGCTCAGTAAAGAAATTGTACCTATCATTATATTGGCTAGCTGATTGGATTTAATTTTGTTCTTGTTTTGTGTCATGGATTAGGTACTAGAACCACAGAATGTCGATCCTTCTATGGTTCAAATGACCTTTCTAGATGATGTTGTTCACTCTTTGTTAAAAGGTGAAAATATTGGCATTACATCACGGCGAAGGTCTCGTGCCAGTCAAAATAGCAACACTGTTCACGTATGTATGTTGTTGGTGATGGATTATGGTAAAATATTTTCCCTTAAATTACTTAGGATCAGGTAGTAAATAGTCATTATCAATTATTTTTAGGGTCATTATACACGTGCCCAAGCAAATAGTCCCAGACCAGCAATGAACTCCCAAACTGCTGTACCAAAACAGAATTCACACCAGCAACAAAGAAATATTCGTCCAAATAAGAGGAAGGGCTCAGATAGCAGTATACCAGATGAAGAGAAGATGAAGGAGGAAAAATATGATTATATAGCACGAGGAGGTAGGACCACCAACTTTTAAAGGCATGGGAACAAATAAAAATTCATTTAAAATATGCTTATTTAATATTTATATGAAAGGTAAAACTGTTGTTTTTTTTTTAATCTCCTAGAAAATCCTAAAGGTAAAAAACAGGTGATGAACAAAAGAAGGAAAGCTGAGGAGGATGAAAAGAAACTAAATATGAAAAGACTGCGAACCGACAATGTTTCAGACTTTTCTGAGAGTAGTGACTCAGAAAATTCAAATAAGAGAATAATAAATAATTCCTCAGAGCAGAAGCCAGAGAATGAGTTGAAAAATAAAAACACTTCAAAGATAAACGGAGAAGAAGGAAAATCTCAGAATAATGAGAAGGCAGGAGAAGAGACACTAATAGATAGCCAGCATCCCTGGGATCAAATACAGGAAGATAAAAAACATGAAGAAACAGAGAAACAGAAGTCTGTTGACTTTCAGCGTCAAGAAAAAATGATTATCCATTCATCAGAACAGGCCACACATTCTGATCATAATTCTAGTGATTTACTTCTTCAGGAACGTAATACAGAGAAGACACACACAATGGAATTATTACCAAAGGAGAAGTTTGTATCCAGACCGCCCACTCCAAAATGTGTTATTGATATTACAAATGACACTAACACAGAAAAGGTGGCTCAGGAAACCTCAAGTAGTACCTTTGGCCTTCAAACACTTCAGAAAATGGATCCTAATGGTAGTGATTCAAAACATTCAATTGCAAATACAAAATACTTGGAAACAGGAAACCAAGATTCTGACCAGAACTGGGTCAGTGATGTAGTTAAAGTAGATTTAACCCAATCAAATGTAAGGAATGCTCCTTCAGGAAATGAAAACTTGAGTATGGAAAAGGAGAAAAATCAGTATGTCTCTTACTTATCTTCTCTAAGTGCCATTTCTGTCACGGAAGATAAGCTGCATAAGCGAAGTCCACCCCCAGAAACTATGAAATCTAAACTTAATACTTCAGTAGATGCTCACAAGACAAAATCCAACCCCTCACCTGAAGTTGTTAAGCCTAAAGTCAACCATTCCCCTGATTCTGTGAAGTCTAAAGCCACTTACGCAAACAGCCAAGCTGCTGGTGAAAGAAGACCAGCAAATAAGATAGAGCATGAGTTATCAAGATGCAGTTTCCACCCGGTTCCTACTAGAGGCAGTACATTAGAAACTACAAAAAGCCCTCTAATCATTGATAAAAACGAACATTTTACAGTTTACAGAGATCCTGCACTTATTGGGTCAGATACAGGAGCTAATCACATTTCACCTTTCTTAAGCCAGCATCCTTTTCCTCTTCATTCTTCATCCCATAGAACATGTTTAAATCCAGGTACCCATCATCCTGCCTTAACTCCTGCACCCCACTTACTGGCTGGATCATCCAGTCAAACTCCATTACCTACCATTAACACTCATCCTCTGACTAGTGGTCCACACCATTCTGTTCATCACCCTCATTTACTTCCTGCTGTGTTACCCGGAGTGCCTACTGCCTCCTTACTTGGTGGCCACCCACGACTAGAGACTGCTCACGCCAGCAGCTTGAGCCACTTAGCGTTAGCACACCAGCAACAGCAGCAGTTGTTACAGCACCAGTCACCTCATCTTCTTGGACAAGCCCATCCATCTGCTTCATATAATCAGCTTGGACTTTATCCAATTATTTGGCAATATCCAAATGGAACACATGCATACTCAGGACTTGGTCTGCCTTCTAAGTGGGTTCACCCCGAAAATGCGGTTAATGCTGAACCTTCGTTAAGGAGGGTAAGTTAAGCTGCGGTTTACCATATGTCTCATATTTATTAATCAACATATACACAGGTGCTTTTTTCAGTATCCCATTAATTTTTTTTTAGATTTCTTACTACAAAAATGTGCTAGAATTTTACATATGTATAATTTTACTTATTTATTTATGGCTGTACTGGGTCTTGGTTGCTGCATGGACTTTTGTGGAGAGCAAGGGCTACTTTGTAGTTGCGGTGTGTGGGCTTCTCATTCCAGTGGCTTCTCTTGTTGTGAAGCACAGGCTCTAAGGGTGCTCAGGCTTCAGTAGTTGTGGCTCCCAGACTCTACAGCACAAGCTCAATAGCTGTGGTGAAAATAAAAGTCACTCAGTCGTGTCCAACTCTTTGCGACCACATGGACTATACAGTCCATGGAATTCTCCAGGTCAGGATACTGGAGTAGGTAGCCTTTCCTTTCTCCAGAGGATCTTCCCAACTTAGAGATTGAAACCAGGTCTCCCGCATTGCAGGCTAATTCTTTACCAGCTGAGCCACCAGGGAAGCCCAATAATTGTGGTGCATGGGCTTAATTGGCCCTTAGCATGTGGAATCTTCCTGCATCAGGGATCAAACCCCTGTCTCCTGCGTTGGCAGGTGAATTCTTTACCACTGAGTCATCAGAGAAACCCATGCTAGAATTTTTTAAACAGTTATTTTTCTAATGATTATGGAAGTTTTGATGCTTAGTAACTTTGGAGCTGAAATCTCAGAAAATCCTGTTTATTTTTTTTTTTTAAGCAAATTGAAAGAAGTAAACTTAAGTTGTTTCTAAAATTCCTATTATGAAAAATGAGTGTCTTCATAACTAATTATGGTATATACCCATAGTTATTTTGCTCAGGTAAATTCCTAGAAGTAAAACTTCTGGATATAAAATTTATATAAAATTATAAGGCTTTTGGTATGTATAACCAAGTAATTCTTAAAAGAAAAATTATTATATTTCCCAGCTGATAGGTCACTGATGTATACTACAAGCTATGCCTGTCTAAGCCCCTTGTTCTCTTAAGGCTGCTAACGTTGGAGATTCCTGATATTTGGGTGTGAAGATGGGGCTGATATTCTCTCTGCCTGACAGAGTATTTCTGAAGATGGTGGTGTGGGGCTCTTATTCCTTCTCCTTCATGGGCTGTGTGGTTTTTGTAACCAAATTAATTTTCATGCTAAGAAATGGTTGTTGAGGGCATTACCAACCCCACTCTAAAAAATGGGAGATTGGGGATCACTGCTAAACTCCAAGAGACAACTTAATCCTTTGTGTGGACCAGGATGCACTTTAAGCATCCTCTAGAATCTTCTAAAACACATTTTTAAAATTTACTTTTATTGTGATAAAAGCCACACATTAAATTTATTTAACCATTTTAAAGTGTGCGGTTTAGTAGTGTTAAGTATATTCCCATTGCTATTCAACAGATCTCTGGAACTGTTTCATCTTGCAAAACTGAAACTCTGCCCATGAAACATTAACTCCCTTTCCTCCTAGTTCTTAACACCCACCTTTGCTTTCTGTTTCTATGATTGTCTGTTTTATATACTTCATATAAAGTGAACTCATACAGTATTTCATGTAGCATAATGTTGTCAAAGTTCATTCTTGTTATAGCATGTAATAAGATTTCCTTTTTAAGCTGTGCAGTATTTTTTTCGTATATTTAGGTATATACCAATAACTCTTGTTATCTGTATAGCTTCACATTTCTAGATCTTGTAGAATTGAAACCTTTTATACATATATTTGAGTGATCATGTGTGTGTGTGTATATATATTTTTCTTATATGAGGTTTATGGTGTATATTTTTAGTCTAAGAAGTTTTATAGCAGCATATCTTTGGTGTGATATATTGTTTTCACATTCTCATTTTGAGATGTCAAATTTATTCACTTTGTTAAAACCAAAGGATTATATTTTCCCAATATCAGACTCAATACAGTATAACTCAAAGCATGTTCTGGAAGAGTTTCAGTGAGTCATAGTATAGAAACAGTCTTGAAGCATGTAATTAAATAGTTGTAAGTCTCAACATAGACATCAGTGTCAGCAGATACTCACTGTGAGAAAGGTTGCGTGTTAATATTAAAAATGAATTTTGTTGTACCTCCACACTTCCAAGTTTAATGGCCACAGTGAAATGGAGTATAAATGGGCCTTGAAAATATAATTTTTGTGCCCAATCTAAATGAATTATGACATTGGAAAAACTACTTTTGACAACAAAAATTGGCAAATAAACCTGATGAAATCTGGTGAAATGTATTTTAGCAACATGTTTTCTTTTTCTACTAGTAGCAACATGGTCTTTTGGTGTTATAACCTTAGGAAATCGTAAAAGCTAGGTTCTCTGTACGTCATTTGCAAGGTAAAGGCACTGGCTTCAAGATCTGCAGTCTGTAAATAACAGGACATTTCTGGAAATAATTTTTTTTCCCGGCACCTCCTGGCATGTGAGATATTAGTTTCCCAACCAAGGATCAAACCCATCCCCTCTGCAGGGGAAGCACAGATAACCACTGGACCACCAGGGAATCCCCTGGACAAAACTGTTTTAATGCTGATTAACTTTCTTCATCATATGAAAAAATCCATATAACTATGGTAGTTGTCTCAATACTTCTCATAAAATATATTTACTGAAAGTCACATACTTCATAAATATACTATAAAGTCCTAGTGTGATATTGTATTTAGCTTTTTCTAGTAACTGAAGGATTTTTTTTTTTTAATAGAATTCTCCCAGTCCTTGGTTACATCAACCTACCCCTGTGACCTCAGCAGATGGTATTGGATTACTTAGTCACATTCCTGTCAGACCTTCCAGTGCAGAACCTCATCGGCCTCTTAAAATCACAGCACATTCCAGTCCACCATTGACAAAATGTTTAGTAGATCACCATAAAGAGTAAGTTCACCAATGCTTAAAACATATCTTTTATAGTTTTTCTTAATTGTTTATAAATAGGTATTTTTAACAAATGTCTTAAAACTAGGCTTAATAATTATTATTATTCTGGTTTTATATCCCTTCTAATTTCCTTAATATTATAGCACTTGCAAAGTCATGTTTCACTCTTATGATACAATAGTATTGCATAGAAGCTATACTTGTATCATACAAGAAAAAGTGTTTACAGAAACTTTCGTGTATTTTCTTTACAGAGAATTGGAGAGGAAAGCTTTCATTGAACCATTGCGTTCTGTTGCATCCACATCAGCCAAAAATGACCCGGATCTAAATAGGTCACAGACTGGGAAAGATGGTCACTTGCATAGGCATTTTGTGGATCCTGTATTGAATCAATTACAGAGACCACCCCAGGAAACTGGAGAGAGATTAAACAAATATAAGGAGGAGCACCGTCGAATTCTTCAAGAAAGTATTGATGTTGCTCCCTTTACGACTAAAATCAAGGGTCTTGAGTGTGATAGAGACAACTATTCCAGGGTAGCATCATCATCTTCTAGCCCTAAGAGCCATCTCATCAAACAAGACAAGGATATAGAATCAGATCTTTATAAAATGAAGCATTCAGTACCTCACAGTTTGCCTCAAAGTAACTATTTCACTACATTGTCTAATAGTGTAGTCAATGAGCCACCAAGGTCATACCCATCCAAAGAGATTTCAAATATTTACACCGAAAAACAGAGTAATACCCTTGCAACAGCAGCTAATCCTCAAACTCTGACTTCATTTATATCATCTCTTTCAAAGCCTCCACCTTTGATAAAACATCAGCCAGAAAGTGAAGGTTTAGTAGGCAAGGTACCAGAACATCTTTCCCATCAAATTGCTTCTCACTCAGTAACAACTTTCAGAAATGACTGTAGGAGTCCTACTCATTTGACAGTTTCTTCTACAAATACACTCCGGAGTATGCCTGCTTTACATAGAGCACCGGTATTTCACCCGCCAATCCATCATAGCCTGGAAAGAAAGGAAAGCAGCTATAGTAGCCTTTCCCCTCCAACGTTAACTCCAGTGATGCCTGTAAATGCTGGTGGGAAAGTTCAAGAATCACAAAAGCCTCCAACACTGATTCCTGAGCCAAAAGATACTCAGGCAAGTTTTAAGAGTTCTTCTGAACAGAGTTTGACAGAAATGTGGAAATCTAATAATAACCTCAGCAAAGAGAAAGCTGAATGGCATGTAGAGAAAAGCAGCGGAAAGGCACAGGCTGCCACGGCATCTGTCATTGTGCGTCCACCTTCTAGTACGAAGCTTGACAGTGTGCCAGCAGTACAGTTAGCTCCCAGAGATCGAGCTAGTGAGAGATCTTCACTTGGGGCAAATCAAACAGATTGCCTCAAACCAGCAGAAGCTGGAGAGAGTGGAAGAATCATTCTGCCAAGTGTGAATTCAGACAGTGCTCACATAAAATCCGAAAAAAACTCTCAGGCTGTCTCACAGGGCAGTGTTCCCAGTTCAGTCATGTCTGCTGTAAATACAGTATGTAATACCAACACGGATACATTCACATCTGCTGCCACTACCCCCAGTGTTTCCAGCTGGGGTGGCTCAGAAATAATTTACTCATTATCAAATACCATTTTGGCCTCTAAATCCTTAGAATGTACCTCTTCAAAAAGCGTCAGTCATTCAGTGGCTCAAACACAAGAATGCACGGTCAGCATCACAGCTCCAGTCACACCAGCCAGTAGTAAGACAGGAAGTGCTGTTCAGCCCAACTCTGGGTTTTCAGGCACAACTGATTTTATTCATTTAAAGAAGCACAAGGCAGCATTGGCTGCAGCTCAATATAAAAGTAGTAATGTCAGTGAGACTGAGCCTAATGCTGCGAAAAATCAGACATCTTCAGCCTCCCATCTCTTAGATAGCACTGTAGTCTGTAGTACAATAAACAAGGCAGACTCTGTAGGAAATGGGCAAGCGTCCCAGACAAGTCAACCAAACTACCATACTAAACTGAAAAAAGCCTGGCTTACGAGACATTCAGAAGAAGATAAAAATACTAATAAAATGGAAAATTCAGGGAGTTCTGTATCAGAAATTATTAAGCCATGTTCTGTTAACTTAATAGCCTCTACATCTAATGATCTACAAAATAGTGTAGATAGTAAGATCATAGTTGATAAATATGTAAAAGATGATAAAGTAAATAGAAGAAAAGCCAAACGAACTTACGAATCTGGCTCCGAAAGTGGAGATTCAGATGAAAGTGAAAGCAAATCAGAGCAAAGGACTAAAAGGCAACCTAAGCCAACTTACAAAAAGAAGCAAAATGATCTTCAAAAGAGAAAAGGTGAAATGGAAGAAGATTTAAAACCCAATGGAATTCTCAGCAGGAGTGCCAAAGAAAAAAGTAAATTGAAGTTGCAGAGCAACAATAATAGTGGTAAGTAAATTAATTATTTTTTATCTCAAGTAAAATGGGCTATATGTTCTTGCAGTGTTCTCTAAGAATTAGAGAGCTTAAAGGCATCTTCGAATTCATTCATTTGCCCTAGTGTAATGTGCTCACTGACCTCATTTCTACATTTCACAAGTACCCTGTAAGAGGAAATGAGAGAAGGTCTATTTCTTTTTCAAGAGGCTTGTGGAAATATGTTTTTACATAGCACTCATGTTGGCAAAAACCCATTGTGTACTTCAGGAGTTGTTAAGAATTTTGACCATCTCTATACACTGAAACTGGCTTTCTAATTCACACATACCTTGTTTTACTGTGCTTTGCAGATACTGGCCCCCCCCCCCTTTTTTTTTTAATAACAAATCAAAGGTTTGTGGTAACTCTGTGTAAGGAGAGTGTTGGCACCATTTTTCCCACGTTGCTCACGTCATGTCTGTCATATTTTGGTAATTCACACTTTTCCACTGTTGTTATACTTGTTTTGGTGATCTGAAAAGCTGGTCTTTGAAGTTACTATTGTAAAAAGATTATAAATCACTGAAGGCTGAGATGATGGCTAGCCTTTTTTAGCAGTAAACTATTTTTAAATTAAGGTATGTGTATTGTTTTTTAGACATAATGCTGTTGCACACTCTAGACTTTCTTATAGTGTAAATGTAACTTTTATATGCACTGGGAAAGAGGAAAACCCAAACTATCCCCAAGATATGACTGTATTAGATATCTGCCTATAACAAGATAATAGTTGAAAAAAGTATTCTTTTTCACAGAAACTTCCTTAAAGTCTCACTTGTAGAAGAGAACTACAGAATAGTGTGGATATGGCCCATATCTCACCCTTCTGTCATCTGGAGACAAAATTGAAAACCTAATGAAAATTAACTTCTATTTAACTAATAACGTTACTCAGGTTGTCCGTAGCAGTGGGTAAAAGTTGAAGAAAAACGGGTTTTTTGGTTTTGTGTGTTCATTTCTGTATTCAAGAATTTCCATAATTAGTAAAAGTTTCAAAACTTGTTTGTGGCTACAAGGAAGAATAAATGATACTTGCCACTATAAAATGTCTATATGTTTTTAACTCTAGAAGTAGTTTTTCTCAGTTTGCTTATTTTTTTAGGTGTGTTGCACAATGCAGAAAGAGGTTCATAGTTCCACTATCTGTGTATTCATCCCCATGCAATATATGAAATATCTGTGACAATGTGGACATCCAGAAGTACTTTGCATAAACATTTGTATGCTTAAAGGCTCTTATTTGGGCCTTTTCTCTGAATGAGGTCTTTCCCATATGCCTGTGTGGGAGCCAGAGGCAAAGTGAAGGAGAGAAAAGCAGGAGGATGGAATCATAGAAAAGGACAGTCAGCAGTGAAAGAACGAAGGAAACCAAGCTCAGCTAGAGACAGAGAGGCTGACAGACTGAAATGCCAGTATGAGAAGAAAGAAAGGGAGGGAGATTGACAAAAGAGGATACAGGATGCGTGCCATTCATTTGATGACTGGAACGTATACCCTGTTGCTTTTTCTCTCTGCAGTGTTCTACTTACTTCCCTAATGAATTCGAGAGGCTTAGTGTGGTCATTAAGTGTGATTTCTCTTTTGTTTCACAAAGCATTTCTTTTAGTGTTGAGTATTCAAATACTGTAGTTAAACTTACAGAAGACAGAGATGGGAATCTTCCAGCTTTCAATGCTTACAATATTGTTATAAACTTAAATCTATAAAATAACTTTTAATGAAGTATATATTCTGTTTTCATTTGGAGACAGTGACTATACATGTTTCCAAGTAAGTTTTAAGACAAACTGGAATCAGCACTTCCCCTTCCCCAAGTTGTAAGGCTTAGTTAAATCTCCCCTACAGTAAATAACATTTAGCATAACACAGACTACTGTAAGTCCCATTTATTCCTAAGTCCAAAATAATATTAAGTGACTATTAAACACCATCTGTTAATTATGGGGAGAGTTGATTTGATTTTTTTCTGGGCTCTCTAGAAAAGTTCTTTAAATTGGGAGTTCAAAATTCTAAACCTGAGTGGGTTATCCACTGCGAGAGCCGAATAGCAAGAAGAGATAAGAAAGCCTTCTTCAGCGATCAAGGCAAAGAAATAGAGGAAAAGAACAGAATGGGAAAGACTACAGATCTCTTCAAGAAAATCAAAGATACCAAGGGAACATTTCATGCAAGGATGGGCTCAATAAAGGACAGAAATGGTCTGGACCTAACAGAAGCAGAAGATATTAAGAAGAGGTGGCAAGAATACACAGAAGAACTGTACAAAAAAGATCTTCACGACCCAGATAATCATGATGATGTGATCACTAATCTAGAGCCAGACATCTTGGAATGTGAAGTCAAGTGGGCCTTAGAAAGCATCACTACGAACAAAGCTAGTGGAGGTGATGGAATTCCAGTTGAGCTGTTTCAAATCCTGAAAGATGATGCTGTGAAAGTGCTNGGATGAGATGGCTGGATGGCATCACGGACTCGATGGACGTGAGTCTGAGTGAACTCCGGGAGATGGTGATGGACAGGGAGGCCTGGCGTGCTGCGATTCATGGGGTCACAAAGAGTCGGACACAACTGAGCGACTGAACTGAACTGAGTGGGTTATTTCCCTCATGGATTAAATCTTTGTCCTTTTGATGTTCATTGCGGTTATCATCAATCATAGTCAACTGAAAAAAGAGTGAGGTCTGTATGTAGTATAATATGATTGCATGGATTATTATACATATATAATCCTTACACAAACATAGTGTGGGTTTTTTTAGTACATTCTAAAGCCAGGTATAATAGAATTTGCTTTATCTGCTGTTTTGAAATATCTTCATATCTGCAGCCTTTTGTTACTGATAATTAAAAGTTATCTGATTTTCCTTGACTAATTTTTTAGATAATATTATTTTGTGTACTGAAATTACTCATCAAATTTAAATTTAAGTCCTGTGATACACAAAAACAGTGGTTTAACTGTTACCCGAGTTCATTTCTATACCTCAAAAAAATATTTTGTGGGTGATGGCATGTATCACAGATTAAAGGTTAGCGTGTATTTTTCTTATTTTCTTCCTCCTTAGTTTTCTGTTGGTAGAGCAGTTGCTTTAAGGATTTGCTGAAAATTAGAAAACTAAGGTTGAATCCGGAGAAGGCAATGGCACCCCACTCCAGTACTCTTGCCTGGAAAATCCCATGGACGGAGGAGCCTGGTGGGCTGCAGTCCATGGGGTCGCTGAGTCGGACACGACTGAGCGACTTCACTTTCACTTCTCACTTTCATGCATTGGAGAAGGAAATGGCAACCCACTCCAGTGTTCTTGCCTGGAGAATCCCAGGGACGGGGGAGCCTGGTGGGCTACCGTCTATGGGGTCACACAGAGTCGGACACGACTGAAGTGACTTAGCAGCAGCAGCAGCAGCAAGGTTGAATCTGGTATAAAGGAAGAATAAATACCCATTGAGTTTTTTTTGTTGACCACGTGTCTCAGTCTCAAACTTTTAGAGTTTAGATGGCACCAATAAATTATATACGTAGAATTGAAAATGGAGTTTTGTTTTATTTACTATTCAAATAATATTACAGTAAAATATATAAATGGATTTCAGCATAGTCACATTTGGCCTAGGCTAGAAGCAAAAAATATAATATCAAAAACAGACTCTATATGACTTTATAAATTATCTTTATAATTTATTCATTTACTTTAAAAAATAGTGTACATGTTCATTTCTGTCACAGAATTGAGAGTTCCTTTGAAATGAATGTCTCATTCTTTTTTATAATACTATATTTAAATTGTTCACAGTAGTATGGTTATCCATACTTCAAATGGATGTTCCATTGTCTGGAATGTAAAAGTATATTGGTTAATAGTCCTTTTTCAGTTTAAGTAGAAAGATTTCACTTAGATTATTCTGATATAAGAAAGTAGTAAATAAATGCGGAGAAGGAAATGGCAACCCTCTCCAGTATTCTTGCCTAGAGAATCCCGTGGACAGAGGAGCCTGGTGGGCTGCTGTCCATAGGGTCAGCCTGCTTGCATATATTGGAGAAGGAAATGGCAACCCCCTCCAGTGTTCTTGCCTGGAGAATCCCAGGGACGGAGGAGCCTGGTAGGCTGCCATCTGTGGGTCGCACAGAGTCGGACACGACTGAAGCGACTTAGCAGCAGCAGTAAATAAATGATTGGAAGTAGTATAACAAAAAGTATCAGCACTGTACTATTCTATTGTTCATTCTGACTTCTAGAAGCTCTAAATTTTTTTATATAGTTCATCAGAGAAATCTGTCTTACACACAATGGAAGAAATAACAAGCCTTTTACACAAGCCTTCTGAAAACATTTTTTATTCCATAAGTGCTATTTGTGTGTCCACGTATGTGTTTCTCTAGTGGATTAAGCCAAATGGCTCCTTGCCTTTTGTTAGTGACAGAACATGTAATTGTGAAGAACCAGGAGCAGTCATAAAAGGGCTTGATACTGGCGCCTGTTTGAAATGGGCCACCCTGGAGTTTAAACCCCGTGTTAAGATGTATGTGATCTTGCTGTAATTGTACTGTGCATGCTATCAACAGGTGATAGTGAGCACTCAGGACAGCAGTTCTGCTATATGCTTCTGCAAAAACTATAATCTCAGGAGAACACTTGAACTGCCTCTGATCCACAAAATGGGCATGAGTAGTAAACACGATGGTAGGAAATACAATTTATTCTTGCACCATGATAGAAATAACAAACTGTAAATCTTAAGTCTAGCATATAACTAGATTAATATGGGCAGTATGAGTATGCTTATAGGAGTCAACAAGTATTTGCTTGTCCCAAAATGTAAAGCTTTTAAGTGAATATATTTTTTAAAATGGAATAGGCTGCATTTAATTTAGATGTGGTGTTATGGGTTTTTGCTGCTCTATCAGTTCAGTTCAGTTCAGTCGCTCAGTCGTGTCTGACTCTTTGCAACCCCATGAATCGCAGCACGCCAGGCCTCCCTGTCCATTACCAACTCCCAGAGTTCACTCAGACTCATGTCCATCCAGTCAGTAATGCCATCCAGCCATCTCATCCTCTGTCGTCTCCCCTTCTCCTCCTGCCCCCAATCCCTCCCAGCATCAGGGTCTTTTCCAATGAGTCAACTCTTTGCATGAGGTAGCCAAAGTATTGGAGTTTCAGCTTCAGCATCATTCCTTCCAATGAACACCTAGGACTGATCACCTTTAGGATGAACTGGTTGGATCTCCATGCAGTCCAAGGGACTCTCAAGAGTCTTCTCCAACACC
>SJYT01013701.1:7781-95272 GCA_006410635.1 Cephalophus harveyi
ATTTAGTTTCAGTAAACAAATGTAATGTTCAAAAGTAGAAAGTAATTTCACATTAGGTAATAAAATACATATCATTTTGTATGTAATTTCTATAATTATCTTGAACATAAGAAACTATTAAGCAAAGATGTGAACTAGAATTCAATTAAATAAAAACAATGAAGAAAAATAAGATATTGGGCACTGAGAAGAAAGTTCCTTCAACAAGGACATCACCTCATTTTTTCTTTTTTGTGTGTTTTATGTGTTCATTTAAATGAACACATTTTTCTTTTAAATGTTGCTGGGCTGAGAAAGTATTCAACTTTTCTATTTAATATAAATATCCTTTCTCAGCCCAGCAACATTTAAAAGAAAATTTTGGTTAGATATTTTTCAAATATGAATCAAGTGTATTAGTACATAGAATTCTTCAAAGTTTTAAAGCTACACATTAAGGAAGCTACATATTAAACCTGCAGGTAAAATCTCAGGTTTTATTTGTACTATGCTAGGGAGAAAGAGTGACATTATTATGCTAACATCTACAAAGCAAAGAAATGAAAGTCCAAAAGATGAAGATACTGTTAGGACATAAAAAAGACAGATGTATATCTGATGACTACATCCTCTAGCATGCACGAATATCCGTTGAAGAACTCAGAGCTATATTATTTGAGTTAAGGTGACTAGTTTCTTGTTGATACTATATACTTATTATACTTAAATTTCAACTAAAGAGTTTAGTGCATGTTTTACAAATGAATATTCTTCTGTAAGTAACAAAGAAATGATTTGAAGAAGTAACTCAGAGTTTCATATATAATTATTCATCACACATCA
The DNA here is from genome assembly GCA_006410635.1 of Cephalophus harveyi. NCBI lineage: Eukaryota > Metazoa > Chordata > Mammalia > Artiodactyla > Bovidae > Cephalophus > Cephalophus harveyi. Next base: position 8,604 of record SJYT01013701.1, read on the forward strand.
TCTTCATTACTGTGGCAGCACCAGTCAGCATAGCACTTTATTGGAGTAGTGCGGAGCCCTGCCCTCCCTGCCTGGCCATTCACAACACAACAAATGAATATTCTTCTGTAAGTAACAAAGAAATGATTTGAAGAAGTAACTCAGAGTTTCATATATAATTATTCATCACACATCATCTTCATTACTGTGGCAGCACCAGTCAGCATAGCACTTTATTGGAGTAGTGCGGAGCCCTGCCCTCCCTGCCTGGCCATTCACAACACAACAAATGGCAAGCCAAAAACAACATTCCCGTAAGACCCAGAAATGGCTCTCACAAACACCTCCAGTGACCAGTTTATGGTTGTCGGAACTGCTCAACATGCTCACACACTCTGCAAAGTGGTCACAGGATTCTCCTGTCTTTAGGTGTTCAGAAGATAATAGAAAAGGGCATTTTTGCAGGACTCTATGATTTATTCTTTCTAATGTGAGGATGACAATGGAAGATAGGGGTCAAGCCCTTGAAATTCAGAAAGTGGGGGTGAAGGAACGGCAGATGGAGTTTGAAAACAACGTTTAACCAGCTTGACTGATATTTGTGGTACACAAGCCCTCTCAATTCTTACCTTGATATCACAAAATAAAACTGTCATATTTTCTAAGGCCAAAATAAACTTTATTTCTTCTAAAAATACCTTCGGTTTTACTTTTGTTAATTACAACCCTTTAGCTTATAATAAAATTTCAAAAGCATTAAAGACTTTTTAAAGAAGTTCTATGGTTATACAAGAAGGTGTGGATAATTATTTAGCTACTTTAGGTGGAAATATTACCACTTCAAGCTGAAATTATCAAGTCATCCATTCACTGTTACCTGATTTAAATATATTCTTGACTTTTCATAACTTCTCTAATTTTTTTTTATCATATTTTCTAAGGCCAAAATAAACTTTATTTCTTCTAAAAATACCTTCGGTTTTACTTTTGTTAATTACAACCCTTTAGCTTATAATAAAATTTCAAAAGCATTAAAGACTTTTTAAAGAAGTTCTATGGTTATACAAGAAGGTGTGGATAATTATTTAGCTACTTTAGGTGGAAATATTACCACTTCAAGCTGAAATTATCAAGTCATCCATTCACTGTTACCTGATTTAAATATATTCTTGACTTTTCATAACTTCTCTAATTTTTTTTTCTGGAGATTGGCATTATACAGGAGCGAATAAACCAATCCAATGTAGTTAATTATACTGCTGGCATATATTTGCACATGCTTTACATTTTTCACTTTCACAAATACTGGATACAAAAAAAAAAAACAAACCAGTGAAGCAGAGAAGAGAGAATGACTAATCCTATGTCACAAGTGAGAAAACTTACATTTAAAGAAGTCAAGTGACTTGGCATATAGATAGGTGGCAGGGATAAGACTATAATGTAAATACCATCTCTTAGTCTGGTACCTTTATCAATCAAAATGGGCTGGGTAATGCTGTAGTGACAAACAATCCCCAGGTCCAGAGGCTCAAAACAACAAAGATGCATTTCTTGCTCATAATACATGTCCATCACTAGACGTCTATGGGTTCTCTTGTTCTCTCACTCTGAAACCTAGGGTATTGTACCATCCATTGTCTGTAAGGTTGCTCTTAAAGCTGCTGGACAGATACTTTTGCTCATGATCCATCAGCCGAAACAAGACTCTCAGGCAATTCTGACATACACTACAATGTGGATGAAACTTGAGGACATTAAGCTATATAAAATAAGCTAATCATAAAATGATAAACAGTGTATGATTCCACTTATATGAGATACCTAATCAAAATCATAGAGACAGAAAGAAGAATGTGGTTGCCAGGGGCTAGGAGGAGATAGAATAAGGAATATTTGCTTAATGGGCAAAGTTTCAGTTTTGCAAGATGAAAGATTTCTGAAGAGGGATGTAAACAGGCAAAGCTATGAGCAAGGGAACCAAAACCAGAAATATTTTGTGAATGTCACTGATTATAACAGTGCCAGAAGGGCCTTTCAATGAGGTCATCAAGTTCAAAGAGCAAGCTCTATGGGTGATATACTACAGTTCCTACATCAGGAAGAAATTCACTTCATGTCTGGGTATGGCTCCTCTTGAGTCAAAAAAATCTATGAACTAAAAAGGCAAGTCATTTGTTCCCCCAAACATCCAATACACACAGGTAAAATGTGTTCATGGTAACATCAATAACTATTCCCTGGAAAAAAATGGGAGACACAGCAGTTACTGATGTGTTCAGTTCAGTTCAGTCGCTCAGTCGTGTCCAACTCTTTGCGACCCCATGAATCGCAGCACGCCAGGCCTCCCTGTCCATCACCATCTACCGGAGTTCACTCAGACTCACGTCCATCGAGTCCGTGATGCCATCCAGCCATCTCATCCTTGGTCATCCCTTTCTCTTCCTGCCCCCAATCCCTCCCAGCATCAGAGTCTTTTCCAATGAGTCAACTCTTCGCATGAGGTGGCCAAAGTACTGGAGTTTCAGCTTTAGCATCATTCTTTCCAAAGAAATCCCAGGGCTGATCTCCTTCAGAATGGACTGGTTGGATCTCTTTGCCAAGGGACTCTCAAGAGTCTTCTCCAACACCACAGTTCAAAAGCATCAATTCTTCGGCGATCAGCCTTCTTCACAGTCCAACTCTCACATCCATACATGACCACATGAAAAACCATAGCCTTGACTAGACAGACGTTAGTCGGCAAAGTAATGTCTCTGCTTTTGAATATACTATCTAGGTTGGTCATAACTTTTCTTCCAAGGAGTAAGCGTCTTTTAATTTCATGGCTGCAATCACCATCAGGTGGGAAATCCCAGTAGGAAGATATTGTAAGGATCCTTTATCCCAGGAGGAGAGAAATGTTCCTTGATTAGACCTGGAAGGGGCTTTCCAGTCCATTTATTCTCCATAAGCCTCTGTTCTAACCTTTAAAAAATTCTGTCTTTCCATTTTCCTTTCTGGACACATTCAAAGTGAACATCAGGGAATATGACCTTGTTGTGACACTGAGCAGCTTTTCCTGGTGGCTACATTTACAGAAGAAGAAAGAGATAATATGGTGAGTTTTTCTTAAAATCAAGTATGTGCAATTTAAGACTGCTTTTTATTCTGTAATTATTTACTTATCCTTACTTGTGGACTTCAATATCGGCAGCACGGTAGATTTTGTGAATAATATTTTGTTTCCTGAAACCATTAAACATAAATTTTCAGGAACCATAAATTTTGCATAAAACATAATTTTTATAGCACTGCTGAGATCTCCAGAAAGAAAAGTCTCTAAGGGACTAAAATCAGAATAATAGCAACCAACCAAACAAAAAACCTTGAGTTGAAACCAGAGCTGTAAGCTACATGTGCACACATGTGTATGTACACACACACACACAAAGGGTTTTGCTCTGTCAGTGGCAAGTAGAAGGACCTGTACCTGAGATCCTTATAGTAAGCCTAAGAAGCTGGCTGAACTGGTCTCAGGTCCCTAGAGCCTTTTGGCTCCCAGAAGAAGCAAAGACAAATCCTCTTTGGAAGAAAGTCAAGGTTAGCCGAATTTGAACACAAACTTCAGTTCCGGAATGACAGAATAGAGAGAACAGAGGAGAGGCCATTTTTGAAGAGTTAATGCTTTAATGAAGAACATAAATCAAAGCGTACAGGGTGACTATGTATACTTACTGAGATAAAGAAATCAACATTAGAAACATTTCCTTCAAATTGAGGAAGAAAACAAAAATGCCCTATATCATCACTTGAACATTATGATGGCCGCCTGCCTTAGCCACTGAAGTCAGGTAAAAAGAATAACAAGAATTAGAAAAGAAAGAAACAAAATTGTTATGATTCACACTTAGTCATCTACATAGAATACCCGCCCAAACCCACAATTTATTGGGAATAATAAGGGAATTTAGCGTGCTGCCTGCATGTGCTCTCAGTCGCTTCATCTGTGTCCGTCTCTTTGTGACTTCATGGACTACAGCCTGCCAGGCTCTTCTGTCCATGGGAGTCTCCAGGCAAGAGTACTGAAAGGAGTTGCCGTGCCCTTGAGAGCTTCCCAACCCAGGGATTGAACCCGCCTCTCCTACATACTCCTTTATCACGGGAGAATTCTTTACCCATTAAACCACCAGACAAGCCCTTCAGCATGGTTGCCGCTGCTGCTGCTGCTAAGTCACTTCAGTCGTGTCCGACTCTGTGCGACCCCATAGATGGCAGCCCACCAGGCTCCCCCGTCCCTGGGATTCTCCAGGCAAGAACACTGGAGTGGGTTGCCATTTCCTTCTCCAGTGCATGCAAGTGAAAAGTGAAAGGGAAGTGGCTCAGAAGTGTCCGACTCTTAGCGACCCCATGGACTGCAGCCTACCAGGCTCCTCCATCCATGGGATTCTCCAGGCAAGAACACTGGAGTGGGTTGCCATTTCCTTCTCCAATGCATGAAAGTGAAAAGTGAAAGGGAAGTCGCTGAGTCATGTCCGACTCCTCGCTACCCCATGGACTGCAGCCCACCAGGCTCCTCAGTGCATGGGATTTTCCAGGCAAGAGTGCTGGAGTGGGGTGCCATCGCCTTTAGCATGGTAGCTGGATATAAGACCAACAGATGAAAATCAGTTTTATTTCTATACACTAATCACAAATAGAATACATATCTTTAAAGCTTTATTTCCAATATTGAGATATAGGAATCCAAAAATGGAACAAAAGATATGGAAGGCTTATGTAGAAAAAACTGTAAAACTTCAGAGAAAGACATTAAAGAAGATCTAAATTTGCAGCATATGTGATGTTTATAGATAGGAATGCCAATATCCTAAATATATCATTTGCTTCTAAATTCAGTGGAATTCTAATAAAAATCCCAACAGGCTTTTTTATTTTGTCAGAACTTAAAAAGCTGATTAAAAATGTTATGTGAGAGAGCAGTATCTTGGCCACTTTTGAAAAGGAGAAAACAATGGTGAATATTCATAAGGAGAACTAGTAAAGAACCAAAGTGGGAAGAAAAGGGTTTAACCTAACTGATGGCATTAATGTACGTAAAGAAAAATAGTTACCTAGAGAAGGAGCTGGGTCCATTCTAGAAACTAGAGGTCCATATGAGAGGCCATGTTGGGGTGGCTGCAAAGTGGAAGGAGAAGAATCAGAGAAATATTTGAGGAGGTGAGTCTGCAGGAGTATGTCCTCTGTTAAACACAGACGTGTTTGGGTACTGTAGCGTGATGCTATTAGATATCCAAATCAGAATTTTTTCAAACATTTTTGTGTAAAACACCTAAAAAAATTTTATCCCTTACATATATTTTAAGGTGGCATCTGTTATGTTTTAGCATATATCTAGTTACAAAGGATGCAATTGCTGATGTATTGAAAAATTATAATTTAAAATTAAAACATTGTATTTAGTCTGTCCAATGGAACCCAAAATGCCAAAGACTCAGCTGCCATTCAAATATATGAACAATTTCATCTGCAAATTTTAGTGTCCCTCTTCCTACATGAACTTGTATTTTTATCCCACTTCCTCCACAAAATTTTGTGCTTGTATAAAATATTTTTATGCTTAAGAGGTCTTTATTGCTCATCCTATTATGTTTCTCTGCAACAAACATACACATGTTAATTGGAATTTTAGATTTCATTGTCAAGAGTTTTCTTTTGGGTTGCATTATTAAAATTATTAGTAGTACATAGCTGATAAAAACAAAATAAGTTGATCGCAGATTGTGATGAATCAATACTATACAACAAAAGTAAAATTTTCCTGGAAATGAATCTCATGATGAGATGGATGAGCCTTTTCTTCCCTGCAGCTAGTTTATGTATCCATGGGTGAATATTAAATAATGCTAGAATGAGACAGCTTTTAATATCAAGTCTACATCTGGCTTTCATTTTTATGACTGTAAGCCCTAAACCTGTGGCTCATTGCTTACAGCAACATCAACACCAATAAATTTAATTGTCCCTTTGGCTCCCAGATGGCTTTTATACCCTGGGGCATGCAATAGGAATGGGTGAATGGGATGCCCTTCTTTTGTCAAGTGGGAAAAGGTGGCTGTGAAAACGGGACCTACGTGAAGCCTAGAGAGCAGGCAGGTTGATATGTAGATCAATTTTAGGATGGAGAACATAAGTTGAAGATCATGATGATGATTCCTTTAAAAGTGCCCATGCCTTTATAAACCTTGAAAAGCCTTTGTGTGCTCTAGTTTGAGGATCATTGATTAAAATCTTAAAACTAATTCCTCCGGCTGATTGCTTGCTTGGTGTGGAGCCCTCCAATTTTAATGCCATTCGAATATCCTAAGGCCTCTGTGTAATATGCAGGTCCTATTAACAATAATGACTCAAATTGCACTTAATTTCATCTCCACCTACTGACAAAACCTCTCATCCTTTGCAAATTCCACCCCCTCCTCTCACCCAAGCTTTTAAAGAATGGCTCTTAAGTGTTCACAGATAAATCCACATGGTCAGGTGGCCAGTTCTCGTCTCTCACTGGGCACGGGCACCAATGTATTACAGCTGTACTTCTAACTTTCACATAGTATAATATGTACTGGAAATGAATTAAATGTAAATCTAATTTTGTATGCCAAAAAAATGTATTATTATTTTGGTAAGTATCTTTTAAAATACCATACATTATCACCACTATTTAACTTATACAAGAATACTGTAAATATTGTAGAAATATTTCTTATTATGAAATGGTTGAGACATATAAGAAAATATTTAGGTAAGTTACCTACCAGGTAAACATTTAAATGTGAACCCATCACCTAACTTAAGAACCAAAGCATTACCATTACTAAAGTATGTTCTGTTTCCATCCCATTGCCTCTCTCCCAGGGATTGGTACAGTCCTGAGCTTTGTTTTTAGCACTCTCTTCTTTTATAATATAAACTTCTACCATATGTATGTATTCCTAAACAGTGTACTGTTTAGATTCTCTTAGTCTTATAGAAATTATATATTTTATGTACTCTTTAACTTGCTTGCTTCATTCAGTATTTCTAAGATTAAACCATATTACATGTATCTGTGGTTTATTCATTTTTATTGATATATAATATTTCATTGGGTAAATCACCACAATTTTTTTACCCATTCTCCTGAAATGAACTTTTGGCTTGCCTTAATATTTTTGTGATTGTAAGCAATGTTGCTGGTACACAACTTTTTTTTACCCATTCTCCTGAAATGAACTTTTGGCTTGCCTTAATATTTTTGTGATTGCAAGCAATGTTGCTGGTACACAATTGCAAAAATTTATCTCAGGATGTACAGGCCTAAGAGTGGAACTATTGGGTATTTACACTTTCAACTTTACAAGATAGCTCTGAATTTTTTTCCAAAGTAATTTAACAAATTTACATCCCCTCTATCAGTATATAGTATCTTCTTGATTTGTATCTTCACCGATCCTTAGTATTATCAAACTTATTATCTACCAGTCTAGTGACTATAAAATAGTACCTCTATGTACAGATTAAAACTAATGATAAAACTGAGCAACTTTTTACATATTTTGTCATTTGGATTTACTGTCCTGTAATAACTTTTGATCATTTTCCAGTTGGACTTCTCTAATCTGCAGGAATTCTCTCTATATAATCTAGGTATTAATTATTTTTCAGTGGTGAATGATATATTTTGACTATATCCAACCCCATTTATATAAGCTTTTCTCATTCAGTTATCAGTGTTCCTTGGGTCGCTCACAGGTTCTGGTGTTTTCTTCCTGCCTAACAATCCCTCATGTTTGTGTTGGATAAGTTTACAAAGCACTCCCACAAATCTTACCTCATTTGAGTACCTCAACAGCTTTTAAAAGACAAGCTGGGTATTATTATATTTGTTTTATAGATAAGGACACTGAGTAGCTTGCCCAAGGTCATAGGGTTCATAAGGCCTCAGACTCTGTGCATATTCTTCTTATGACTATATGATGCTTCAGCTGTTTGTAGATTATGGCTTATTCATTTCAGCAAATGTTGTACCTCTGCTTAGCATCTTTACTTCGGTTCCTTCTTTTTTATGTATATAATTCAAGATACAGCTCTAGTCTGTGAGGTTCATTCTAAGTTCATTACCTTCAAGGTAACAGATGAGTAAAGGAAGCACCAAGACAATGTTTTTTAATAGGATTAAAAAAAAAATGTTCAGGAGGATATTAGAAACCGCAAGTTACCTGTTTTGGGGCAAATCACATTTTTTAAAAATGGGTCTATTATGTAAGAGTTGCTGGGAGGGATTGGGGGCAGGAGGAGAAGGAGACGACCGAGGATGAGATGGCTGGATGGCATCACTGACTCGATGGATGTGAGTCTGAGTGAACTCCGAGAGATGGTGATGGACAGGGAGGCCTGGCGTGCTGCGATTCATGGGGTCGCAAAGAGTCGGACACGACTGAGCGACTGAACTGAACTGAACTGAACTGAGTTCAAATTTACTATTTTTCTTTCTCTTGGCCTTTTAGAGAGTTAACAAAAGGAGTATGGTAATAAAGAGAAGAAAAATATACTTTAATATTTATTAGTATTATCTAAATTGGCTGTCCCATTTATGCCAAACTGATTTTCTATTAAGTATTTGTTATAGTAGCTATACCTGATACTTATATTAAATGTTGAACTTATAATGGGAAGTGACATTGATAGGACAGTAATTCCATCAATCAACCTCCAGTTGAAGTTCCTATGCCTGGGCAGTTTGGTGAGACTCTACCTACTGTGGGAACCCAAGGAGGGTGAGCTGTTAGCTGTCAAATGAGAGACCCCTCCCCCCCAAGTGTTACCTCTCAAACATCTCAGATGGCGAAAGGTAGTACTTCTTACTTTCTGGGAGTTTTAAAATTCATTCATTCATTCACCCTCAAGCTGACCAAACTACTTCATGTGATATCTTTAATTTTTTGTGGTTTTCATGGATTATTCAATTTTCATGTACATTGCATACACCAGAGAAAACTATGTTTGATGAAATTAGCAGCAATACCAAAGGACCTGAGGAAATAGCATTCCTACTCTGAGCTATTTTAATCACTGTACAATAGCTGTATCTTGAGCACTTCCTGAGCATATCCCTTGATGAATAATAAAGAGACAAAACCTCATTGTATCGTCTCCAAAAAGAATAGTTTTAACAGCAACTGTCTGTTCTACAGATAATTACTAAATATGACCTTTCCTAGGTCTCTTTTTCCTAGCATATCTCCAATTATGCACCTGGTATTTACTCATCAAATATTCCTACCTCAGTGTCCAATTTAAAATTGGTTGGCTTGGTATTTTATTTTTGATCAGTGGCATTTTGGCCACTTTAATAAGGGTACTGTGCATCACTGTTAGTACTAGGGTTTTTATTTTTCTTGGCTTTTTCTTTTTTGGCATATGTGAATTTTGTTTTGTCAGAGACTTTTCTTGGTCTCTGATGATGGGTTTAAAATTAATGGAACATCTGGTTTTGGTGTGGGGATGATCCAGGATTATGTTATGACTGATGTATATTGGTTACTATATATATATATATATTTGATCTTTGGAAGGGGAAAACTACAAAGAATGAGTTTTATGCAATAAATTTAAATTTGTTACAGGTTTTCATGTTCAGGGTAAACAATTTTTCAACTTTGGGTGAAAATACTTGCAACAGTTTAAGGTGACTGTATTTTACCTTAGGACAACTGTTGCATGCTAATTTGTGTGTGTGTGTAAACACTTCAAAACTGAGTTAAAAGATGCAAATTTAAAATTGGTTGTGTGTCTAATGTGCTCCAGGTTCAGTAAATAAGCAATTATTTAAAAGACAAACCAAAACAAAAAACAATTGGTTGGCTTGGTCCTGTTTGCCTGAAGTGATGGTTTCTCTAAGTATTTTGATCGAGAGCTGTGTGTGATATATGAAAAAGAATATATGGCTGATATGAGCATCCAATATTTCTGGGTTAGGTACTATACTAGGCTCATGAGGCTCACTTTGAGTAGGGGATAATTATACCACAAAGTGTAAGTATAAGAGAGATGTGTACACTCAGAGAAGGGTACCTAATGACTCTGGAATGCAGATCTGTATTTGGAGAAAATGAGTTGAACTCTGTATCAGTAGCTTTGAGCTCTACATGTTTTATGGTTTTATGTAGGGATGTAGGTCATCATCTGTAATGACTCATACATTCCTAACGTAAGGGGAGGGCCATTCCTAGATGGGCAGCTTCTAGAATCACTGGTCCAGGGCCTCAAAGAGGCAAATTACCCTTATGAGAGAAAGGGCATCCTTTATATTTTCACAAGATCATCTTCAGACTAACTGGTTTAAAAAAGCCTTGTGGATGTGACCACATAATTTAATATCCACTCTAACTGGAGAAGGAAATGGCAACCCACTCCAGTATTCTTGCCTGGAGAATCCCATGGACAGGGGAGCCTGGTGGGCTACAGTCCATGGGGTCGCATAGAGTCGGACATGACTGAGCGACTTCACTTTCACTTTCTAACTAGGACAAAACAAGATCTGTGGAATATTGATTGGGACAACAGACCCAAATAAGGACTGTCTCAGGCAAACAAAAAATGTTGAATGTTTCATTTTACTTATGGAATGAAAAGTGCCCCAGGCCTTTAAGAGATGAGGGTGGGAGGGTTGTTTTGATAGATTCTTCCCTTAGGAGAAAAAACATGTTAGAAGCCAGAGAAGCTTCTGTTGCTTTTTCAAGAGGACAGTGGGGTTTTAAAGAACTTACAAAGGCCTGAAATCTCTGGCACTTCAATTTTGACTTTTAAAGATTCCATATTTTGGCATTATAATTAATTCCCAATATAATTAAAAGGGTCTTTACATTGGTCTTTAGGGACAGCAAGAAATGAGAGTCTGGGGAAATAATACCTCATTCTGTTGTCACTTTGGATGTTGGTGGGGAAAGAGTAATGAAAGAGTTTTTTCCAAGAAAGAACAGACTACTTAGCAGCAGGGAGGGGCATCTGGAATTACAAAGAAACATTGGGGACAAAAGAAAAAGCCTTGTGAAATGCCTGACACGACGTCTCACCAGCCTGATTAATAAGGCCGTGGTTTCTAAGTGACCTCAGGTGACAATCTGCGCTGTGTGAGAGAGTGATCGCTGAGGGCAGCGTCACTTGGTTTTCTGGAATTGAGGTTGTCTGTGGGAGTCCAGGGACTGCACGTTGGGTCAGCTGACCCCGAGAGCTCTGGAGGGCCTTGGGTGAGATGCAGGCCGAAGGCTCCGCGCGCAAAAGGCTGGCCTCGAAACCCACCAGCCTAAACCGGGCTTCCGGTCAGGTGCGTTCAGTGGGCTATGCTTTCCCCACGACCCCGCCCACTCCTGTCCCAGGCCCGCCCACACCGCAACCTCTCCCTTAAGTGGGCCGGCGGCTCCCTACTTCCAGCCGGCGCCGGGAGCTCGGGTCTCCGCAACCTCGGGAGCCGGGCTGCGCGGGGCGCGCTCTGCGCGTGCGCACGCCGGCTCGCAGCCCCTCGCCCCCTCCCCTGCGCGGGGACTTGGTGCGACCGGGCGGCGGTTGGCGTCCTCCGCGGCTCCAGCCAGGGGCGGGCTTTTCAAACCATACCTTCGGGGTTGTGCCGGCGGCCCTAGCTGTGGCGCTGGAGATGGAGGGGCGCATCCCGAGGGGACACGAGCTCCGCGCGGCGGGGCTTGCGGCCCAGCAGGTGAGTGAGGGAGGGGCCCGCTTCAGGTCCTCAAGCGGTAGTTCTGTCTGGACGACGGGAAACGCCCCAGTCCGCGTCTCTATTCACCGAGGCCAGAAACAAAAGGAAAAAGCAGGCGACTGCACTCTTGGGGCCCTAGTGGACCTTGGAGATCTCCCTATTCCCACCTCCCCACCCCCGCCCCCAGTTCCTTAGGAAGGACGCTGGCCTGGAAGGGGGAAGCGAGTTTGGGGCGCACCTGCCCCTCACCCCTCCTCCCAGGATTGGGACCTTGTCTTTTTGCAAGTGTGGCTGACTCGGGGGACTGGGAGCCCCAGGATTTTCCGGAAGCCCACCCGAGGCCAGTGGAGAACAGTTTGCTTGTTACTAGATTTGATGTAAAGCACAAATAGAGTCGGACATGACTGAGCGACTTCACTTTCACTTTCTAACTAGGACAAAACAAGATCTGTGGAATATTGATTGGGACAACAGACCCAAATAAGGACTGTCTCAGGCAAACAAAAAATGTTGAATGTTTCATTTTACTTATGGAATGAAAAGTGCCCCAGGCCTTTAAGAGATGAGGGTGGGAGGGTTGTTTTGATAGATTCTTCCCTTAGGAGAAAAAACATGTTAGAAGCCAGAGAAGCTTCTGTTGCTTTTTCAAGAGGACAGTGGGGTTTTAAAGAACTTACAAAGGCCTGAAATCTCTGGCACTTCAATTTTGACTTTTAAAGATTCCATATTTTGGCATTATAATTAATTCCCAATATAATTAAAAGGGTCTTTACATTGGTCTTTAGGGACAGCAAGAAATGAGAGTCTGGGGAAATAATACCTCATTCTGTTGTCACTTTGGATGTTGGTGGGGAAAGAGTAATGAAAGAGTTTTTTCCAAGAAAGAACAGACTACTTAGCAGCAGGGAGGGGCATCTGGAATTACAAAGAAACATTGGGGACAAAAGAAAAAGCCTTGTGAAATGCCTGACACGACGTCTCACCAGCCTGATTAATAAGGCCGTGGTTTCTAAGTGACCTCAGGTGACAATCTGCGCTGTGTGAGAGAGTGATCGCTGAGGGCAGCGTCACTTGGTTTTCTGGAATTGAGGTTGTCTGTGGGAGTCCAGGGACTGCACGTTGGGTCAGCTGACCCCGAGAGCTCTGGAGGGCCTTGGGTGAGATGCAGGCCGAAGGCTCCGCGCGCAAAAGGCTGGCCTCGAAACCCACCAGCCTAAACCGGGCTTCCGGTCAGGTGCGTTCAGTGGGCTATGCTTTCCCCACGACCCCGCCCACTCCTGTCCCAGGCCCGCCCACACCGCAACCTCTCCCTTAAGTGGGCCGGCGGCTCCCTACTTCCAGCCGGCGCCGGGAGCTCGGGTCTCCGCAACCTCGGGAGCCGGGCTGCGCGGGGCGCGCTCTGCGCGTGCGCACGCCGGCTCGCAGCCCCTCGCCGCCTCCCCTGCGCGGGGACTTGGTGCGGCCGGGCGGCGGTTGGCGTCCTCCGCGGCTCCAGCCAGGGGCGGGCTTTTCAAACCTTACCTTCGGGGTTGTGCCGGCGGCCCCAGCTGTGGCGCTGGAGATGGAGGGGCGCATCCCGAGGGGACACGAGCTCCGCGCGGCGGGGCTTGCGGCCCAGCAGGTGAGTGAGGGAGGGGCCCGCTTCAGGTCCTCAAGCGGCAGTTCTGTCTGGACGACGGGAAACGCCCCAGTCCGCGTCTCTATTCACCGAGGCCAGAAACAAAAGGAAAAAGCAGGCGACTGCACTCTTGGGGCCCTAGTGGACCTTGGAGATCTCCCTATTCCCACCTCCCCACCCCCGCCCCCAGTTCCTTAGGAAGGACGCTGGCCTGGAAGGGGGAAGCGAGTTTGGGGCGCACCTGCCCCTCACCCCTCCTCCCAGGATTGGGACCTTGTCTTTTTGCCACTGTGGCTGACTCGGGGGACTGGGAGCCCCAGGATTTTCCGGAAGCCCACCCGAGGCCAGTGGAGAACAGTTTGCTTGTTACTAGATTTGATGTAAAGCACAATTACTGTAGATGCTGTGTCTACACGCTGTATAAACTTGATGGGGCGGGATGGAGAAGCAGACTGGAACATCTGAACTTGAGAAACAGTTGGTCTGCTAGTGGATTCTTCTATTATTTCTTGGCATTTATTAAAAGATTATACTTTCCACTCTCAACCTTTAAAGAATACTTAAAAGATGGGGCTTGAAAGGAAACTCTGCCTTTGAACGGGATATCCACTTCCAATTTAATCTCGTTTTGCTTATTTCTGAAGTAGGTTAAACCATATGAAATTCCCAGTTTTGTAGATAAGAATTGGTAGAATATTAGCAATTTCGTATGGTCCAACCTATTATCTTTGCTTAGAAACCCATTTTCTTTTCTGGAAATCTTAGAATCCTCAGCAGATATAAAGTTATTAGGAAGTCTTCATAATGGTGTGAAAACTAAAGCGTGATATTTAGTCTTTCTGCAGAGAGTGCAGTAACTTTATCAGTAATTTATACAGTTTTATGGCAGCATTTAAAAAAATTTCTAACATTTTGATGCACAGCGTTTCTTTTTCTATCTTGTTGTGTACCTTTTTTTTTTTTTTTTTTTTTAAACTGTAAATGGTATCCAGCTGGGCCGCTCAATGCTTAAAAGCCAATAAAGAGGCAAGGTTGGTGGAAAGGAAAGTTTACTTCATTTTGGAAGCCAGCAAAGAGTGGGGGAGGGCAGTTGTTGTTATTTAGTCCCTCAGTCCTTCCACTCTTTTGTGACACTAAGGACTGTAGCCCACCAGGCTCCTCCATCCGTGGGATTTCTCAGGCAGGAATACTAGAGTGGCTGTTTCCTTCTTCAGGGGATCTTCCTGACCCAGGGGTCAAACCTGTGTCTCCTGCAATGGAAGGCAGATTCTTTATCTCTGAGCCACCAGACAAGCCCTGGGAGAGGGCAGACTCCTATCCAAAGGCTGACTTCACCCCAGTGACAAGTGGCCAAGAGCTTTCATAGGCAGAGGGAGGGGGCTGCATGCAGAAATAGCACAGTCAGCTTTGACAATCATCTTAAAATTGTCATGGGTAGTCTCACCAGTGGCATCTTGATTGTTTTAAGTATAGTTAAGCTTCACTTCCAGGGTAGGTTTGTTCCCATTTCTTTGAGACCAGTTCTTGGAGTTATGGCAGCTTCTGTGATGGCTACTGTCTGGTCTTGTATTAACAGTTAGCTTGTTCCTCCTGGTTGGGGTTTCAGTATCCATAAGACAGCTCGTGGGATATGGCTTAGAATATTATCTATAGCCCTTGAGAAGGAACTGAATGGCATTGACTTTCCTTACTGACTAAATTATTGATATTATTGTTTTGTCCTGTTTTCAAGCTTTTCTTTGCTTCTGTATTTTCTTACTTCTCTGATTAAACTTATTGTTAGGCTAAAGATGTTTCACAGGCAAAAAGGCAAGCTGAGGACGTGGGGGGCAGGGACCTTAAGGGAGTTTCACTTCGATTGTACTAATTTTTTTTTTAAATTTGATTTCTAGTGAATTGGTGGTATCTTGAGGCTCTTGCATTTATCACATAGGTGTTGGTGGGGCCGATCAGGCGTACTTATTGAGCTATGTGTAGCAGCAGTATTTTGGAATGGTACAAAAGAGAATAAGGTCATAAAAGAAGTTTTATGTGGAATGACAAGAAATACTTAAATATACATAAAGGTGAGATTATTTACATGTAGGAAAGTACAATACTTAATGATTTCTTAGGTAGCAACAAATTAAGACAATTGCGTTGTGGAATTCCTTCTGTTTGGATCATGGAGAAAAACTGTAAACAGTAATAGGTTGTAATCTAACAGGAATATTGAGGGTCAGTAAAAAAAATTTTATACTTGACTAACACTGAATTTTTGTATTTCCTTTGATATTAATGAACCTGCCATAAGATAGGGATAGGCCCAAAGATTCTGAGATGGTCACTCACTAGTATAACTTCTCTACTTGAACATTAGAGTTATCTGTCACTGCTCACAGCATAGAATATTGGCTTTGAAGTCCAATTAAGGTAAAATCCAATTCTGCTTGTTGTGGAACCTTGCATAAGTTAGCTGTCTTTTCTAAGTCTCAGTTTCTGCAGTTGTGGAATGGGAAAATTGCTTATTCTAGAGAGTTGTTGAAATTTGAGAACCTCTTTAAAGTACTTAATGGACTTCCCTGGTGGCTCAGATGGTAAAAGCGTCTGCCTACAATGCAGGAGACCTCAGTTCTATCCCTGGGTCGGGAAGATCCCCCTGGAAAAGGAAATGCAATCCACTCCAGTACTCTTGCCTGGAAAATCTCATGGACGATGGAGGAGCCTGGTAGGCTACAGTCCATGGGGTCGTAAAGAGTTGGACACAACTGAGTGACTCTACTTAAAGTACTTAACAGTACCTAGCACTCATACATGCTTGAAAGATGACTGGTTTTGTTACTACCTTTGTCCCATTTATCTGAATAGTTGGAGCAGCCACCTACCTTTTCTTACAAATGTTTAAGCTTTTGCAGTCTTTATAAAAATTAAAATTCAAGGCATACTTTCTCATTGCAGAAAAGTAATCATAGAAACATGAATTTTTGAACTCTTTATCCAGTTCCATTCCCCAGAATGAGCATTGTTAACAGTTTCCAGACTTTTCTCTGTACATAAACAATTCATAAAATACACACAGTTTCTTTTGGAAAGAATGTATCTGTATATGCCATTTTGCAGTCTTTTTCATTGCAGTCTCTCGGTTAACAAGGTTTAACTATATGCATTAGGTGGGTGGGGGTTCTATCTGGATTCATGCAGTTTTCTTTTTTTACCAGCTGCCAGCTTCATTTTTCTTTTTCTTTTTTTAGTCAGTGCTTAATTCCACGGCTCTGGCATTTTCTTTGTTCTTCTTTTGTGTGCCATTCTAGCTCTTAAAATTTAGTATATTTCTGTTTCCTGCATTATCTAAGTTTTCACATTTAAGTCATCTATTTCCTTCTTAGCCTTGCCCTAGCTGTTTAGTCTTATCAACCTAACTTTAAATACCTATGAGATAAGGCTTCTGTTTGACTTGATAGCAAGCCCTTATTTAGAGACATGCTTTTGCCATGTGTCCTAGTCAGTCTTGACTCTACCAATATGATTTTAGTTGCCTACTCTTTCTCTTTGAGGTCAGTAAGCACCATGGAATGCTTACTGTCATTACACAATCACTGTTCTCACTGTGGTTGGCATTAGACATCACTCCTAGCCTTGGAGCGCTTTGTACCCCTTTTTAACTAAAACCAAGTCCTTTGACTCCATGAAGCTTTTCTCGGTTAGAGTAGTTTCCTTGACCAGAGATGTCTTCACTGTATATAAAGCATAGATGTGTACTGTACATTGTAGTCTGGTAGTGGTGGTTTAGTCGCTAAGTTGTGTCCGACTCTTGTAATCCCATGGGCTATAGCCCACCAGGCTCTACTGTCCATGGGATTTCCTGGGCAAGGATACTGGAGTGGGTTGATTTCCTTTGCCAGGGGATCTTCTTGACCCAGAGATCATATAATATATACTACAGTAAGAGAACTTGCATGGAGAACACAAAACTGGTCCTTTTGTTTCTCCATGAATACATTAAAAACAGAAGCTAACACAACATTTTAAATCAACTGTACTCCAGAAAAAAAAATGCACTTAATTTATCCCACTTGTATAAGGCCTCCAAGATCCACATCCACTCACTGTAGAGTAAGGAGGTAAGGTCACAGTGTACTATGTATGTTAATTTGGCCGGGTTCAGTTCAGTTCAGTTGCTCAGTCGTGTCCGACTCTGCGACCTCATGAATCACAGCACGCCAGGCCTCCCTGTCCATCATCAACTCCCGGAGTTCACTCAGACTCATGTCCATCGAGTCTGTGATGCCATACAGCCATCTCATCCTCTGTCGTCCCCTTCTTCTCCTGCCCACAATCCCTCCCAGCATCAAAGTCTTTTCCAATGAGTCAACTCTTCGCATGAGGTGGCCAAAGTACTGGAGTTTCAGCTTTCGCATCATTCCTTCCAAAGAAATCCCAGGGCTGATCTCCTTCAGAATGGACTGGTTGGATCTCCTTGCAGTCCAAGGGACTCTCAAGAGTCTTCTCTGACACCACAGTTCAAAAGCATCAATTCTTCGGCGCTCAGCCTTCTTCATAGTCCAACTCTCAAATACATACATGACTACTGGAAAAACCATAGCCTTGACTAGATGGACCTTAGTCGGCAAAGTAATGTCTCTGCTTTTGAATATGCTGTCTAGGTTGGTCATAACTTTTCTTTTTTTATTTTTTTTTATTTTTTAATTTTTACTTTATTTTACTTTACAATACCGTATTGGTTTTGCCATACATTGACATGAATCCACCATGGGTGTATATGAGATCCCAATCCTGAATCCCCCTCCCACATTCCACCCTATTTCCTCACTGAAGAAGGCTTTCTTATCTCTTCTTGCTATTCTTTGGAACTCTGCATTCAGGTGCTTATATCTTTCCTTTTCTCCTTTGCTTTTCGCCTCTCTTCTTTTCACAGCTATTTGTAAGGCCTCCACAGACAGTCATTTTGCTTTTTTGCATTTCTTTTCCATGGGGATGGTCTTGATCCCTGTCTCCTGTACAATATCACGAACCTCCGTCCATAGATCATCAGGCACTCTATCTATCAGATCTAGGCCCTTAAATCTATTTCTTACTTCCACTGTATAATCATAAGGGATTTGATTTAGGTCATACCCGAAAGCAGTTTTCCCTGCTTTCTTCAATTTCAGTCTGAATTTGGTAATAAGGAGTTCATGATCTGAGCCACAGTCAGCTCCTGGTCTTGTTTTTGTTGACTGTATAGAGCTTCTCCATCTTTTGCTGCAGAGAATATAATCAATCTGATTTCGGTGTTGACCATCTGGTGATGTCCATGTGTAGAGTCTTCTCTTGTATTGTTGGAAGAAGGTGTTTGCTATGACCAGTGCATCTTCTTGGCAAAACTCTATTAGTCTTTGCCCTGCTTCATTCAGCATTCCAAGGCCAAATTTGCCTGTTACTCCAGGTATTTCTTGACTTCCTACTTTAGCATTCCAGTCCCCTATAATGAAAAGGACATCTTTTTGGGGTGTTAGTTCTAAAAGGTCTTGTAGGTTTTCATAGAACCATTCAACTTCAGCTTCTTCAACGTTACTGGTTGGGGCATAGACTTGGATAACTGTGATATTGAATGGTTTGCCTTGGAAATGAACAGAGATCATTCTGTCATTTTTGAGATTACATCCAAGTACTGCATTTCGTACTCTTCTGTTGACCATGATGGTGACTCCATTTCTTCTGAGGGATTCTTGCCCGCAGTAGTAGATATAATGGTCATCTGAGTTAAATTCACCCATTCCTGTCCATTTTAGTTCGCTGATTCCTAGAATGTCAATGTTCACTCTTGCCTTCTCCTGTTTGACCACTTCCAGTTTGTCTTGATTCATGGACCTGCAAACTGCTTCTGTAAAGGGACACATGGTAAATATTTTCAGCTTTGTGGGCCACATAGTCTCTCTTGAAATTATTCAGTTCTGCCTTTGTAGCTTGAAAGTAGCCCTAGACAATAGAAATGGGCGTGACTGTGTGTCAGAACAACGTTATTTACAAAAACAGGCACTGGGTTAATTATAGTTAGCTGCCCCCTGCTCTAAAGGATGTGTGTGCTCAGTAACTCAGCTGTGACTCTTTGCGACCCCATGGACTGTATGTAGTCCTCCAAGCTCCTCTGTCCATGGGATTTTCCAGGCAAGAATACTGAAATGGTTTGCCATTTCTTTTTCCAGGTGATCTTCCTGACCCAGGGATCGAACTTGCGTCTCCTGCATTGGCAGGCAGTTTATCACTGAGCCACTGGGAAGCCTGATCTAAAGGATCAGTTCAGTTCAGTCGCTCAGTCATGTCCAACTCTGCGACCCCATGGACTGCAGCATGCCAGACTTCCCTGTCCATCACCCAATTCCCGAAGCTTGGTCAAACTCGTGTCCATCGAGTCGGTGATGCCATCCAACTATCTCATCCTCTGTTGTCCCCTTCTCCTCCCGCCTTCAATCTTTCCTGGCATTAGGATCTTTTCCAATGAGTCCATCCTTCGCATTAGAATTCTAATATCTGCCAGTTGTATCTCATTTCTTTAATGAACTTTTAATCTTACAAATACTGTAAATTTTTTTAAAGTCCTGACTGTACATTTCCTTTCTCCACTCTACTCCAAGCTTCTCCAGTTTTAGGAAGTCTTGATCAATAATTGATGAAGAGAGACAATCTTCCTTTACAGGATAGAAACCTTAGAAACCAATTCCTTAGTGTTTTTGTGGCCACCTGCTGGTTCCTTAAGGTTTCTTCAATTTTCCAGATTGCTGGGGAATATCAAGAAGTCCAGCGCTGCTTCTCTACCTGTACTGTGCACTGAATCACCAAAGGAACTTAAAAAAACAAAAAATGTGCAGGTTCTACTTCCAAAAATCCTAATTGTTTGTTTTTCTTTGCCTGAGGTGATTCTAATGCACAGCCAGCTTTAAGAATGGCTGTGCTAGTTCAACTGGTTGGCTCATTCTACTGTTTAAAAAGAAAACTTGAATTTAATGGCACCAGATGGTATTTGTTTATATTTGAGTTGTGGGGTAGTTTTTCATCCCAGTTTCAAGTTGCTCTCTAAGTGCGCTCTCCAATAGTAACCTGCCTGCCAGAGTTTATTTCTACAGACATGTGGGTCACACAGATAATTCTTATAATTGATAACTAATTACATTGAAAAGGAATTTACTTTGGGACTAACAAGTCATAAAAAGGTGAGATGGAGTTGTTGAAATTCAGTCATGTGTAAAGAAGGAAAAGTAGCAAATGACTACATTTATATAGTACATCAGTTTTGAATTATGCTACAAAAGAAGGTTTTTATATAGTGATTACATGATGTAATTACAGAACATAATTAAACAGATCTGTTTCTGCATGTAAATAGTGCATTTGATGGATTTGGATAGTCAAGTTAAATCATCTGCAGTTTTTCTTTTCGAGTAATCTTCATATACAGAGTACATCATGAGAAATGCTGGGCTGGAAGAAGCACAAGCTGGAATCAAGATTGCCAGGAGAAATATCAATAACCTCAGATATGCAGATGACACCACCCTCATGGCAGAAAGTGAAGAGGAACTAAAAAGCCTCTTGATGAAAGTGAAAGAGGAGAGTGAAAAAGTTGGCTTAAAGCTCAACATTCAGAAAATGAAGATCATAGCATCCGGTCCCATCACTTCATGGGAAATGAATGGGGAAACAGTGGAAACAGTGTCAGACTTTACTTTATTGGGCTCCAAAATCACTGCAGATGGTGATTGCAGCCATGAAATTAAAAGACGCTTACTCCTTGGAAGGAAAGTTATGACCAACCTAGATAGTATATTGCAAAGCAGAGATATTACTTTGCCAACAAAGGTCCATCTAGTCAAGGCTATGGTTTTTCCAGTGGTCATGTATGGATATGAGAGTTGGACCGTAAAGAAAGCTGAGCGCCGAAGAATTGATGAGTTTGAACTGTGGTATTGGAGAAGACTCTTGAGAGTTCCTGGACTGCAAGGAGATCCAACCAGTCGATTCTAAAGGAGATCAGTCCTGGGTGTTCATTAGAAGGATTGATGCTAAAGCTGAAACTCCAATACTTTGGCCACCTCATGCAAAGATTTGACTCATTGGAAAAGATCCTGATGCTGGGAGGGACTGGGGGCAGGAGGAGAAGGGGACGACAGAGGATGAGATGGCTGTCTGGCATCACCGACTCTATGGACATGAGTTTGAGTAAACTCTGGGAGATAGTGAGGGACAGGGAGGCCTGGCATGCTGTGATTCATGGGATCGCAAAGAGTTGGACACGACTGAGCGACTGAACTGAACTGAATCTTTATAGACTATTGCTCTAACTTTTCTGCTTTTTAAAAAAGATTGTCTTTTCAGTATCTGAAACTTTTTTATTAGATTCATTCATATTTTTGATACAGATTTCATTTCATTTAAAAGGTAAATTATAGCATTCTTTTTTTTTTAACCGCAGAAACCAAGGTGATCTATTTTTAGAAGTAGACATACTGAAGCATTAACACGTTTGTAGGATAGTAAAAAGTAACAACTTAGCAACTAAACATCAAAATAACAAACAGTATCTAGTGATTTATAATTTTTTTTTAAAGTCACTGAGTTAAATCAGAAGAGTACATATCAATTTATAGAATTTTGATGTTATATCTGAAACTTGCTTTTAGAGCCAGGATGTTATAAGATCATTGTGCAGAATGAAAGAAAGACTTTCAGAACTAAAATAATTTAGTAGTTTCATGGTGATTCTTAAAACTAAAATAAATATATACAAAACTGTTCTAAATCTCTGGTCCAGGAAGCTAAAGCTCCTGACATTTTCTTAGTATGGTGCTTTGACTCTCTTGCTTCTGAGATTTTATTTACATTGCTTACTCTAACAAATAGCCTGTTAACCTCTCTGCTGCTAAACCTTAGTTCCTTTATTCAGCATCTGTTCTTTTAGAAAGGTTTTCCTTGGTTAATTCAGTATCATCAGTTAACATCTTGCCATTTCACAGTGCAGCTTACATGAAACATACATAGGCTATACTGTTCACCTTAGTTATTATATTTTTGTGTTGTTTTTCCTGAGGTTGCCATAACAAGGTACAAAAATTGAATGGCTTAAAACAACAGAAATTTTTTCTGTCATAGTTTTGGAGTCCAGAAGTATCTGCAGGGCCATGTTCCTGCTGAAGGGACTAGAGAAGAATCTGTCCTTGCCTTTTACAGCTTCTGATGGTTGCTGGCAATATTGGTGTTCCTTGGCTTGTAGACTCATTACTGCAGTCTTTACCTGCATCTTCACATAGAGTTCTCTGTGTGTCCCTCTGTTTCTCCGTCTGACTTTGCTATGAGGCCAATAGTTATTGGATTTAGGGCCAAAATGAATCTAGTATGACCTCATCTTAACTAATTACATCTGCAAAACTGTCCAGATAAGGTCACATTCTGAGGTTCTGGGAGGACAAGAATGTTTGGGGGACACTGTTCAACCTTGTACAATTATAGTAAAAATATGTAGTATTTCTCACTTTTGTTTCTGTTCTGTTTTTCTAGTAGATTATAAAGGCTCTCTAATAAAGCAAGAAATTAAGATTTTGCAGAGAGTACTTAACAATTTTTATACTATCATATATTAAAACTTTATTACTTTCCGGATATATTATAAAATTATAATACTAGATAGTACATTTTTCATTTTTTAGGAATATAAAGAAATACTATTCTGTGTTTTTCTGCCTTTTAAAATGCATTTTTCCCTCTCTCTTTTCTAAGAACTGCAGCATTCAAGAAAAAATGAATTTGGAAATTCGAATACGAGAAGGAATATGGAAACTCCTTTCTTTGAGCACTCAAAAAGGCCAGATTTTGCAGGCAGTTAAGAATCTCATGGTGTGCAATGCTCGAATAATGGCTTACACTTTGGAGCTGCAGAAGTTAGAAGAGCAGATTGCAAATCAAGCTGGAAAATGGTTAGTGGCATTGTTTACCTATGATTTTTAATGTACTTAAATATTTACATTAAAAACACTGTGTGATTCAACCTTAAATTTAATCTAAAATGTCAAATCACCAAAGCTTTTAAAAAATATACTGAAGTAGCCTCTAGTATCATAAACATTTTGACAGTAGGGCTTAGAGTAAACTTACTATTAAGGCAGCAGTTTTTACTGGGCAGTTTTATTGTGTTCATTACTTTAAGGTTGTAAAATGAAGTGGTTAAGAAGCAAGGAGTGAGGAAATAGTTTAAGAAGGATCAAGATTGATACTAGAGTATTAATGTGTACAAATGCAAATTTAAAAAAGCTAATTACTTAAACTGATAAAAAGGTACTATCTGAGAGAAGGGGAAACTTAGGTATAGAAGTTGAAATGAATGGGCAACAAAATTAAAGCTATGAATAGAATTAAAGATATCAATGGGAGGGAACTTAAAAATCAGCAATTCCCTTGGGATAACTGTTTAATCTCTGTTTAATTTCTGTAGTAAAGAAAAATTTCTTTTCTACAGTTGCCTTAATATTTACATTTTGAAAATTAAGATATATATTAAAAACCTAAAAATACCTTTTATATAATTAGTATTCACAGTATGTCAAATAATTTTCACTATTATTTATCCCTGGCATTATAAAATGAAGTTATTCCAGTATCATAATCTAGGAAAATATTTTTCAGATACACATAACACTGGAATAAGTCAGTGCTTCCCAAATGGGCCAAATATATTACTTACAGTACATGATTATGTGTCATAAGACAGGCAAAGCCAAAGAATAACTGTGGCATATCTTTTTGTAGCATGAATTTTTAAGATAAAGTGTGAGATATTTAGAAGTGTGGCTTAGTTTTGTATTATGCTACTCACAGGAGTATACATTCCTTCTCCTAGCAATATTTTGTAAAGGAGGATTTACAACAATATTTTGTTTAGGAGGATTGTTTAAGTGGGAAAGTTTGAGAAGCACTGGATTTTAAGTATAGTCATGCTCAGTTGTGTCGAACTCTTTGGGACCCCATGGACTGTAGCCCACCAGGCTCCTCTGTCCATGGGATTTTCCAGGCAAAAATACTGGAGTGGGTTGCCATTTCCTGCCCCACAGTATCTTCCCGACCTAGGGATCCAACCTGCAGCTCTTGCATCTTCTTTACCACTGGGCCACCTGGGAAGCTGGCTTAAGTACAGTGTGGGACTAAACACTCAGTATTTTGTCATCACTCATAGTCACGTAGAATGTTCCTCTGGGAATCACATCTGCCCTTCATATTTATGTTCTTTAAATATTTATAATGATTTGTGAACTTGCCATTTTATTAATTTGACAGTACAGCTTTCCTGACGTTGCTGATTTGTAAAAATGTTAAATTGTCTTAATCCCTGTTGGATTTATATAACAAAGATAAGAAAAAATGTCTGGAACTCTCACCTGAAAATGTGTACAGCTTTCAGTTTCTTTACTGATTATCTTTGATAAAAATAGCTTTGATGGTATGTTTCTTTTATATTTCAACATTTATATTTATTTATCACTCATATAGAAACACTGCATCCATTAATTATTATTTCTTTAAAAGTCTGAATATTCTGTATGAGTTATTTTGTTTACAACTTCTTTTTGTTATGTGCACATATAATCCGAGGTCACTGATCAAATGTAACTGAAAACTACAGTACTTTCTTTCTTATTACATAAAAGAACCTAAAGATAAAAAAGAATCCCGTGATAGTTTTTTTTAGTTCCTTCAAGAAAGTTATGTAAATTATGGCATTTGCTTAATCAATCCAGTATTTATCAAATATCTACTACTTGTAGAACATTTACTAAATATTGTGCTAGTGTATTCAAATTCAAAGAACAGGATTTGTCAAAATGTGAGTATATTTGTATATTCAGCAGTGAAATACTTTACCTTCAGAGACTCAGCAGTCTGTGTCTTTCTTCGTTTTGGTGGTCTTCAAGGAAGAAAAGTATTCCAGTTTTACTTTGCTGCCAGCACTTAAATAGCACTTTAATGAGTCTACTGCCTAACACTAGTCTACCTTCTCTAAAATTTTATGATAAAATGTCAAAAAATTAATAGACTACATCTAGAGTTTTTCAAAGAAGAGTTAAATCACTATAAAATGATATAGTTAAGGAAGGTCTCGAAGAAGGCAATGGCACCCGACTCCAGTACTCTTCCCTGGAAAATCCCATGAACGGAGGAGCCTGGTGGGCTGCAGTCTATGGGGTCACACAGAGTCGGACACGACTAAAGCAACTTAGCAGCAGCAGCAGCAGCAAGGAAGGTCTAATGGAAGAATTGGATAGATAGAGTTTGGTTTGTTGAGTAGGAGGAAAGCAGGATTCCAAGAAAGAAAAAATCTCAAAAGTTTAGGATGAAAGATGAGCATGAATTATTCAATTGCAGTGAAAAAAGATGTTTGGATGAAGATGAAGATCAAGCCAAAGTGGGAAAGGATGTGGATAGCAAAGATTCAGGAAAGCTTATGTTGATAGGAGTTTAATTGGTATTTCCTGATAGTCTTTCCAGCTGGCATATTCTGTGCCAGGGTGTTTATAAATACCACATCACAAGCTGAGAGAGGTATAAACTACTTTATTGAAGATTTTGGATAGGGACTTAGAGATATTAAGTAACTGTTTCAAAGGGCACCCAATGGTGTCTCTCTGTTTGGGATGTGAACCCAAATGACTTAAAAGCCAGAGAAAACTTAACCCTCCCCAAAGAAGCCATGTACTCTGTACTACCCCAAGCTACTCTAGTAAGTTTTTTGAGGGCTTTATGTTTAGTTCATTGTTTGCTTATCTTTTATCATTTTATTTTCAACAAGAAAGAGGTATGATAAAATGGGTTTTGGGGAAGGTTAACTGACAGACTATTGAAAAGGATGGTGAGACAAAATAATGAAATAATCAATTTTTAAGGAAAATATTTAAGAACAAAGAGTCGGATACAACTGAGCAACTGAACAACAAATTTAAGAACAGACAGATGAAGTGATCAAATAAGTAACTTTTGATGAGAGTCTTATAAAAACCTAGTACATGAGTTTTGGATTTTTCTGATAGATATTCTCACAAGGTGCTCTCTACACAGAAACAAGCGTTCTGCAAACAGTTTCAGTTATTTCTTAATTTATTAGGAATTGTCTTGTAAGTAAACAAATAGTTTTGCTTCATTTTACAATCTGGTTAACTGACGTTTCAAGAAACAATTAAGCCCTAATGCCCCAAGACATGCATTCTGTAGAATGACTTAACTTCTGTATATGTGGAATAGTGCTCGTTTGGTACCATTCTTGGGAGAACTGAGAAAAAAGTAGTCATTTTCTGGTTTAGTTGAGGAACCCTACTTGATAAATCAGTGATATAGTCATATCATTTGCTCTTTTTTTAACTACCTGGGAATATTGATAACTGGTTAAATGTTCCCTTACTATAATATTCTAAAAATGTAACAGAAGCCTTGTTCTTGTTAACTTCTGGTATAGTATTCATTTTTTACATCTAGATATGCAAAAAATGTCTGGTTTGTGTAAAATTCATAGTAGAGTCAGAGTGACTCAGGAAAAAGTGACGGGGCTTACCTGGTTAAGAATCAACCTGCCTGTGCAGGGGATCCGGGTTTAATCCCTGGTTTGGGGAGATCCCACATGTTTCAGAACGACTGAGTCCATGTGCCACAGCTACTGAGCCTGTGCTCTAGAGCCCAGGAACCCATGATACCTGAAGTCTGTGAGCCCTAGAGCCTGTGCTCTGCAGCAAGAGTAGTTGCCAGAATGAAAAGCCCATGTACCTCAATGAAGTGTAGCCCCCACTTGCCACACTAGAGAAAGCCTGCGTGCAGCAATGAAGACCCAGTGCAGCCCCCACCCCCCCAAAAAGTGGAATATAGAAAGCTTTCTAGGTTGAGTAGACAGGAGCTAGGGGTGAGGGGTAGAGTGTGGACAGCTTACGAGCTTAGTTTAGAGGATGGGATTGCTTGTTGACAGCAGTCTGTCGATATGCTAGTCTTTTAATTGGTGAGTAAAACTCACCACCTTTTTCTGTATGTTATAGATGTGTGTGTGTATGTGCGCGCGTGTGCACACACACACACGTGCAATGTGAATTGTGCCTAGTTTGTTGCAATGTTCTGACCACTGTGCCAGACTCCTCTGTCTGTGGAATCTTCCAGAAAAGAATACTGGAGAGGTTTGCCATTTCCTACTCCAGGGGATCTTCCCAACCCAGGGATCAAACCTGTGTCTCTTACGTGTCCTGCATTATCAGGTGGATTCTTTAACACTGTGCCACCTGGGAAGCCCATGTAGCCATAAAGAATTGCTTATATTGGTTCACTTCTTAAAGACAGCTAATGGTTTCAATTTACTAAAATTCTTCAGATGGACACTGCCTTCCACGATTTTTGTGGTCTGATCTCAAACTACTTCCATAATAGTTGACAAATTAGTTTGTTAATTTCTACTTTGCAAATTTATTTCAGCCAAATGCTTGGTCTGTATCCCCAAAACGGTTTTTGAATTTTCCTGCCCCTGCTTTTGTTTATACTGATGTGTCCTACCTTCTGTTTCCATTTTACAGACCTTTTTTGTTCTGCCATACCTTACTTGCATCTTCAAAGTTTCCTTCATAAGTGAGTTCAAAAAAAGATCATTTCTTATGCTCACAGTGAGGACTCAAAAAATGATTATTTGCTTCCTCTTAGTTCTAGTAACATTTGAACCATGAATATCTCACTGTAAAATACTATATTCTCTTTGGAATATGTATTTTCAATTACATGATAAACTTTTGGAGATGGAGACAATGTCTGGATCATACTTATTGGTGAAAAGAAATGATGCCTAGAGCTTGAAGGCAATTCAGCTGATGTTGATTCTTTTCTCTTTCTGCTTTGTATCCCCCAGAATACCTAATAGTGCCATGTAATTATTTAAGAACAGTTTAATTTGTGCTTCATAATGTTTTGTGTCATTCTCCCTTCCATGTGTATGATGAACAAATAGGGCTTATAATTTAATAATTGTTAATTATATGGCAGTTACTTCTTATTCTTCTTGTTACTTTATTCCTTGTTCTTAGGTTCTTACTGTTTTTGCCGCCCTCTATGCTTGCCATGTTCTCAGTTGTTCTTTTTTATTCTCTACTTTGTTAACCTTTTTAAAATCAATTTTTTATTGTGAAATTTCATATGTAAAAATTTATAAGAATAGTATGATAGACATCATCTTTATTCTCCACCTGGAAGTTTGCCAAATATGTTGGCTCTTTCTCCGTCTTTATCTTTGTACTCATATACACATGCATGCCTGCATGTGCACACATGCACGTTTTTCTTTTTCTACTCATACATACACACATGCATGCATATGCACACGCACATTTTTCTTTGTCTGTGTTGAACCATTTGAAAATAAGTAGCAGACAACATGGGATGTATACTTCAATAGTTCAGCATGTATCATCTAAAAACAAGAACATTTTCCTATATAACCTAAATACGATTAATGAACATGTATGAAGTTAATGGAACCTTAAGGTAAGGTAAGGTGAAGTTGCTCAGTCGTGTCCGACTCTTTGCGACACCGTGGACTGTAGCCTACCAGGCTCCTCCGTCCATGGGGTTCTCCAGGCAAGNAACCTCAGATATGCAGATGACACCACCCTTATGGCAGAAAGTGAAGAAGAACTAAAGAGCCTCTTGTTGAAAGTGAAAGAGGAGAGTGAAAAAGTTGGCTTAAAGCTCAACATTCAGAAAAGTAAGATCATGGCATCTGGTCCCATCACTCCATGGGAAATAGATGGTTAAACAGTGGAAACAGTGTCAGACTTTATTTTTCTGGGCTCCAAAATCACTGCAGATGGTGATTGCAGCCATGAAATTAAAAGACGCTTACTCCTTGGAAGGAAAGTTATGACCAACCTAGATAGCATATTAAAAAGCAGAGACATTACTTTGCCAACAAAGGTCCATCTGGTCAAGGCTATGGTTTTTCCAGTGGTCATGTATGGATGTGAGAGTTGGACTAATAAGAAAGCTGAGCACCAGCGAATTGATGCTTTTGAACTGTGTTGTTGGAGAAGACTCTTGAGAGTCCGTTGGACTGCAAGGATATCCAGCCAGTCCGTCCTAAAGGAGATCAGTCCTGGGTATTCACCGGAAGGACTGATGTTGAAGCTGAAGCTCTGATACTTTGTCCATCTGATGTGAAGAGCTGACTCATTTGAAAAGACCCTGATGCTGGAAAAGACTGAAGGCAGGAGGAGAAGGGGATGACAGAGGATGAGATGGTTGGATGGCATCTCTGACTCAATGGACATGGGTTTGGGTGGACTCTGGGAGTTGATGGACAGGGCGGCCTGGCATGCTGTGGTTCATGGGTCGCAAAGAGTCAGACATGACTGAGCAACTGAACTGAACATAACTAAAAGATTCAAAAATTGACCAAAGCAGGTGGTTTATTATATATACCTTTTTGGACAAGGAGTAAATTATTTGTGAAGATTTGAGAAAAACAAAGGGATTTAAGCTTAGAGTAGCAAATTAGTGAAGAAGTAATGAAGTTTGCATATATAGCTTCTCTGCCCCAAACTATGTGTCTCAGGCAATAAAGGTGCCTCCGTCCTCTGGCACAGGGAGGGGATCTTCCCATAGGAGCTTTGCTTCCTGCTTTCAAGGTAACAAAGCAGGTTAGGGTGTTCTTGCATGAACTATTTCTCAGGTAAGTTAATTCAAAATAATATGACACTTCGGCATATTTTGGGGTGGCCTCCCCCAATTCCCATCAGTTAATTATTTATAGTACTATTGAACTTTTTCTCATTTTTTGCTGTAACTGAAAGTTGGAACTTAGTCAGATTCTGATTAAACGTATTCTGCAACAATTTTTCTAACTGAGATTGGATACTGTATATTCTGCCGATATGTTACAATATGATACTTGTTTTTACTGCTTTAAATAATGCTAAATTTGAACCCTTGGTTTAAATAGTAGTTGCCACATTTCTCCTCTGTGATAATATAATAGCTTTCCCTTCATGATTCATAATTAATCTTTGTGCTGTTACATTGCAGCTGGGAGAATATTCTGTTATCCAACAAACTTTCACTTAATGATCGTATCCATTTATCAGTTCAGTTCAGTTGCTCAGTCGTGTCCGACTCTTTGTGACCCCATGAATCACAGCACGCCAGGTCTCCCTGTCCATCACCAACTCCCGGAGTTCACTCAGACTCACGTCCATCAAGTCAGTGATGCCATCCAGCCATCTCATCCTCTGTCGTCCCCTTCTCCTCCTGCCCCCAATCCCTCCCAGCATCAAAGTCTTTTCCAATGAGTCAACTCTTCACGTGAGGTGGCTAAAGTACTGGAGTTTCAGCTTTAGCATCATTCCTTCCAAAGAAATCCCAGGGTTGATCTCCTTTAGAATGGACTGGTTGGATCTCCTTGCAGTCCAAGGGACTCTCAAGAATCTTCTCCAACAACACAGTTCAAAAACATCATTCTTCAGTGCTCAGCCTTCTTCACAGTCCAACTAGAGTTGGTGATGGACAGGGAGGCCTGGCGTGCTGCGATTCATGGGGTTGCAAAGAGTCGGACACGACTGAGCGACTGAACTGAACTGAACTGATCTGCTTGAAGGGTCAGTGGTAATTTGAAACCAAGATATGAGTATTAGGTATGTTCTCTTTTATTAGGATTGCTAATTTTAGGCCTTGAAAACAGTATAACTATGGGAAAGACTTAAAAACTGATGAGTTTATATTGATATTTATAAGTTTTTTGAATTACTTTGTATTTGTATCTCTTTCTTATACTAAATATCTTAATTCCTAAGAAACAGCTATATATTTCCTTATTTGATTTGTATATATATTTGTTTTATACTATGATTATGTAAAATAGGTTCATAATTATAAAACCAGCATGATTGCTGATATAAATCCATCTGGGCAACTTCAAGATGTCCTTGTAGTTCTTTTCTGACCTACAGAAATTATTAAAACTTTACATAAAAAGTTGAAAGAATTATACTGTGAAGACGGATATATCTGCAACCTAGAGTCCATAATTAATATTTTACTATATTTGCTTTGTCTTATATCTTCTATTCATCTATCAGTTCAGATTATTTTTTATGATGAAAGGTCTTTTTTTACGTGTGTGTGTGTATACATACAAATATATATACATTCTTGTGGATACAAGGTTAAAAGTTTAAAAGTTACTTAAAATAGCTCTCTCTCTCTCTGTATTTTATGTTATCAGTTTCATAAACAGCCATTCATTACTTGTGTCAGTTTGGGGTTGCCTTTTATCCCTCTTTGAATAAACTATGCTTTCTGTATATGCTTTGTTTGTTTTTCCTCAATGCTGGATTAGTAGTACCTGCCTCTATTCCCACTTGAAGAGGCAAACACTGTTCTTTTTCTTCTTTTCACTGTAGATTTTGCCTATTCCAGAACTTAATATAAATGGAATTTGTCAAGGGTGTACCCTGTTCTTTTCATCAGCATAATATTTTTGAGATTCTTCAGTAGCTAGCATGTATTGTTCCTTTTTATTGATAACTATTTTTCTGTATGAATATACCATGGTGCCACTTCCTTCTTCTGGGGTTGACTTCTGTCCAATTTATTACTAGTACAGGTTGCTTGCCAGTCCCTTCAAGTAGTTGTGTTTTACATAGTTTTTCAATATTTTAAAATGTTTTCTTTGGGAGACTTTCTCGGATATGAGTTACTCTTAACATTACATCTTGATCAGATAAATTTTTATTTTTTCCTACTTTACAAAATGCTTAGACATTTTCTCTCTGACTTCTTGTGGTCAGCTTTCATGACTGTCTTACAGATTTTTGAAGTTAAATTTATTTTAATTGAAGTACAAAGTTCAGGCTGGAAGTTGAATGGTTCTGGAAGACCTACAAGACCTTCTAGAACTAACAACCAAAAAGAAGTCCTTTTCATTATAGGGGACTGTAATGCAAAAGTAGGAAGTCAAGAAAACAGGCAGATTTGGCCTTGGAGTACAGAATGAAACAGAGCAAAGGCTAATAGAGTTTTGCCAAAACAATGCGCTGGTTATAACAAACATCCTCTTCCAACAACACAAGAGAAGACTCTACACATGGACATCACCAGATGGTCAACACTGAAATCAGATTGATTATATTCTTTGCAGCCAAAGAGGGAGAAGCTCTATACAGTCACCAAAGACAAGACTGGGAGCTGACTGTGGCTCATATCATGAACTCCTTATTGCCAAATTCAGACTTAAATTGAGGAAAGTAGGGNGACATCACCAGATGGTCAACACTGAAATCAGATTGATTATATTCTTTGCAGCCAAAGAGGGAGAAGCTCTATACAGTCACCAAAGACAAGACTGGGAGCTGACTGTGGCTCATATCATGAACTCCTTATTGCCAAATTCAGACTTAAATTGAGGAAAGTAGGGAAAACCACTAGACCATTCAGACATGGTCTAAATCAAATCCCTTATGATTATACAGTGGAAGTGAGAAATAGATTCAAGGGATTAGATCCGATAGACACAGTGCCTGATGAACTATGGACGGAGGTTTGTGACATTGTACAGGAGACAAGGATCAAAACCATCTCCAAGAAAAATGCAAAAAAGCAAAATGGCTGTCTGAGGAGGCTTAGAAATAGCTGTGAAAAGAAGAGAAACCAAAAGCAAAGGAGAAAAGGAAAGATATAAGCATCTGAATGCAGAGTTCCACAGAATAGCAAGGAGTGATAGAAAGCCTTCCTCAGTGATCAATGCAAAGAAATAGAGGAAAACAATAGAATGGGAACGACTAGAGATATCTTCAAGAAAATTAGAAATACTAAGGGAATATTTCATGCAAAGATGAGGTCAATAAAGGACAGAAATGGTATGGACCTAACAGAAGCAGAAGATATTAAGAAGAGGTGGCAAGAATACACAGAAGAAAGTTCTAACTGTTGCTTCCTGACCTGCATACAGATTTCTCAAGAGGCAGGTCAGGTGGTCTGGTATTCCCATCTCTTTCAGAATTTTCCACAGTTTATTGTGATCCACACAGTCAAAGGCTTTGGTATAGTCGATAAAGCAGAAATAGATGTTTTTCTGGAACTCTCTTGCTTTTTCCATGATCCAGCAGATGTTGCCAGTTTGATCTCTGGTTCCTCTGCCTTTTCTAAAACCAGCTTGAACATCAGGGAGTTCAGGGTTCATGTATTGCTGAAGCCTGGCTTGGAGAATTTTGAGCATTACTTTACTAGCATGTGAGATGAGTATCCATTTATGATCCTTGGCTAAAGTATTAGGACTTTACAAGACAGTCATTATCTATTAATAATACTCTGTTTTCCTAACTTTTGGCTAATATTCTTTTGTAAGGAAGGGCATTCCTCTTCTTTCTGTCTCCGTAGATTTGTGGGGAGTTTTAATCCAATATGTTATCATTTATATTCATTAATCTTTTTTATAGATTAAATTGTCCCAATTTTGTTCAGTGGAAGATCCTTTAAACTGGCTTCTTTGTCCTTTTGACTTGTCTCTCTATTAGTCATTAGGAACTTTCTTACTTTCTGGCACAAAAGAATGACCCAAGTTTGCCTTGTATTTTCTGTGCATTAGACCTAGAGTCTGCCATTTCTGTAATGAGTCTTGATGTCCAGTCCCATCATTCCATGGGAAATAGATGGAGAAACAGTGGAAACAGTGTCAGACTTTATTTTGGGGGGCTCCAAAATCACTGCAGATGGTGACTGCAGCCATGAAATTAAAAGACGCTTACTCCTTGGAAGAAAAGTTATGACCAACCTAGATAGCATATTCAAAAGCAGAGACATTACTTTGCCGACTAAGGTCTGTCTCTTATACACATCTAGATGTGTATAAGAGACAAGGAGAAACAGTGGAAACAGTGTCAGACTTTATTTTGGGGGGCTCCAAAATTACTGCAGATGGTGACTGCAGCCATGAAATTAAAAGACGCTTACTCCTTGGAAGAAAAGTTATGACCAACATAGATAGCATATTCAAAAGCGGAGACATTACTTTACTGACTAAGGTCCGCCTAGTCAAGGCTGTGGTTCTTCCTGTGGTCATGTGTGGATGTGAGAGTTGCACTGTGAAGAAGGCTGAGCGCCGAAGAATTGATGCTTTTGAAGTGTGGTGTTGGAGAAGACTCTTGAGAGTCCCTTGGACTGCAAGGAGATCCAACCAGTCCATTCTGAAAGAGATCAACCCTGGCATTTCTTTGGAAGGAGTGATGCTGAAGCTGAAACTCCCGTACTTTGGCCACCTCATGCAAAGAGTTGACTCATTGGAAAAGACTTTGATGCTGGGAGGGATTGGGGGCAGGAGGAGAAGGGGACGACAGAGGATGAGATGGCTGGATGGCATCACTGACTCGATGGACATGAGTCTGAGTGAACTCCGGGAGTTGGTGATGGACAGGGAGGCCTGGCGTGCTGCGATTCATGGGGTCACAAAGAGTTGGACACTACTGAGGGACTGAACTGAAGTGATTCTAGTAATATTAAGGGGACAGGTGGCGCTTATGGTAATGAACCCAGCCTGCCAATGCAAGAGATATGAGGCGCGGTTTCGATCCATGGGTGAAGAAGATCCTCTGGTAGAGGGCATGGCAACCCACTTCAGTATTCTTACCTGGAGAATTCCATGGACTGAGAAGCCTCACAGGCTACAATCCATAGTGTCGCAAAGGTCAGATACAACTGGTGACTTAGCAATCACATACAGAATCTGATTACTGTGATCTACAGATACCTTATTCCAGGGCAGTATATTTAAATTCAAAAGTTGACTCCGATTCAATATGACAAGACAATAAATGTGAAATTTATCATTTATTTGTATGCCATTTATTGTATTTATTTGTCATTTATTTAATCTAACTTCAATGTTAAATGCTTTTCTAGGAAATTAGAATAAATAACATTTATCAAAACCTGCAAAGGCTCTTCCGTGATACTTTAGTATCTTGGAAAGTTAAAGAGGAAAAGGATTTCAAGAGTCATCAATCCTGCCAGAATTTCACACGAAGTAAGAAGAAAAGCATTTTACATATTCATCAACCAATTACTATTTGATGTGCAAGATATAAGGCACAAACTATGACATAAATATGAAACCATGCAATTACATGGAAGTCCTCTATCACACTGTATAAGTGGGGACAATAAAAGAAAAACATGATGAAGGTCATTTCCAGCATCAGGTAATTTATGACAATTACCAGATAATGACAGGGACAGTAAGTACTGAAGGATTTAAAGAAAGATGAGGCCTCTACGGTCAAACTGTCTGGGAAACATAGGTAGGTCTTGAGTTAGAATTTAAGAATTGCTAATATTTTTTTCATAATTTAAGTCAGAATATATTTTAGGCAAAGTAAGAGTATGCTTACATTCTATCCTAAGCTGAAAAGCAGCAAACTACTTGCTCCCTCCATCATCATCACAAGTATATGGCATGTGCATAAGGGCATACGTGAAATAGTAAGAAATATATATTGACCTCCACTCCCAGTTCCTGATATAGAGTTCTTAAAGCCTTTGTAAATTACTAAGTGATAAGAGCACCAGGAGCACTTTCGTTCTAAGAGGTGACTCTGGATGGACTCCTGGAGGGTGGCTGGTCACCAGAAAGGCAAAAACCACAGTTAGAAGCTTGGGATTTTCTCTAAATTGAGGACAGGGCTAGAAAGAGACTTAATGATCTCTCATGTCTGTGTAATAAATTCTCCACAAAACTCCCAGCAGCATAAGATTCAAAGAGCTTCCAGGTTGTGGAATACACCCACACACAAGGAGAGTGTTTTATTCCCAAACTCGTGGAGACAGAAGGTCCTAGGTTCAGGAACTCCTTACCCCAGACTTTGCCCTATGTATCTTCATCTCACTGGTCACTTGTATCTTTTGTAACACCCTTTGATAAACTAGTAAGTGTAAGTCAGTATTTCCCTGAGTTCTGTGAGAATGGATATAAGGGACAGGAGGTCTTGGGAACCTCTGACTGTAGCAAAGGGAGACAGAAGCTGTGGGCAGTCTCTGGCAGTCTACAGCTTGCAGCTGGTTTCTGAAGTGGGCACTAGTCTCCTGAGAATACATCCTTTACCTGCGGGGTCTGGCGCTCTAAGTAGACAGTGTCAGAGTAGGATAAATTGTAAGATAGCCAGCTAATGTCTGAGAATTGCTTGGTATCCACACATCTCAAGTCAGAAATGTTGTGAGCATGGCAGTAGTGAGACAGCAAAAGAGAAACATGAATGGAGAACAGGGTTGTCCAGCTCAGCATACAAATTAGGGGTGGTGACACTTACTCAGTCCCTCCCTCAGAGTCTAACAAACTAAAACAAAAATATTCTGTCCTTGTATGTCCACCATCTCCATCGTCTTCATCTCAATAAACTGTTTTCTCAAAGCAACCTAGAGTGTTTCAGCTTGGTCAAATGTTTTCTGGGACAGATGTGTATTGTATGTGTATAGGGTTTATTTATTATTATTATGCTTTAGCTTGGTTCAGGGTAGATTACATGACAAGAAAATGAAGCCTAGTAGCATTAAAAATATGCTGAATTATTTTTATCTTATTAATTTCAAAGAGCTCCTCTAAACTCTGATGCTTTTATTTCTTGAAACATCCTTTTAAGTATTGAACATGATTTTTCTTTCTTTTATGATGCCTTTATAAGAATAGAATATATTACTAGACAAAATGTACTTCCATGTAGAAGACCAGCATTTTATCATATGGATTGGCACATTTTCCCGTCACCAAGAAAAATCTGTATTGGACAGGTATTAAATAAATAGCCGATGGAGAAAACTGAATATCCCTCTTTTAAACAAAAAGTCATCAATGAAGTGAAAAAAGTTGTTCTTCTTCAGTGACTGCTTATTTATCTGTTAGATATTCCACATATATCCCTCCAAATCATGCTATTAGGCATGCCAAATCATATTTACTAAGTGATACTATCATACTGCTTTGACTCCACATGTTGATTTCTCTCAGTTCTGTAACCAGAGATCCAAACTTTCATCTCCAATCTCTCAATCCCTCCCATTTACTTCACTACATTTCACTTTGAAGCCAAATTTAATAACTGAGCTTTGAAACTGAAAGCTGGGGCAGGCCTTATCTTTAACAACATGAATAATGTCATAATTCTCAAAAAAAAAAAAAAAAAGAGAAAATGCCTTTAACCCAGAAAGCAAGATTAAATTATATATTTACTTGAGCTTCTGGGCATAGAAAAAGTCAATGGGCTATTTCAAATCATCTTTATTAGCCACACTATAAAGATGTCATCCACTACCATGTATTGTTGATGTCTTTATTGCTTTCTTTTCATAGTATGAAATTCCCTGCTAGTAACTTGGTCACCTTATAGCCCTATGGGATGACATAGAAAACTCAAGAAGATATGTAATTGAAATACTATATACAAGAATGTGTCATTTAAATGCTGAGCGAACACAGTACTCTTCTTGATTTACTAATAAGATAAAAGTCAGTGAAAGAGGAATAGCAAATACACACTCAGAGTGTATTTCCATAGCTTTTCTTTTCCCTTGGCTCACTGTTTTATTACTGAACTGGACAGCAAAGACTAAATAGCCTTTGAGTCTGCCTCAGCAATTCTATAGCTACTCAAAATACATGTTGTCCTGCTGTTATTTTACTTTTGATCATAACGCTTTTTTAGGTTCTGAAATAAATCTGAGGTTTTCACACTGTTGATCATTCAAAGGAGCTGAATCTTCCTGGAAGAAGAGACTGCCCCAGAAACAGGAGAGTTAAACCACAGGGGCCACAGATAAGCAGGACTTTCCTGAGACAGTCATATTTTATTATTTGAAAAGTACAGTATATTATTAAGATGCTCTTGGTTACAAATTAGAGGAACATATTGAACTGATTTAAAACCATGGGAGTTACTACATGAACAGAGAAGTATCTTCTGGAATACAAGGAAAGAGATGAATCATTCCTAAGATACCTAGATTTCTGCACATTGACTTCTGCTTCTTGGTGATCTCAGCCAAAGTTTGGTACCAAACCCCTCCTGAATTTACATACTTCAGTTCCAAAGATGCATAGAAACCAACTGGCTTGCTCTCACACCTGTTCTTAATGTCACAGTGTAAATGTTCTCTCCTATGAATATAGAGAATTCATCCAGTTTAACTTATTTGAAGGCAACTTATTTAACTTTTTTGCTTTTATGATTACTGCATTATTTTATTTCATCATATAATTTTTAAATTAGTAAAACAAGTGCAAAGAAAGTGTGATTGAGGTATTTGAATTGGTTTTAGTTTGAAAGTGATTGCTAAGTTACTTCACTCGTGTGACTCTTTCTGAGCCTTAGATAGTAGCCCACCAGTCTCCTCTGTCCATGAGATTCTACAGGCAGGAATACTGAAGCTGGTTGCCATGCCCTTCTTTATGGGATCTTTCCAACCCAGAGATTGAACTCGTGTCTCTTATATCTGCTGGACTGACAGGAGGGTTCTTTACCACTTAGTGTGGACAATATGTATATTTAATATAGCTACATTTCTTTGTATAAAAAAGTATATTATATGCATGGTATTGGCTATGTAAATGAACTTGAATCTATGAACAGGTGGATTAAAACAAGATAAGATACACTGAATTGGTTTTTATGAGAGAGTTCATTAATCTCTTCAGAAAGTGAAAGTGAAGTTGCTCGGTTGTGTCTGACTCTTTGCGGCCCCATAGACTGTAACCTACCACGCTCCTCCGTCCATGGGATTCTCCAGTCAAGAATACTGGAGTGGGTTGCCATTTCCTTCTCCAGGGGATCTTCCTGACCCAGGGATTGAACCCATGTCTCCCGCCTTGCAGGCAGATGCTTTAACCTCTGAGCCATCAGGGAAGCCCAATCTCTTCAGAAATGTGGTATTAAACTATCCTTTGTCAACATGACATTTATTACACTGTCTACTATATAAGGAAATAAAAAAACATCTATCCTTAAATACAACTCTATATATTTGAACATTTCCCCAACATTAGCATAATTCATATAATTTAAGTTAAATTAACATTTTTGGAGTCCCAAATACTTTAAACAAAGTTTTAGGAATTCTTCTATTAATCCAGAAATTCTTCTGAATTAATATATTTGTTTAATAATTAATACAAGAGAAGTCATGAATTACAGCTGTAAAATTATAAAAAGGAAGATAAATAATATTGGTGGTATTTCAGCATTGACTATTTAAAATATATATTTAGGTTGTTCAGTATAAATCTTAATGTAGAGAAAAATCTAACTTCAAGATTACTCACAATCAAAGTGTTAATGTTGCTACCTTCAACTTAGTTATGTAAAGAACCAGAATTCATGTGTAGAAAAGTCCAGAGAAGACCCTAAGCATTCACTTCTGGCTGATATATAGGATCAATGATATCACTGATCATTGTGAAAACACTAGCTTAACACAGCTAAAGGAATAGATAACTCAGAGATCACACATGACAAAAAACACAGACTTAAAAAAAATACTTCATAAAAGTTACACAACAAAGAAACAGCAACAGCCTACAGCAACCAACAAAGAGTGAAAGAAGAAATCTCTATGGTTACCATTTTATAATATTCAAGTGTCAAGTTTAAAAATACAGGAATTAATGAAAAATGAAAAATATACAACCCATTCACAGACTAAAGTAATGAAAACTACCTGAAGAAGGATTGGTTGAAATTCTTAGGCAGAGACTTAAAATCAACTGTCTTAAATATGCTCAGAGTTAAGAAGACCATAAACAAGGGCATACAGACAGCCAGGAGAAAAATGAATAAACAAATAAGGAATATCAACAAAGAGAAAGAAATTATATGAGACCCAAACAGAAACTTTATGGCTGAAAATTTTGATAATTCAAATGAAAAAGACACTAGTCACTAGAGGATTTCAACTGTAGATCTGAGCATACAAAAGAAACAATCAGTGATTTGAAGATGGTCCATTTGAAATTATCCAGTCTTGGAAATAGAATAAATAAAAATAGTAAGTAGAATCTAAAACTTGTGAAATACCATCAGTGAATCAACAGAAACAGTCAGAATCTTGAAAGAAGAGGAGAGAAACAGTGGCCAGAAAGAATACTTGAAGAAAAAAGGACTGAAAATATCCCAAATTTGTCCAAAGATATGTATCTATTCTTTAAGGAAGAACTCTAAAAAAGATAAACACACACAAAACAATCTATATAGTAGTGAGGCACAGTATAATTAAACTGTTGAATTTCAAGAACAAAAGGAGAATCTTGAAAGAAGGATGAGAACAATGACTCATTGGTATAATAAGTCTTCAATAAGATAAACAGCAGATTTCTCATCAGAAGCCATGGAGGTTAAAATGGTGAGATGGCATTTTTTTTAATTTATTATTTTTTAAAATATAAATTTATTTAACTGGAGGCTAATTACTTTAAAATATTGTATTGGTTTTGCCATACATAAACATGAATCTGCCATGGGTGTACACGTGTTACCCATCCTGGACCCCCCTCTCACCTCCCTCCCTGTACCATCCCTCTGGGTCATCCCAGTGCACCAGCCCTGAGCACCCAGTATCATGCATCGAACCTGGACTGGCGATTCGTTTCATATATGATATCACACTTGTTTCAATTCCATTCTCCAAAATCATCCCACCCTCTCCCTCTCCCATGGAGTCCAAAAGACTGTTCTATACATCTGTGTCTCTTTTGCTGTTGTGCATACAGGGTTATCATTACCATCTTTCTAAATTCCATATATATGCATTAGTATACGGTATTGGTGTTTTTCTTTCTGGCTTACTTCACTCTGTATAATTGGCTCCAGTTTCATCTACCTCATTAGAACTGATTCAAATGTATTCTTTTTAATGGCTGAGTAATACTCCATTGTGTCTATGCACCACAGCTTTCTTATCCATTCATCTGCTGATGGGCATCTAGGTTGCTTCCATGTCCTGGCTATTATAAACAGTGCTGCAATGAATGTTGGGGTACACGTGTCTCTTTCAATTCTGGTTACCTCAGTGTGTATGCCCAGCAGTGACATATTTAAAGAGTTGAAAGCAAAGAGGGAAACACCTATCAAAGAGGAGTTTTTTATGTAGCCAGACCATCTTTCAAAAATGAAGGAGAAATTAAGACATCTTGAGATTAAAATAAAAAAAAAAGAAAGAAAGCTGAAGGAGTTCTTGACAAGTAGGCCTGCTCTAGAAGAAATGCTAAATGGAGGCTGAAATAACAGGATACTAGTCTGTAACTTGAAATTAGATGAAGAAGTAAAGCTCTGCAAAGGTAACTATTTAGTAAATATAAAGTCTGGTGTTATTTTACTTTTGGTTTATAATTTTTTATTTTCTGCATGATTTAAAAGATAAATACATAAACCGACAGTTATATATCTATGACAACATGAAAGTAATGCAAAAAGATGCAATCTGTGACAGTAACTACACAGTGAGGTGTAACTAGAAAGACAGGGATAAAACTTAAATGTGTATTTCTAAGTGAAAGAAGATAATCTGAAAAGGGCTTCTGATTGACTCCAATATTATGGAAAGGCAAAACTATTGAGAAAATAAAAATATTAATGTTTGCCAGGTGTTAGGGAAGAGGAAGAGGAAGCAGGTGGAGCATAAAGCATTTTTTGCACTGGCACTATTCTGTATGATACCATGTGTGTGCTGTGTGCTAAGCTGCTTCTGTCAGGTCCGACTCTGCAATCCTATGGACTGCAGTCCCCCAGGCTGCTCTGTCCATGGGGATTCTCCAGGCAAGAACACTGGAGTGGGTTGCCATGCCCTCCTCCAGTGGATCTTCCCAACCCAGGGATTGAAACTTCATCTCCTTACGACCCCTGCACTGGCAGGCAGGTTCTTTACACTGGTGCCACCTGGGAAGCCTCTTTATGATACTGTGGACCTACACCATTATACGTTTCTGAAAAACCACAGAATCTACACCACCAAAAGAAAACACTAATGTAAAATATGGGTTTTGGATTATAGCATTGTGTCAAGGTAGGTTGATCAGTTGTAATAAATGTATGACTCTGGTTGGGGATTTTGATAGCAGGAGAGTCTCTGCTTTTGTGGGGGCAGAAGAAAATGACCTCTTCTGCTCAAATTTTGCTGTAAACTTAATACTGCTCTAAAATAGAAACTCTATTTAAAAATATGCCACATAAACACAAAACAATTTTTTATGAAGTTGAAGTAAAACTACAGAGACCAATAACTGTTACAGTTTATTTAGTATTTTGTGACTTATTGCTTTTTTTGGTAGCAAAATGAGAGGAATTTCATGTAGGCAAAAGGTAGAAGAAGTAGAAAAATGATTTGAAGCAAATGAAGCCCTCTCATGGAAGAAGATGATGAATTATACTCAACTCAGGGCAACAAAGGGAGAGAGTTAAACAGCAGGTTCCCTAGTATCAACTCTGAAAGCCAAACACAGATAACCTATCGTGAGAAATGAAACAATCTTGTCTCTCACTGCTGTCAGCTTCCTTTTATAAAATCAACATCAAGTTGAAATTAGAAGTGTGCTAGGTTGGAATACTGTAGGAACAGATCCCCTCTTCCCCAGCAAGACAAAGGGCTTTCTTTCTACTGCGTTTACCTTGGAAACAGCATATTCTCAGTAAGCATCACAGTGCATGCACCTTGTCCTTATGCCCAAAAAATTCAATAATTTCTCAGAGGCCACCAAGCCAGTGATGAATTTTTCTGTCAAACATCATGGCAGAGTGGTGGGATTTGAAGGTACAGACTTTGTTGTTTTAGCAGTGAATTCTTTTT
The DNA here is from genome assembly GCA_006410635.1 of Cephalophus harveyi. NCBI lineage: Eukaryota > Metazoa > Chordata > Mammalia > Artiodactyla > Bovidae > Cephalophus > Cephalophus harveyi. The sequence goes on from SJYT01013701.1 coordinate 51,773, forward strand.
TAGATACAAGTGCCTATTGGGTCATTATAACAACAGTATGCTTAAGGAAATGTAAAAATGCATCATTAAGGGAAAAGCTGACAGTTCTCTTTCTCTTAGATTTACACAGCTGGCTTTTGGAGCAGCAGTGGACCTTTTGCATCAATTTGCAGTTGATTTCAATCAACACTGATTGCCCAGTCTGGACCATTAAGTGCATAAGCTGACTTCAGAGAAATGAAATATGATGGGTGTAGAAATCAGTGCAGAGAAGCTAAAGAACAACAGGATGAAATCAAGGATTCCTGAAGTAAATAAACCCATTTACAACTGTTTGCTAATTAGCTTTTTTTTTTTTTCTTTAAGTTCAGCAGTTTTGTTGAATGTTCTTTTCTTTACAGAGTCTGATTCTAGTGAATCTGAAATGCTTTTCACCCTAAGAAGTATATAATGGTAAAAAAATTCATCCTGGTAGGATTCCCCAAGTTAACAACAGTTCTACATACACAGGGACATGGAAGAGTGGATACTTCTGAAATTCCTCAAACACACAAACTAGGATACGAGGAGGGGGGCACCTAGAGATTTGGGGGCTACTGAGATTTTTCTATTTATACTTTAGAATAATTGTTCCATTTTTCTCATAACTTGAAATCTGAATATCTTCTTTAAAGCCAGTTAAGTTTCCTTCCTACTTGTACACTTACTGCTTTCTTCAAAAAATATGGTGTGACTGAAACCCATCATCCTTTTATTAATAATCAATAACAGCTAAAATAGAAAATGAAAAGCTTAGGAGTTTGGAGCTTCTTAAGTAACTCTTCTCCGAAATTACAGGCACACAAATCATTTTGGTTACCTTACATATATATTTTCCCTATTTTGAAACAAGCTTAAAGCAACAATGAAGTAAAAAAAGAGAGTTCACAATTAGGTAAAAGGCAGGAAAGAAAGGGAGAAACACTGATATTAAAAATGGGAGACTGTTTAAATGGCAAGCTTCATACTGCCAACTGAACAATAAAAAATCTAGCATTTTAACATATACAAGAAGTTGGAGATTCATTTTTTTTTCTTCTTTTTCTCTTCCATCAAAGAGCTTACAAACTCTTCAGTGGTTTACAGGAAGCCATTTCAGTAATAAATAAAATTTCCTTTTATTTCTAAGCTCTTATAGCCCCTACTTCATTAGAAAAGATGGTGATTCTTCATTTGCATGCTAATACTGTGTTCTTAATACCTCGTTTATATTCCTCAGATCAATAAATATTTTAGCCTTTGATTCGTTATTTATGCAATATAGAGCACATGTATTTAACTAAGGCCACAATCTTAATATTTATGTTGCATAATTATAACACAATTTTGGTTTAATGAAACATAAGATCTCGAATAGCAAAAGGTATAGGTACATTTTTGAAAAATATATTTGTGACTCTTCAATGAATATTCAAATATGGATTAAAAAACTGCAGTGGGATTGCAGCTCTATTGAAATAATCTCAGATATATGAGGAAAAAGATTATTTTCTTTTCTCCAGAAATGAGCTGATCATTTTTGTTAGCCATCGCCATGCTCTGGAAGTGGAGATATATGCCCTTGACATTTAAAATAATCTTTTGTCTGAAATAGTCTTCTTTCACTACAAATAATTCTTTTGGATATCTGGTTATGCAGTCATTTCCTCAAGTTCCATCCTTTCCATTTCTCCAAAACGGCAGACAGTATATGATGTGAATCACAGGACTGCTGATCGGCACTGACTGTCTTCTGGGAACTTAAGTGGAGGGCATGCCAGTCAAAACTCCTACATCTGGATTCACCACATTGCCATGACTTCCTTAAAACTTCATGGGTGGGTCCAGAGTTCCAATATTCCACGAGGAAGAGAAGGTAGAAATGATGTTGCACCTGAAGGCAGATGTGACATTCACAAATCATTTCCATGACACTGATTAATCAGAAGCAAGTCACTAAGGCCAGGTCATATTCCAAAAGAGCGAAGTTAGAATCCACCTTTTGATGGGAAGATGTGGCAATGCGTTTGCAGACATATATTTTTTTTAATTACCACAGTCTGCAACTACTTATATATTCTTCTCACATGTAAAATGCACTTCCCTCTCCCATGACCCTAAGAAAGTCTCATATGTTAGGGAATCCTGTTCAGCGTAAAGTTCACCATTTCATTACCTAAATTAGGTCCAGATGTGGAGGAGTCTTTTCGGGTATAGTTCCTCCACGATAGCCATTCCCAGACAATTCCCTTGAATCTGAGGACTTGTGAGCTATAGAAATAAATTATCCATTCATTCCCTACTCAAAACACAAATAACACATTATGGTGATAATGGCCTAGGATAACTGCTATAGGCCATCTTACTCAAAAAGGAAGAGAAGAGAGGAACATAAACAACACATGTATTAGCAAACTGATATCCAGCCAAGACCACGCTGCCAACTTCTTGATCAGGTGATTAGTCCTATGACCTGGGCATGACCCTGGATGGCTCTGGGATTCTACTATTTGAATTCTCATTTCTTTCCCTTTAAAGCTGGACTGTTTTCTCAGCATGCACCTTGCCCATTTTGTTTTGCCTCTGTCCCTCTTGGTTCAAGCTGGCAATGTTTTTACCAATATACTCTTAAAATTTTTGCAGATTTTCCAAGAGTATGAATAGTGTTTATTCCGTTAGACAAAAGCCATACTCACAAATCTCACGATAAGTCTATTGTTAAAACGTAAACTGAGACACATTATAATGTTTATTTGAATAAGAATGAATTTGAATTGGGAAGCAACAGAGGGAAAGTGGTTAGGAGCGCTCCACTGACAGGGATTAGGGGGAACTTTTTAATAGAGAAGATATAGAAGCAAAGTAAAGCATTATTTGATTGACTACAACTTAAGCAGTTGCCTTAAAACCTAGTTGGCTGTGATCGATTGTTCTCAATTTCCACTTTTCTGGATTTGAACAGATTGTCTCTAACTTTTAGGTTTTGCTTTGCTCACTGGGGCTACCAAGGCTTTAGAACTGGCTTCCTGTAAGGTTGTAAGGAGACAGTCCTCAGGATTTTTAGAGGTTCTATCATTTAATAAAGAGGATCAGTGGGGCATGACATTACGATGTTTAGAGGAACTGCTGTCTGTTTGAAGTACCAATACATATTTCTGTGGATGTAACAGATGGTTTTACAGTCACAGCTTTAGTCTTCTTGAGACTATATTTTCCTGACAAAGCCATGAATTTGATCTCAGCTGAAAAAATATTTTTAATTTTTCAGAATCATTTGCTAATAGCAGATTGTGTGGGTGATGAATGGCTTTATTGTCAAGCCCTGAAAGTTGTGGTTCATTTATGCCAAAATAAAACCTATGCTTTTCAAAAATATTGTCTCACTTCTTTCATGTTTTAAAATGAGCAACCAGGAGAAGCCAGATGGCAACTTTAACACTGTGTCTGCAACATTCATAACTAGATCATCAAGTTCATTTTCCTTGTTTTCCATGTTAACAAAGGTAAGAGTATGGTTAATAGTATTCCACCTTCCGAAAACATTTTTCTCATGTTCTCACCTCCCACCAACCACTAAGTTATCTATACATCACAATAGGCAAGGCCTGTGTCTATAAAAGTAAAAAAAATAACAATTACACATCACCACAAATAATGAACTTTTTAATGCTAACACTGCATAGAAAAATCTGAACAAATTTTTTGGCCAACTCAATATCAATGGTAATCTCAGTTTGTATTCTGGCAGATGGTAATATACTAGTTGGCTATAAATTCAAGAAGCTCCTAAAAAAAAAGAAAAAAAATCCCACTGCTATTCTCCCTTCAAATAATCACCTTGGACAGTTCCACAGAGTCAGGAAAGAAATCAGTGTGGACCCTGTGTCATCCTAGCCCTGTGCAGCCTCCTGGTTGGCCCTAAACGCCCTTGTTCCTCAGTAGCTTCTTATGCTTCTTAGTCACTCAGTCATGACCGACTCGTGCGGCCCCACTGACAGTAGCCCGCCAGGCTCCTCTGTCCATGGGAGTTTTCAGGCAACACTGGAGTGGGTTGCCATGACCTCCTCCAGGGGATCTTCCTGACCCAGGGATTGAGTCCGGGTCTCCTGGATTGCAGGGAGCTTCATTACTGCTGAGTAAACAGGGAAGAGGCTGGGCTTTTTCTCTCCTCAGCATCCATCCTGACTCTTCTCCCTGAGGCTATCCCTGGGCCAGACCCTGGCAAAATTCTACTATCCTCAAGTAAGTTATCGACTGCTTATCATTCAAAACATTTTTTCCAAGAAGGTATATTGGATCAATAGAAATAAATATATAATTGCCTTTGTGCCAATATACCCATGCATTCCTAAATTTTTATACAGTTACAATCAGCTACCAAATATTAAAATGCTTCATTGGCATAGTATCACAGGTTTCGAATGCATTTCCTCATGTATATCTCACAAAACATCTAGAGCTTGTTTTGAAATTTCCACTTCAGTAGACAGAGAAATTGAGGATCTGAAAAGGAAGTAACCTACTTTGGGTCAGAAAGCTTCTATTTAGATATTTTACCTCAAAATCCTGATGCTTTGACTTCTGCAGATCTTTCTTTCCTGTGACATCTTTACATTACAAAATTACATTAGGACTTATTTCCTGTTCAGTTAGATAAAAGGATATTTCCATGGAATGTAAGAGGTAATCCATGAAAAGACTCTGGTACTTTACATATTTTGTACCAACTATTACTGGAGATTGTTACAATATTGGCAAATACATACCTGAATAAATTGCTTACTCCAGAAATTCCTTATTAAATCACTACGCAGATAACCTTCAGCAATATAATTGCCATAATTAGTTGGTGTGAATTAGTTATTAATATAGTAATGAACTGGCCATCTATGTCAAGGTAGAGGGGAATAATGAATAATAGGTCAGGATTTGGGGAAAGTAGTATCAGTGGCATGTCAAACCAAAGTATTTTGAAAGTGGCACCTGGAAAATACTGAGTTCTGGCTGGTAAGAGAAACATGAAAGGCATGGAAAGAAAGCAGGTTGATGATAATATATACAGAACTTAAAACTCTGCCTAGGAGTTCTGTGCAGACACAGATAATATGTTTCATTATATATTTAATGCATATGATTAATACATTTATATAATTAATAGTACATTTGTATAAATTAATATTTAATTATATACCATGCACTATATATTTTTATAAGAATTAAAGGGACAGTATTTACTCTGTGGTAGAACTTTTAATCAACAATTTAAAATTAATAAGAGCATGAAAAATTAGAACTGGAAGAAACTCTAACGGGTTTATTTCTCCTTATCATTTTCCAGAGAAGGACATGAGTATGCTGAGTAAACTAAGTAAAATTTTTAAGGTCAAATGCAGAATAGGAACTAAGGAGTATTCTATTGCCATTTGCCCTCTATATGCTAGTCATGCTGAATTATTTTTTAACTTGCCTTGCCCTCAAATGGATGGTTCTCATGGGGTATTTATTTGTCTTTCAATATTTAGCTCAAATATCACCTGCAAGAAGCTTTTCTGAGCCCTGTTCTTTCTGTCTGAATTTGAGTCCCTTCAATGTCTAATTTTGACAACATATTACTTATTTATCTACCTCTGTCATCCACCTATATTTATTTGATACCTATATCAATATTTGATTTTTACTTTTCTGTTCTTCTTAACCTGGTAGAATTCTTCAAGAAATGCAGCCGTATCCCAGTTAGTTTTGATTGCTTTGTCCCCCTCAGTAGCTAACTCACATGCTGTGCCGTGCGTAGTCGCTCAGTCGTGTCCCATGCTTTACGACCCCCCTAGACTGTAGCCCACCAGGCTCCTCTGTCCTTGGGGATTCTCCAGGCAAGAATATGGAGGGGGTTGCTATGCTCTCCTCCAGGGTATCTTCCCAACCCAGGGATCGAACCCAGCCGTCCCGCATTACAGGTGGATTTTTACCATCTGAGCCACTAGGGAAGCCAGGCTAACTCTAGTTTGGCGGCTTAATAAACATTTCTTGAAGAAGCAATTGAATGAATGTCTGCTAGAACTATCACTTAATACACTATAATTTTTGCTCCTTATTATCTCTTTCAAATGACAAAGATAAATTTTCTTCTATGTATTATGGAATTTAAAATGAACTACAGCATTTCTCACTACCTGCTATATTTTAAGTATTATAATAGATATCACAATTTCTCATATGGTATTCAATAATTTTTCTCTTGAGCATCTGTTATTGAATCAATTTTATAGCTACATTTCACTGTTTACTTTTCACAGTTATTGGAGTGCTTCCATTTTCATGCCCAGTAAAATATCCAAAAGGAGGCATACTTATTTAGAAGGATGCATTATACTTTTCAACTGTCATACTCCATTCCTTTATTCCAACAGCCAAATAGCCTCCAACTCTGTATTTTGACAGCTTCAATTATACAGAAAATACTTGGCTTCATCCATCGTTTTTTAGACATTTCTGTAAATTCAGAGCACAAAAGGAACATTATGCCTTTTAGGTTACTTCAGGTATTTTGCATTGAACAAAAAGCACATTTATCAAATTAAATGGACACTGTCAGAGACAACAGAAGGCTATGCCAAAAAAATAAGCCTGACTAAAATCTTATATGAAAAGAAATATTTTATGAAAATTTGTCTTGCTCATGTACCAAGCAAGACAGTAGATATAAATACTTTATCCCAATGAATGACAGCTGTTGTACGTTTCTAATATCTCAACTGTTTTATATAACCAATTGCATTTGGCTACTCTACATTTATTTTTTGGTATCTGAATAATCAACAGTTTTGATTGTTGTAATATGCTATAAATCTACCTAAATATTGAGAAAAAACTGCAGGATAAAAACGGCCTTCTCCCATTTTCATTACACATATTCTTATCTTGTGAGACCATTATCTACTTCAGATTCGATTTATGTTGTTTCATCCATTTAGAGTCATGATTTGATTTCTATTTCTATTTATTTATCTCTTATTTATCAAGAAAATATGCTCAGAAGTGTCTGAAATAGTATTCACCTGTTGCTGTTCGACTGCTAAGTCATGTCTGACTCTTTGCTGCCCCGTGAACTGCAGCACCGCAGGCTGCCCTGTCCTCCACCATTTCCCAGAGTGTGCCCAGACTCATGCCCACTGAATCAGTGGGCTGGTACTCTCATCTCTAAAACTTTCCATTTTCTTGTGATCCACACAGTCGAAGGCTTAGGGTGGTCTATGAAGCAGAAGTAGATGTTTTTCTGGGACTCCCTTGCTTTCTCCATGATCCAACAAATGTTGGCAATTTGATTTATATATGTATATGTTTATATATGTATATATATATTTAATGATATATACTATATAGTGTATATGAATGCCTTTTTTTTTTCTTTTACATAAGCCCATCTTTCCCTGGGACTAGATAATGTTACAGAGAATGCAATGGCACCCCACTCCAGTGCTCTTGCCTGTAAAATCCCATGGATGGAGGAGCCTGGTGGGCTGCAGTCCATGGGGTCACTAAGAGTCGGACATGACTGAGCGACTTCACTTTCACCTTTCACTTTCATGCATTTGAGAAGGAATGGCAACCCCCTCCAGCGTTCTTGCCTGGAGAACCCCAGGAATGGGGGAGCCTGGTGGGCTGCCGTCTATGGGGTTGCACAGAGTTGGACACGACTGAAGCGACTTAGCAGCAGCAGCAGAAGATGATGTTATGAAGATCTCTTTTCATTCCTAATTTAAAGGACCAAGTTGAACTAATTCAAATACAAGTTTTAAAGCGCTACTCATAATTGACTGAGATACAGTATCATGTGCATGCACGTGTGCTAAGCTGCCTCAGTCCTGTCCGACTTTTTGTGACTCTGGATGGTAGCCCACAAGGCTCCTCTGTCCATGGAATTTTCCAGGAGAGGATACTGGAGTGGTTTGCCATGCCCTCCTCCAGGGAATCTTCCTGACCCAGGGATTGAACCCCTGTCTCTTACATATCTTGCTTTGGCAGATGGGTTCTTTACCACTAGGAGGATCAGAGTTGCTATGGATATATCCTGAATTAGAATTTTAACAGGTACCACAGGAAGAATTTATGTACTACTAATTTAAATTTATGAGGGTCACTGGTGTAAAGGGTGGATCAAATATACAAGTGGCAACATGATGACAGTAGAGGTAGAAGAAAGTACTAGATGAGGATTCCTAAAGTAAAGAGAGGAGTCAATATGGATGTTTAACTGAGTCAGTAAAATATAAAAGGAACTTAGTATAAATGCAAAATTCTGATTTATCCAGTGGTTATACAATATCTTCTTCCGATGGTGTAAGCCAGCATTATGAGTCTATTAAGACCTTGGCCAGAGGACAGAAGAAAGACAAGACACAGGAAGGAAATGTGAGAAAAAGAAAAAAGGAAAGGTAATCTGCAATGTTTAAAGGTACTCTGAGAGCAGGGAAGAGGAGAAATCTGAGCATTACAGATGAAAAGATGCTTGTCTATTTCTATCTCTATTTATTCATATCATCTGAATGAAGTGGTAGAAAGCAAAGGAGTGAGAGAGGGAGTGAGAGAGGGTGGGTGAGAGAAGTGATTTGAATGCTCTTTATGGAGTGGATAACGTGATTATTTGATCAGTGAGGCATTACAGTTGGGAATAATAATTAAGTTGTGGAAATTGCTTCTAGGATCACATCGCTTTTTTAGAAAGAGTTTTCTACTGTATTAAACTCTAATGCAAAGTCTGTTCACATTCATGCTGTGATTATTGGACCTTCATAGTTCTGAATTTTCTAATCAATTGGGCAATTAGCAAAAGTAGATGTAACAGCAGTGATAAGATTCCCTTAGCAGCAGATGGCTGGCCGTAACTCTACTTCATACAGTAAAAGAGCATTAAACATTGCCAACTCTTAACATTCTGTCAAAGTGCGTTTTCCCTTTTCCTTTCTTTTCAGCTAGTGCATGTTCTTCTTACATCATTGAGCTCTCACCTGTGTTTGATTAAAATAATGTATTAGGGCAGCCATGTTAGCATGTCAAAACAATGTCTCTGTAACATGCCCTCCCACCAAAACAAAAACAAAAATAAAAAATCTCTTTTATAGGTCAGTTAAATTCTCAATGAGGTCAACAATTAATTAAGGGCAGGATTCTCAAACCAAATCAGGTATTACCAGGCAATATAACACTCTTAACCTTGTCTTGGTGTAATGGGCTAATAATGCTGCATTTTGGAAATACAGCATTAATAGATTACTTGATGGAAGCTAAAATCATCCAATGTGCTTAAAGATGAACATATCACCTTAAGAAACTACCTGTACACATACAATGTAACATATTCCTGCCTTTTCAAACTTTCATTATAGATGTGCCTCTTAAGAAGCAAAAAACTGAAAGTGTTTAATTTTATTAATTGTGTATTCCTATGTTTCTTTGTATAACATTACCTATAATTTATTTTCATCACTGAGTAAGATTAGAGAAGTGAGGAATAATGCAAATTAACAACAGTCGTCAGACTGCCTGAATTTATTAGAAATTAAATACCGAACATGTTGATTCATTTTAAGTTTGGAAAATTATTCAAAAATAAAATCCTGTATCAAATATTATTTATATTTAGGTTATGTTCCTTGAAAGTACAAAATATTATGTTTGATACTTCTATGCTGACTATATTTTTAAAATTAAAAATACCAGATAGCTTACAAATACAAGTTTTAAGATTCAATATTATTCTATATCTAAAATGGAAAAGCTTATGTAACAATTTTACTTTTAATCTTGGGAAGGAGTAACTAAGTGATTATGAGCTAACATCTCCCATTAAATTAATGGCTTTACCTAATTTTTCTGTCTGCTGAATGCAGTTCATTAAGCTTTATGTTCTTCTATATTTACCACAATAGCACTTTGTGAAATTTGTGATATTTTTTCTTTATGATCCTCCTGTAAATCATTTGATGGGTGAAGAGGCTTAACCTAGTTTCCCAATGATAAAAATCTCTTCAAATCACTAGTCCAACATAATCTTGAAATCACTGCCCCCTAAAGCCTAGAACATTTGCATAGACATAAGGTAATATTTTAGTCAGCTTGGGCTGCCGTAACAAAATACTACAGACTGAGCAGCTTAAGTAACAGAACTTTATTTTCTCACAGATCTGAAGGCTAGAAATCTGAGATCAGAGGGCCAGCATGGCTGGATTCTGGTGAGAGCTCTCTTCCTGATTTGCAGATAACCACCATCTAGATATGGTCTTTCTTCGGTATATGTATGAAGAGGTGGAGAGAGAAAGCTCCCTGGTGTCTCTTCTTACAGAGACACAAACTGTATCAGATCAGAACTCCATCCTTATGACCTCATTTAACCAAAATCACCCCTTTAAAGCCCTAGCTCTAATACAGTCACAAGGAGGAGGATAGAGCTACAACATATGAATTGGCAGGGGAGGGGATATAATTCAGTCCATCCTAGTATGCAACATAGAGTGACTGATATCACTGAGAAATCATCTTGAAGTGAAAGGTGAAGTCACTCAGTTGTGTCCCACTCTGTGACCCCATGGACTATAGCCTGCCAGGCTCCTCTGTCCATGGGGTTTTCCAGATAAGAATACTGGAATGGGTTGCCATTTCCTTCTCCAAGGAATCTGCCCTACCCAGGGATTGAACCAGGTCTCCCAAATTGCAGGCAGATTCTTTACCATCTGAGCCACCAGGGAATCCCTTATATCATGGATAAATCATCCTGGGTGTCTCCTTTAAGTTGTTCAATAATTAGTGAGCACAGGGTAGCTCAGGGAGACCCGGGTTTGATCCCTGGGTAGAGAAGATCCTTTGGAGAAGGAAATGGCAACCCACTCCAGTACTCTTGCCTGGAAAATCCCATGGATGGAGGAACCTGGTGGGCTATAGTCCATGGAGTCACAAAGAGTTGGACAGGATTGAATAACTTCACTTTCACTTTCACATTCTATTAACTCAACAAATAGTAACTCTTCCAGGTACTGTTTGGGAGCCAGATATAAACTGACAACAAAGGACAACTCTGCTCTTTTCTGTTGTATGATACATGCATATAAAGGAAAAGTTCCTGATATGAAAAGATTGTGGGATGAGGGAAGGCTTCTCTGAGAACACTGAAGGTAAGACTTCAGATGAATTGGAAGGTGTTCACCATGCTCTGCTGGGCATGAAGCTGGACCTAGGAGATTCTGAGCCAGGTTTTGCTGCTGCAGCCTGTAGGAGCACCACCCGCAGGGGCCTTTCTACCTGCATATCACCCCGCAGCTGGTGAAGTGCACTTACTTACCTGGTGTCTGCAGTGCCTCTTGAGAACCCCTACATAGCTGTCATGGATTTGGGGGACACACAAACATTTCTTCTACAGTGGCTATCTATCTGAAACTCCATCTAACCTACATAAGAAAAAAATTATTGGATTTGACAGTTTAAATTTCCTTTTGGAGAACTGAATTCATAATCTTTGAGTGATAAACACACATTTCCAGCTGTTAAGCTTGATAATTGCATGGGGGAAAATGTAAAAATGCAGCCTTCCATTTGCCCATTACCCTCAAATAAAGCAATTATTTGAAAAACATACATACTATGTGTATACAAACACACAGAAAATATTATTGGCTCTTGATGTCTCCTTTGTTTTTATTTAACCAGATATTGGAACAAACTATATACAATAGAGGATGTTGATGAGATATATTCATAATGCATCTTTAATTTCTGGAAAGAACTGACAATTGTGAATACAAGGATTGGAGTTCCATAAAATTTATATTGTGTTTAACACTGTTTATTTGTCAAAATGAACTGATGGAAGTAACTGGATTGGTATTCACCTTTTAAAGAACAGTGGAGAATTAAAATGGATCCAGTAAATGGTCAAGACCTCTTTTAATCACTTCTTTCCACTCATCTGAGAGCGAATAATTGAAACCTGCCCATTATTAGCCTGGGTTCCTTTATTTTAAAAGCTCAGTTTGAAATATCACAAATCTATCATTCAGAGAATAAGTTTGGGACATTGACAAAAGTTAATATTTGGAAGTAAACAAAGCATGTTAGGAAAGGACCCTTTAAGCATCTTGTGGTTCTTATTTCCACAAGGAGTGAGAGGACCCTAGATGATTAGTTCCAACAAAAACTTCCAAGTAAATAAAACTTTGTCTTGCTTATTTCCAAGTTTGCTCCCTGGATAATAAAAGTATATGATCTGAAGTAGTCTGAAAGAGCAGGATACTTCTCTTTAGAAACTTTCCATTAATTTGAAGGATTCACATTGGTTTTATAAATCTACTCCAAAGTGTGGCTTCTGAAGCTCCACGTTGAAAATAATCGGTCAAAGAAACAAGAAAGGAAGTTTTTGTCTAAACTCAGTAAATGAATTAAGAGGATGGGTTTCAAGAGATGAGTAATTTAAGGTACACTCTGCTGCTGCTGCTGCTGCTAAGTCGCTTCAGTCGTGTCCGACTCTGTGCGACCCCACAAATGGCAGCCCACTGGGCTCCGCCATCCCTGGGATTCTCCAGGCAAGAACACTGGAGTGGGTTGCCATTTCCTTCTCCAATGCATGAAGTGAAAAGTCAAAGTGAAGTTGCTCAGTCGTGTCTGACTCAGCGACCCCATGGACTGCAGCCTCCCAGGCTCCTCCGTCCATGGGATTTTCGAGGCAAGAGTACTGGAGTGGGGTGCCATTGCCTTCTCCGAAGGTACACTCAGTTCTGCTATAATGCTTGTTTTAAAAATGGAATTTGTTTCATTGCAATTGATGTAATGGGAACAATTTAAGCGTAGAATGAATTTTATGTTTGCTTATAATTTTCTTCATGAGAAACATGATATGAACACAGAAAACTGCAAAAAGCTGAACCCCACAGCACAGAAATACATAAAAATACATACATCTACTAACTACTTCAGGTCACCTTATGTGTTATGAGCTTCACGCATCCACATCCGGTGTTACAACTTTTGCCCTGATTTCAGATAACTCTACTTTCAACACTTCCTAATAACTCAGGAGTTTTATCCCTTTGATGCCCATTTTCAGAACTAAATTTCAGTTCTTTTTCAAGGTAAAGTGACATATTTATTACAATGTCTATGTAATTCTTAAGAACTTAACAAGGGCTTCCCAGGGGACACAATGGCAAAGAATCTACCTGCAACGCAGCGGGTGCAGGTTTGATCCCTGGGTTGGGAAGATCCTCTGGAGAAGGAAATGGCAACCCACTCCAGTATTCTTGCCTTGGAAATACCATGGACAGAGGAGTCTGGTGGGCTATAGTCCATGGGGTTACAAAGAGTGGATACTACTGAGCACACACACATATACACATACAAGGATTTAACATGTATAAAACTATGCTACCATTTTTATTGTTTCTACTTTCTCATCTGTAAATCCAGAGTATTTTATTTCTCAACTTTAGATAGCCAGTAACTTTTGGGAATACCTATGTAGGGTTATAAAAAAAACTGCATTATATTTAGCTATTTAAAACAACATCAACTACATTGGATAGGAAAAGAGTAAATGAAGGTAGAATTTATACTTATCTTAGGGTCTCTTCAGAACAAAAGATTGATTAGCAGTGTTAAAAATAGCTGCAATATATATTAAGTTCTTGCACTGTATACCTTTGGAAGTAGAGTATGCATTTGTAAAAAAAGTTAATTTATAAATTTCATTTTTAAAAAGGATATTTTAGACCCAGTTATCTGGTATTTATCATTCTTTTTGTTTTAACTTGTTTTATGAGTTAAATTTAAAATAAATGTGATATGTATTAATAAAATAGTGTTTTAAAATATGTTATTTCATGCATTAACACCTAACTAAATTGTTTGTATGCAGATGTATATGTAAGTCCATTAAGTGCACAAATGTCATATCTTCTTTTGAGGTGTTGTGCTACTGTGTTTAATATTTCTGTTTCAAGTATTAGCAGTTGTATAGCTGACCATTAAAATGGCTGATTTAAAATAAAAACAATTTGCTGTGTCTCATGATTCTGAAGGTTGCTTGAATGATTTCTCTTCTGTTTTTCCTTCATTTATCAGGGGATCGGATGGGCTGGACAAGGGGTCTGACTGTCTTACTCACTTGCCTGGTAACCGTTTCTGGTTATCAGATGGTGAGGGTTGATTCTGCCTCATGTGGCCTCTTGTACATATTGATTTTATCATGGGACTGATTTCTCTTATGGTCACAAAAGGATGCTCATAATAATCAGAATTGTATAGGCCTTGTATCCATTTGGTGAGTATCTTAATCAACTTGGCTGCTATAATAAAATACCATAAACTGGGTAGCTTAAACAGCAGACATTTACTTATCACAGTTCTTGTGTCTGGGAAGTTCCAGACCAAGGGGCTTGCAGAAAGAGGGCTTGTGGGAGTCCTCTGTCCGGACTGCAGGTAGCAGCTACCTCGCTGTGTGTTCACATAACCTTTGTGCGTGCGTCTAGGAAAAGAGAGCTCTATACCTGTCTCTTCTAAGAATACCAGACTCTCATCATACTGGCACTAGCTCATGATGTCATCTAAACCTAATTACCTCCCAAAGGCACCACCTCCAAATCCCATCATATTGGGGATTAGACTGACAGCAGGATTAAACTTTACAAATATCATGAAGTTCAGATGTAGATTTTTTAAATATCCACAATTTTTCTATTCTACAATTATATTTACTGGAATATTTATATAAATACACATGTTTTCTTAAATAATTATGATAAAATCAGTTTTCTTATTTTTCCTTTCTTGAGCCAATCTACTTAAACTTAAAACAAAGGGAGAAGCTGGTTACAAAGATAGTTTTATCTTTTAGAGTTAATAAAACATTTTAAAATTTTACTGCAATTCTTGGTAACTCATATTGAGCTTAACTTTCTTATCTCCTTTTTTCTGATTTATATTACATTATAATGCATTTAGTGAATTTAGTCTTCACCTACTCATTATTGCAGGTCCAGCATCAGTGTCTCAACTGTGATAGAAGAGATATACATGTATGCTAGATATCTGAAATTAATCTATTCACTAGTGATCCCATTATTGGGAAACTAATTCAGGATAAACCAATATCAAAAAATAATAACATAAAAGAAAAAATGAAATGCCTAATTTGGCATTTTAATGAAAGACTTTTAAAAAATATAATCGATTGACATATTTTTTCAATGATCTGCATTCTCTCTGAATCAGACAATCTCTAAGGGGTTTTCTTCCTTTAGTGGACATTTGTTACATCATTTCTGTGAAGCCTGGAATAATTTCACTATCCACAACAATTTTTTTTTGAATCCTTGGAAACACCCTACCATTTCTTATTCCACTATACGAATAATCAGTCTTATTCTGCAGATCCAGGATTGAGTCCCTGACCTAGGCTTGAACAATAATTTTTAGCCTTTTTAAAAATTCTTTACAATAACATTTATGGAGTACCTCTACTATAACAAGCAGTGTTTTATGATGCTGGGAATAAAATGATGTACTAAGATAGGTAAGATCACTCATCTCATGAAGAATACACTGTACTAGAATAAATGTGCATTTTACACTTCCCTGTCTACCCCCAGCTCTAGCCATGGTGTCCAAGGATGGACAGGTGGACAAGCTAGCCAAATGAGAATAAGCCCTGGCATTGCTGATAGAAATATGGGAAAGCAAAATGACCTCAGCCATTCCATTCAGTATTTAAAGGACCAAACGCAAGTTAGTGTTCCTGCTGCCACATAGTGTGAGACTGCCCACACGGAGCCAATTAAAGTACAGTCAGCTGGATCTGGATGTTCCGGAAGCCTATCACTCAGATTTTCTGTTATCTGAAACAGTTTCCCTCCATTTTGTCTTTATAAGGCCGAAAACTGTTTTGATTTTAATTTATTTCCCCTGCAGCTGACGATGCAGTGAACAAAGAATTAGAATCAAAGGATTTAGAGGGGTAATCTTAATGTAGACTAAGATGTGTGTGTGCTCACTCACCCATGTCTGACTCTCGTGATCCCATGCAAGGTAGCCCACCAGGCTCCTCCGTTCATGGAATTTTCCAGACAAGACTACTAGAATGGGTTGCCATTTCCTTCTCCAGGGGGTCTTCTTGACCCAGGGATCGAATCCATGACTCATGCATATCCTGCACTGGCAGGTGAATTCTTTTCCACCAGTACCACCTGGTATACAACCACCAAATGCCCTCAGTTAAAGTCATATTAGCTGCAAAGATCCATACACTTCTACCCCTCTGCACAGTGCTGGGAGCAGTAACATAGACTCTTTTATGCTTTGTTCAATGACCAAACCCTTTGAATCTCTCAATAACTTAATTTTCATTCAGATATGTGAATCATATTAAAGTTCTTTAAAGTTACTTCTAATGTGACCCTGTAATTTATACTCTAGTCCACACTACTTACTGCTTAGTTTAACTCTCATAAAATCCGTCTTGTACATTTATTTCCAGAGGTTTTAGGCCCTTGCAAGAGGCAACATTTCCTATAGGCCTTACACAAACTTAGCCCCTTTTTATTGACTTGACTCAGAGATTCCTGGATAAGGGAATATTTAATAGAAATAAGCAGCAATTCATATGTGGAAATATCAAGAATTAAGAGACCAATTCCTAGTGAAGGAATATCCTAGGGGATATCTGTAAAGCTGGGATAAATAGTAAAAGAGAAAGAAATCTTAAGAGATATTTGTGGGTTGTGTCCAACTCTCTGCAACCCCATGAACTGTAGCCTGCCAGTCTCCCGTGTCTATGGGGATTCTCCGGGCAAGAATACTGGAGTGGCTTGCCATGCCCTCCTCAGGGGATCTGCCCGAACCAGGAATCAAATCCAGGTCTCCTGCACTGCAGGTGGATTCTTTACCATCTGAGTTACCAGGCAAGCCCATTTGTTGGTATTTGGCACAATATGCATATATATAAATGTATGTAGAGCTGTATATATATACATATATATATACACTGGCTGTGCTGTGTTAGGGAAAAAAAAGAAATATTTTCCATTTTAACATACCAGTTTAAGAACAGTATTCTACCAAAAATTATTTTCCTGTTTTATTAGGTCATGAAAATATATTCCTCTAAGTGGAAATGGTAAGGTAGATGCTTCTGAATTCAATTACTAGTTTAGGTGGGTTATGCTTGTTTATATATATATATATGTGTGTGTGTGTGTGTATGTGTGTGCATATGTTATGTGTATATACGTATATACATATATGATTAAGAATTTTAAATCAGTAAGATAATTTCCCTTTACTTTTCATACAGTGACTGTACTCACTTGTCTGAGGGGAAAAAAGTATATTATGAAGTGAAGAATGAAAACAGTTTTATTATACAGAGTTGGAATTTAATTATATTAGAAATAGGGATAATTTAATTAAGAATCAGTTTCTCACTATTGACTTTAATTAAAATGTGAAAATTAAAATATATATCATTATTAGAGAAAAATGAACTGAAATTGTTAAAAATTAACTTTCCTGAATTAATATATAGCCTTCCAAAAAAGTAAACTCTGGTTGTTTACTTATTCTATAGTAATATACTAATATGAGCTTCCCCAATGGTTCAGTGGACAAATAACTCACCTGCAATGCAGGAAATACAGGAGACGGGGTGCAATCCCTCAGTCAGGAAGATCCCTTGAAGGAAGAAATGGCAATCCACTCCAGCATTTTAGCCTAAAAAATTCCATGGACAGAGGATCCTGACAGCATACAGTCCAAGGGGTCACAAAGAGTTGGACATGACTGCATACGCATGTATACACATAGTAATAAAGTCTGTGAAGAGTGACATGCAGAATGGTCTTTCTCTTAAATGTACAAAATTGAATATTGTAAGGTCCATATCTTGCTGATATATTATTTACATATTAGTTATTGAAAATATGTATGTGAATAAATATTTGTAGAAAATCCTAAACTGAACTATCTTAATGGTCTAGTGGCCTTGTATGGGCAGATTTTCATTTTCATTTGCTTTTCAGTACAGTTCAGTTCAGTTTCTCAGTCATGTCCAACTCTTTGCAACCCCATGAATCGCAGCACGCCAGGCCTCCCTGTCCATCACCAAATCCCAGAGTTTACCCAAACACATGTCCAACAAGTCGGTGATGCCATTCAGCCATCTAATCCTCTGTCGTCCCCTTCTCCTCCTGCTCCCAATCCCTCCCAGAATCAGGGTCTTTTCCAATGAGTCAACTCTTCGCATGAAGTGGCCAAAGTATTGGAGTTTCAGCTCCAGCATCAGTCCTTCCAATGAACACTCAGGACTGACCTCCTTTAGGATGGACTGGTTAGATCTTCGTGCAGTCCAAGGGACTCTCAAGAGTCTTCTCCAACACCACAGTTCAAAAGCATCAATTCATCGGCGCTCAGCTTTCTTCACAGTCCAACTCTCACATCCATATGTGACCACTGGAAAAACCATAGCCTTGACTAGACGGACCTCTGTTGGCAAAGTAATGTCTCTGCTTTTGAATATGCTATCTAGGTTGGTCATAACTTTCCTTCCAAGGAGTAAGCATCTTTTAATTTCATGGCTACAATCGCCATCTGCAGTGATTTTGGAGCCCCCCAAAATAAAGTCTGACACTGTTTCCACTGTTTCCCCATCTAGTTACCATGAAGTGATGGGACCGGATGCCATGATCTTCGTTTTCTGAATGTTGAGCTTTAAGCCGACTTTTTTACTCTCCACTTTCACTTTCATCAAGAGGCTCTTTAGTTCCTCTTCATCTGCCATAAGGGTGGTGTCATCTGCATATTTGAGGTTATTGATATTTCTCCCGGCAATCTTGATTCCAGCTTGTGCTTCTTCCAGCCCAGCATTTCTCATGATGTACTCTTCATATAAGTTAAATAAGCAGAGTGACAATATACAGCCTTGACGTACTCCTTTTCCTATTTGGTAAAGTTATGATCTCTGGTTCCCCTGCCGTTTTTAAAACCAGCTTGAACATCTGGAAGTTCACGGTTCACATATTGCTGAAGCTTGGCTTGGAGAATTTTGAGCATTAATTTACTTGTGTGTGAGATGAGTGCAATTGTGTGGTAGTTTGAGCATTCTTTGGCATTGCCTTTCTTTGGGATTGTAATGAAAACTGACCTTTCCCAGTCCTGTGGCCACTGCTGAGTTTTCCAAATTTGCTGGCATATTGAGAGCATAGACACACTCAAAATCAAGCATGTTATCACTTTTGCAAATCCTTCTGGTATCTAGAGAATATTTCAGCATTTCTTTTTGGTAATCATTTGAGAAACAGATCCACATCAAAAAAATTATCATGAACAGTTATAAATAGTGAATATGATTTTTGTTAGAATTTATCTTACCCTGACTGATTTCCTCTTTTTGTCTGTCTCAAATCACTGGAACATCCTATGTTCTTGATGAAGTGTAGTAATAAGTGTCTCTTCTTAGAGCTAAGTTAGTTTATAATTTGATTTAAAAATAAGTGCATTTTTGCTAAACTTAATATTTACATCTTTTTCCATGCCTCTACCTTGATTTTCATATTTAATTTTTCCACTATTTTTATTTTTCCTCATAATATTTGGTTTGAAAATTCAAGACCCTAGTTGAAATTGATGGAATGAATACACATATTTATACTTATTTCCTCCCAATGTCAACACAAATAAAAATCCAGAATGAAAAAAGAAAGCATTAGTGGAGTTGATAACATTAAATAGTGGAAGACAGATTGCAGAAAAATTAGTGAAATTTTACTGCTGCTGCTACTGCTAAATTGCTTCAGTCGTGTCTGGCTCTGTGCAACCCCAGAGACGGCAGCCCACCAGGCTCCCCCATCCCTGCAATTCTCCAGGCAAGAACACTGGAATGGGTTGCCATTTCCTTCTCCAATGCATGAAAGTGAAAAGTGAAAGTGAAGTCACTCAGTCGTGTCTGATTCCTAGGGAGAGCAAAACAAAGGGTTGATTTCCTACCAGACAATGTAAAACTTTGAGGGCAATCTTAGAATACCAAAATAATGAAATGAAAGGAAACTGTGTGTTAAATCCTCAATCCCCCTTATACCACAGCTAACAAAATCCTTGCTGTCTGACATAATTTAGTCAGGTAACGTGTGGATTCTTCCATGTGGGTGCCAACCACTAAAGAAAAGCTCCTGTGATAATAAATCAGTCTTTTCAATTTGTGCACCCCTCTATTGTGCAGGGAAATTAAGACACATGTAAGGTAAAGGTAAGGTAAGGTAAAGTCGCTCAGTCATGTCCGACTCTTTGCGACCCCATGGGCTGTAGCCTACCAGGCTCCTCTGTCCATGGGATTTTCCAGGCAATAGTACTGGAGTGGATTGCCATTTCCTTCTCCAGGGGATCTTCCCGACCCAGGGATCGAACCCAGGTCTCCCGCATTGTAGACAGACACTTAACCGTCTGAGCCACCAGGGAAGTCCATGTATCATGATCTTAAATATGAGCACAAATGCAAGATCACCAAGTAATCTGAGGGAAATCTCTAACACTGACAGAGACCAAAGCAAAAAGTAAGAAAGTAAAATTGGAAGACATCACAGACTACATAGGGAACAAACTTCTGCCAAAATACTATTAAACATCTGTCCAGGAAGATTTTTAAAAGATACTGCATGCATTAAACAGAAACTAGAAATTACAGAAAAAAGGATAATTTGAGAACATGAAAAACATTTTGTAAATTATATAAAAAATAATTCAAATAAAGGTTGAAGAAGTTCTCTGAAAAAAAAAAGAGAGAGAGAGAATGGGGAAAAGGAAAACAATAGAGAAAACAGTAGTAAAAGACAATTAATCAATAAGTTGGACCAATGGGAACTTGGGAAAGAACAGATTAAATCGAAAGGAAGAATTAATCGAAGACATATTCAATAATGTTTTCCAAATGTGAAGGACATGCATTTCTGGACACAAGGGCTCAATTTAATCCACCACAATATATGAAAATACACCGATATCAATTCATGACAGTAATGTTCGTGAACACAAACGAATATCCTAACAATTTCCAGCAAAAGTGGGGTGGGGGTGGGGAGTGGGAATCACATATACAGTAGCCCTCTCTTGTCGCGGTTTTTTTTTTTCTGCAATTTCAGCTACTCAGGGTCAACTATGGTTTGAAAATATTAGGAGGGAAATTTCGGAAATGAAGGGCTTAGGTTTTAAATCGCACAGCTGTTGTGAGCAGCGTGATGAAGTCTCGCGTTGTCTCGCTTGCTCTCGCTCTCGCTCTCGCGTTGTCTCGCTTGCTCTCGCTCTCCGGTCAGTTGCTCAGCTGCCATCTTCGTTACCAGATCGACTGTTGAGGTATCGCTCTGACAGCCCTACGTTCAGGTAAGTCTTATTTGACTTAGAAATGGCCCTGAAGTGCAAGAATAGTGATGCCGCCAATTCGGATATGCCAAAGAGAAGCTGTAAAGCGCTTCCTTTAAGTGAAAAGTGAAACCTGTTGACTTAATAAGGAGAGGGAAAAAAGACTCATATGCTGAGGTGCTAAGATCTATGGTAAGAATGACTCTTCTATGCCTGAAATTGTGAAGAAGGAAAAAGAAATTCGAGCTAGTTATGTTATGGCGCCTCAAGCTGCAAGTCAAGGCCACGGTGTGTGTTAAAGGCTTAGTTAAGATGGAAAGGCATTACGTTTGGTATTTTGAGAGAGACTGTATTTGCATCGGAGACGGCAATGGCACCCACTCCAGTACTCTTGCCTGGAAAATCCCATGGACTGAGGAGCCTGGTGGGCTGCAGTCCATGGGGTCACGAAGAGTCAGGCACGACTGAGCGACTTCACTTTCACTTTTCACTTTCCTGCATTGGAGAAGGAAATGGCAACCCATTCCAGTGTTCTCGCCTGGAGAATCCCAGGGATGGGGGAGCCTGGTGGGCTGCCAGCTATGGTGTTGCACAGAGTCAGACACCACTGAAGTGACTTAGCAGCAGCAGCAGCATATTTGCATAACTGTTATTGCAATATTTTGTTATAATTATTTCATTTTATTATTATTGTTGTTAATCCCGTGTGTGTGTGTGTGTGTGTGTGTGTGTGTGTGTGTGTGTGTGTGTTAGTCAATCATGCCCGACTCTTTGGGACCCCATGGGCTATAACCCGCCAGACTCCTCTGTCCATAGAATTCTCCAGGCAAGAATACTGGAGCGGAGTGCCATTCCCATCTCTAGGGGTTCTTCCAGCTCAGAGATGGAACCCAGGTCTCCTGCATTGTAGGCAGGTCCTTTACCATCTGAGCCACCAGGGAAGCCCTAATCTCATACTGTGCCTAATCTATACATTAAACTTTACTGTGTGTACAGAAAATGTATAGGTCTGTTTATATAGGAAAAACAGTATGTATAGGGTTTAGTACAGTGTGGGTTTGGTACAGTGTGGTTTCAGGCATCCAGTGGGAGTTTTAGAAGAGGGTGCTACTGTACTTGGAACTTTTCAACAATATATCTGGAACACAGGACTTGTGTTCTGTGTTTACCACCTTCTATTAACAATTTTTTGCCTTTCTCAGGGTTAGACATCTTTTTCCTATGTTTCATTCTAGAAGTTTTATTATTTTATTTTGTACATTTAAACTAATGATCTTCAAGTTGATGTTTGCATACATATGAGGAAAATTCTTACAAGGCTTTCTTTCTGATGCCGTGTTTCATCTTCTATAAGATTATTCGTTCATTTTTCTTTAAGGAACTGATCTATTTTGTTTATTTTTTTTTTGATTTGCATAAAATTGTTCATAATATTCCTATATTATTCTGACCAGTTTGTTCTGTATCCTCACCTGAAATCGCTTTGTCAGGTTTTTTTTTTTCTTTTTTTCACTTTTAGCCATTCTCTTAGGAGTATAGTGGTATCTCTCTATTGTTCTAATTTGCAATTTCCTAATAGTGAAATATTTAAGCATCTTTTTATATGATTGTTTATTGCCTGTACATCTTGTTTGGTGGAGCAGTCCACTAAAAACTTTCATCCATTTTCTTTTTTTCTCTGTTCTGGAAATTCGCCCATTTTCTAAGTTGGTTGTTTTCTTACTTTTGAGCTTTTCATTTTTTTTTTTAATATTTATTTTGCTTATAAGTTCTTTAACATGTTTTCCAAATATTTTCTCTTATTCTGTGGCTTGTCTTTCATGTTATTAACACTGTCTATCATAGTGCAGAAATTTTAATTTTAATTAAGTCCAGCTCATTATTTTTTTCTCCTCATGGATCATACTTTTTTTTCAAAAATATAAATTTACTTATTTTAAATAAGTAAAAAAATATAAATTTACTTATTTTTAAAAATAAGTAAAAAATATAAACTTTTTACTTATTTTATTAAAATAAAGATTTACTTATTCTGATTGGAGGTTAATGACTTTACAATATTGTATTGGTTTTGCCATACATCAACATGAATCCGCCACATGTATACAAGTGTTCCCCATCCTGAACCCTCCTCCCTCCTCCCTCCCAGTACCATCCCTCTGGGTCGTCTCAATGCACCAGCCCCAAGCATCCAGTATCATGCATGGAACCTGGACTGGTGATTTGTTTCATATATGGTATTATACATGTTTCAATGCCATTCTCCCAAACCATCCCACCCTCGCCCTCTCCTACAGAGTCCAAAAGACTGTTCTATACATCTGTGTCTCTTTTGTCATCTCGCATACAGGGTTATCATTACCATCTTTCTAAATTCCATATATATGTGTTAGTATACTGTATTGGTGTTTTTCTTTCTAGCTTGCTTCACTCTGTATAATAGGCTCCAGTTTCATCCACCTCATTAGAACTGATTCAAATGGATTCTTTTTAATGGTTGAGTGATACTCCATTGTGTATATGTACCACAGCTTTCTTATTCATTCACCTGCTGATGGACATCTAGGTTGCTTCCATGTCCTGGCTATTATAAACAGTGCTGCGATGAACATTGGGGTACACATGTCTCTTTCAATTCTGGTTTCCTCGGTGTGTATGCCCAGCAATGGGATTGCTGGGTCATAAGGCAGTTCTATTTTCAGTTTTTTAAGGTGTTCTATTTTCAGTTTTTTACACTGTTCACCAAACACTGTCCTAGTTTGCATTCCCACCAACAGTGTAAGAGGGTTCCCTTTTCTCCACACCCTCTCCAGCATTTATTGCTTGTAGACTTTTGGATCGCAGCCATTCTGACTGGCGTGAAATGGTACCTCATTGTGGTTTTGATTTGCATTTCTCTGATAATGAGTGATGTTGAGCATCTTTCCATGTGTTTGTTAGCCATCTGTATGTCTTCTTTGGAGAAATGTCTATTTAGTTTTTTGGCCCATTTTTTGATTGGGTCGTTTATTTTTCTGGAGTTGAGCTGCATTAGTTGCTTGTATATTTTTGAGATTAGTTGTTTGTCAGTTGCTTCATTTGCTATTATTTTCTCCCATTCCGAAGGCTGTCTTTTCACCTGCTTATAGTTTCCTTTGTTGTGCAGAAGATTTTAATTAGGTCCCATTTGTTTATTTTTGTTTTTATTTCCAATATTCTGGGAGGTGGGTTATAGAGGATCCTGCTATGATGTATGTCGGAAAGTCTTTTGCCTATGTTCTCCTCTAGGAGTTTTATAGTTTCTGGTCTTATGTTTAGATCTTTAATCCATTTTGAGTTTATTTTTGTGTATGCTGTTAGAAAGTGTTCTAGTTTCATTCTTTTGCAAGTGGTTGACCAGTTTTCCCAGCGCCATTTTTTAAAGAGATTGTCTTTAATCCATTGTATATTCTTGCCTCCTTTGTCAAAGATAAGATGTCCATAGATGCGTGGATATATCTCTGGGTTTATAAATGCATTGGCATACCTAAGATCACTTAGAGTTTTTCCAGCACTTCTATAGGCAAAAACAAAACAAAAACAGGTTAAGAAAGCTATTCACCTGGAAACATGGGTCATTTCTTTCGGAAAATGAAGGATCATTCCGAGGTTAGACCTGGGAACCTTGAAGAACAATTCCCTTGTAACAGAATTTGTTCTGAATTTAAAAAATATGGTTGACTGGTTGCTTTTCAAAATCATAATGGAGCAATAACTGCTATATACCTTATATTATCTGCCATTTTGTGTGAAAATAGCTATTTTGTTGTCTTTGTCATTGTCTTTGCACTATGTTTTGGGCTTCTTGAAAGCATTTATTTGCCTCTTAGATTTACTGGTCATTAGAACAAGAGAATTTGTACCTGACGAGCTTCATTTGTATACCTAGGCCTGATCTAGATGACAAAATCACAGACTTCATGTCTGAGCTGATGCAATAATGGGTTGGTGCTTTGGTGATACTGGAAAGAAGGTAAATGAGACATGAATCATTAAGGGCTGTATCTCAAACCAGCAAAATGCTGGTTTGTTGACCTCCAGGAGACATGCTTCTGGGTCTACACACAATGGTGTAAACTATCTCCTTGATTATGGCCTGGTTCAATGATTTAACTAACAGGAAGTAGTACCAGAAATACTGGTGCTATTAAATTAAGTCTTAAGAAAGGTCTGTGAGCTTCTGTTTTTGCTTGCTGGGGGAAAGCAGCCAACATATGTTAATAATAAATATGTTACCTAGGAACACTGTGCTATGAAAACTTATTTACCCAAATTGATAGTCCTTTTACAAATGGATTGAAACCCAGATCCAAATCCCAGGTGAGGTGTCACCCATCCTCAGAACCAATTTGCCAGCTATATGAGTGAATTCATTTTGTGGGTGGATTTTCCAGTTCTACCTGAGGCATCCCTATTACTGCCAAATAGAGGAAAGATAGGATATCTCCATGTAACCCTGAAAAATTTGCATAATCATGAGCAAGAAACTAAAATGGTTGTGTTAAGCAACTGAGAATTGGGATAGTTTATAACACAGCAAGAGATAATCAAAACATTATTTTTAATTCTTTTTCTGTTCTATGTCTGCTTATCCATTTGGTGCTTGTAGAAAAGATTTCAAACTAGATAATTTCTCACTAAAATGTCATGTTACAAACAACTGAACATCTTGTCCCTATCTCTATTTATGATTAACAAGATTATTTTACTCTGACACATATACATACACCAAATGTAGATAAAGATATGTGTAGATATGTTTTGACAATTAAATATCTAATATTTACAAAATTACTTGTTGATTCAGTAGCAAATATGTAGGATAAAGTTAGGATGCTACAATATGACTTTTTTAGAAAATAGCAAATGACATTCAGAAGAATATAGAAGTGACAAAATAATCAGTTTGCTACTTAAGAGTCAACAGTTATATTTATGCATAGTGATTTGCTGGAAATAATTTGTCACCAGTATTTTTCAAAACAAAGCATCACATTACAGATTCATAGAGCTGACAGAGGTCTTTGAGAGTCCTTTTACATATCTATGCCTTTCTGAGGAACTATATATAACATTCTCACCTTCTGCTAACCCAAGCAATTAAAATTATTTAATAATCTCATTATGTAGACGCTTACTGCTGTAATTTAAAATGATATAGATTACTAAGAGGTATTTTGAACGTATTTATCATATATAATAAAACAATTATTTGTGATTTGGCAATATAGTTTTTCATGGCAAGACAATGAAATGAAGAATTTGATTCTGTGTTATCTTTTCTATTTGTTCAATTTCTATATTATTAATTATTGGTTCCATTAGGCTTATTAGGTTATGAAATAATAGAAGCATTTACCTAAATTCAATACATATGGTGAACATTAGTTGAAGGTATCTTTTTAGAAGACAGTGGGAAAAATATTCTACTAGGCAAATAATGAATCCATGAATGATGTCCCATTTAAAGTGCAGTTCTAGATATCTCAGGCTTCCCTGGTGGCTTAGATGGATAAAAATCTACCTGTAATGCAAAGACCCAGGTTGGACCCCTGGGTTCTCTAGAGAAGGGAATGGCAACCCACTCCAATATTCTTGCCTGGAGAATCCCATGAACAGAGAAGCTGGCTGGCGGGCTATAGTTCATGGGATCTCAAAGAGTCAGACACAACTGAGCAACTAACACGCCTCCTCTTCCTCCTCTAGATAGCTCAGAAGCACTATTTTTGGACTTTTTCTATGGGAATATAAACACTTCTATTAACTTGACTCAACAAATCTCTGCCTAAATCTATTCCCAAATGTGCTATTTTGTAATTTCTTTATAGACCATAAAGTGCACATCTCATAAATATTCAGATTAGCAAATTTTTTAAAAAGAGAAAAAAACTATTTAGCCACCAGTGAGATTAAGAACAAGAATGTGGGCTACTCCATTCACCTGTTGTACCCCCTTCTTAACATGACTACCAACCCCATCTCCAAAAAGAAATCACTAGTCTAGTTTCTAACAGTGTTATGGGCTATAAAGTGTACCAAAAGTAGAATCAACAATAAAGTATTCTTTTCCATTGTGTTTCTTTTACTCAACATTATGTTTGTGAGATTCATCCGTATTGTTTTATATAGTTATAATTTTTTTTTCTGTTGCTTCATAGCATTCCATTTCGTGAATACAGCTTTTCCTTTTTATTTCTTTTCTATTTTCCATTCTATTGTTAATAGTGGATATTTTTTGCTTTTAATAGTGTCACTATTAGTTTTGATATATGATATTTTGTGATAGAAATTGTGCTTTTTCTTGGCACACACCAAGGAATGAAATTGCTAGTTCTATAACTTGTTGTCTCTACAGTGTGGTTTTATTTATGGTTAGGTTTGATATTTGGCAGTATGAGTTCTTCAACTTTGTTGTCCTTCCTAAAGACTGCCTTGACGATTTTTTGCCTTTAATATTTCCACATACATTTTAAATTAGTTTGTTAATGTCAATGAAGAAAATATGCTGAGATCTAGATTAGAATGGCTTTGTATCTGAAGATCAATTTTGAGAGTGTTGATATCATATTACTAAGTCTTCCAATTTATAGATTGGTATTGTCTTTCATTTATTTAATTGTCCTCTAATGTTTCTCAATATTTTGTAGTTTTAAAGTATAACATCTTATGCTTGCTTGCCATACTTATTCAGAAGAATATAATATTTTTGACATTATTATATATAGTATTTTATATGTTTTATATTTCTTATACATATATGGAAATAAATTAATAATTATCCAACTTTGCTAAATTAATCCTGAACTTCATTACTGTATAGATACTTTTGTGTTTACTCTGTTCAAGACCTCAAATAACAAGAGCTTTTCCTCTTACAAAATGCCTTTTTTGTTTCCCTTGTTTTGTTTTTTACATCTGAAATAATTATAGTCTCTTTTAGTCTAAGCTGTAACACTTCTGCAGTTCAGCTATCTCATTATTATGTGGTATTCCAATAAATTTGATTTCTGTTTACTCTGTGTCAAAAACCACAAGTGCAATTTCCTTCTATAGTCTCTCTCTCTCTCCACTCTCCTCCAACCTTTCTGTATGTAATTACAGGTATATTGGGCATATAGGCTCTCAGTTATTCTAGAATCTCTTTGAATAGCTTAAAGAATTGACTAGTTAGTGAAATAATTCTTTGAGAGGTTTTGACAATAAAGTTAAAGCATTACTTGGTTTTTGCTCTGAGGCTTTCTTTTAATAGAAGTACACTGGATTTCATCTTTGTCCCAAAGCTGTGTTCATGACAAGTTTAATTTGATGAGAAGCATTTCAATATTTTTAATGCTAAAATTTCAGAAACTAATAAACTTTCTATTTTACACTGATTAATTTGCAGATAGAACTCATTTTTTTTTCTTGTAATACTTTACACATCAGATAATAAAAGTCAAACTTCATCCAGTATTTGGCCTCAAAACTTACTTGTCCATTGGCACAAGTTTATTAAATACATTTTTATTCCTTCCAATTTGTCACAGGAAATATTTTAACTAAAAGTTTCACTACTGTCATATGTAGTGGCACCAAAAAATAGCCACCAAATACAAGTAACCATTCGGCAGTTTCTCATAACAGTTTTCTTATACTTCCTACCCAGTTGCAAAGCTAATATTTGTTTATTGAAGTATCTCATTTCTTGGTGCTAAATCTTCTGTATAAATTTGTTGCTGCAAAAGTAGCCTATAAAATAACGTCATATATCACAATTACAAAAGTATATTTCATTCACATGTCTGCAGAAGGCTCGGGGATCAGTCAGTCAAGACAGATCAGCTGAGATTCTATGCCTAGGCTATGTATTGATTAGATTTAGGTTAGTGCTGAAGTTTAGGGTTTAGAACTGCTCCATAAGAATTCTTATAACTCATAATGAATGCAAACTATTTTAATTAAAATGAGCAAAATTATAAATGTACAGTTCAGTTCAGTCACTCAGTCGTGTCTGACTCTTTTCAACCCTATGAATCGTAGCATGCCAGGCCTCCCTGTCCATCACCAACTCCTGGAGTTCACTCAGATTCACGTCCATTGTGTCAGTGATGGCATCACATCCAGCCATCTTATCCTCTGTCCTCCCCTTCTCCTTCTGCCCCCAATCCTTCCCAGGATCAAAGTCTTTTCCAATGAGTCAATTGTTCCCATGAGGTGGCCAAAGTACTGGAGTTTCAGCTTTAGCATCATTCCTTCCAAAGAAATCCCAGGGCTGATCTCCTTCAGAATGGACTATTTGGATCTCCTTGCAGTCCAAGGGACTCTCAAGAGTCTTCTCCATTATATCAAATGGTTAATAGGCATATGAAAAGATGCTCACCATTGTTAGTCATCAAGTAAAGACATATATGGATGTGAGAGTTGGACTGTGAAGAAAGCTGAGTGCCAAATAATTGATGCTTTTGAACTGTGGTGTTGGAGAAGACTGCATGCTGCGATTCATGGGGTCACAGAGTTGGACACGACTGAGTGACTGAACTGAACTGAAAACTGAAAGACAAACTACTAACAGTGTAAAATAAATGTAAAATCAAACAGAATCCAACAACATATAAAAAGAATAATATGTCGTGACCAAGTAGGGTTTATCACAGGGATGCAAGGATTCTTCAATATTTGCAAATCAATCAATGTGATACACCATGTTAACCAATTGAGAGATAAAAACCATATGATTATCTCAATAGTTGCAGAGAAAGCCTTTGACAAAATTCAACACCAATTTATGATAAAAGCTCTCCAGAAAGCAGGCATAGAAGGAACATACCTAAACATAATAAACCATTTATGATAAACCCACAGCAAACATTGTCCTCAGTGATGAAAAACTGAAAGCATTTCCTCTAAAGTCAGGAACAAGACAAGGGTGCCAACCCTCACCACTACTATTCAACATAGTTTTGGAAGTTTTAGCCACAGCAATCAGAGAAGAAAAAGAAATAAAAGGAATCCAGATTGGAAAAAAATAAGTAAAACATTCACTGTTTGCAGATGACGTGATCCTCTAAATAGAAAACCCTAAAGACACCACCAGAAAATTATTACAGCTAATCAATGAATATAGTAAAGTTTCAGGATATAAAATTAATACACCAAAATTCCTTGCATTCCTATACATTAATGAGAAAACAGAAAGAAAATTTAAGGAAACAATCCCATTCACCATTGCAATTAAAAGACTAAAATACTTAGGAATAAATTTACCTAGAGAAACAAAAGACCTATATACAGAAAGCTATAAAACACTGATGAAAGAAATTGAAGATGACACAAATAGATGGACAAATATACCATGTTCATGGATTGGAAGAATCAATATAGTGTAATTGTGTATACCACCCAAAGCAATCTCTAGATTCAATACAATCCCTATCAAGCTACCAATGGTATTTTTCACAGAACTAGAACAAATAATTTCACAATTTGATTGGAAACACAGAAAAACCTATAATAGTCAAAGCAACTTGAGGAAGAAGAATGGAACTGGAGGAATCAACCTGTCTTACATCAGACTATACTACAAAGCTACAGTCATCAAGACAGTACAGTTCTGGCACAAAAACAAAACTATAGATCAATGGAACAAAATAGAAAGCCCAGAGATGAATCCATGCATCTATGGACACTTTATGTTTGACAAGGGAGCAACAATATACAATGGAAAAATGACAATCTCTCTAACAAGTGGTGCTGGGAAAACTGATCAACCACCTGTAAAAGAATGAAACTAGAACACTTTCTAAAACCATACACAAAAATAAACTCAAAATGGATTGCAGATCTAAATGTAAGACCAGAAACTGTAAAACTCCTAGAGGAAAACTAGTTAGAACACTCTCTGACATAAATCCCAGTAAGATCCTCTATGACCCAACTCCCAGAGTAATGGAAATAAAAGCAAAAATAAACAAATGGGAATTAAACTTAAAACCTTTTGCACAACAAAGGAAACTACAAGCAAGGTGAAAAGACAGCCTTCCAAATGGGAGAAAATAGTAGCAAACAAAACAACTGACAAAGAATAAACTTCCAAAATATACAAACAATTCATGCAGCTCAATACCAGAAAAATAAACGACCCAATCAAAAAATGGGCCAGAGAACTAAGCAGACATTTCTCCAAAGAAGACATACAGATGGCTAACAAACACATGAAAAGATGCTCAACATCACACATTATCAGAAATATGAAAATCAAAACTACAATGAAGTACCATACACTGGTCAGAATGGCTGCCATCAGAAAGTCTACAAAAAAATAAATGCTGGAGATGGTGTGGAGAAAAGGGAACCCTCTTACACTGTTGGTGGGAATGCAAACTAGTAGGGCCACTAAAGAGAACAGGGTGGAGATTCCTTTAAAAACTAGAAATAGAATGGCCATATGACCCAGCAATCCCATTGCTGGGCACACACACCAAGGAAACCAGAATTGAAAGAGACACCTGTACCCCAATGCTCATCACAGCATTATTTTCAATATCTAGGACATGGAAGCAACCTAGATGTCCATCAGCAGATTAATTGATAAGAAAGTTGTAGTACATATGCACCATGGAATATTACTCAGCAATTAAAAATAACACACTTGAGTCCATTCTAATGAGGTGGATGAAACCAGAGCCTATTATACAGAGTGAAGTAAGTCAGAAAGAAAAACAATACAGTATATTAACATTTATATATGGAATTTGGAAAGATGGCAACAATGACCCTATATGCAAGACAGCAAAAGAGACACAGATGTAAAAAAGAGACTTTTAGACTCTGTGGAGGAAGGTGAGGGTGGGATGAATTGAGAAAATAGCATTGAAAAATGTTTATTGCCATATGTGAAGTTGATTGCCAGTCCAGGTTTGATGCATGAGACAGGGTGCTCAGGGCTGTTGCACTGGGACAACCCAGAGGTGTGGGATGGGGTTTGGGGACTTGGGGACACATGTATACCCATGGCTGTTTCATGTCGATGTATGGCAAAAACCACCACACTATTGTAATTAGCCTTCAATTAATTAAAAAATAGATAGCCAGTGAATTTGCTGTATTACTCAGGGAACTCAAACTGGGGCTCTGTGACAGCCTAAAGATGTGGATGGGGTGGGAGGTGGGAGGGAGACTCAAGAGAGAGGGGACATATATATATATATATACCTATGATATATGGCAGAAACAACACAATATTGTAATTGTCTTTCAATTTAAAATAAGAAAAAAAAGACAAACTGAAATCACAGTGTGATACAACTATACGATGGGTAAAATTAAAAAATATATATATTATCAAGTGTTAGTGGCGTTCTCCAATATTGCTGGTGAAAATATTTATGACAGAGAGAAGTACTTTAGCAAACAGTTTGACAGTTTTTTATAGCTTAATGTGCAGTTTCTCTTTAACTAGCAGTTCTGTGATGTGCGTTCTAGGGCTTGCTCACATTGGCCTCACAAGAACTTTCTGTGCATATCTGTTCTTGACGTTGCCTTCAGGGTGTAATATTTATAATGTGAAATCATTTGTGATAAAAATATTTACATTGCGACAATCAGCAAACACTACAAATCCAAGTTTTCTCCTTGGTCTTTCAGAAAGCTAGCTGTTTACATTTACATCATGCAATTCTACTCTTAGGTATTTACATAAGAAATTAAAACATATCCACAAAGGTTGTGCACAAATATTTATGGTAGCACTATTAATAAAATATTAAACATATAAAGAAGCTGCTGCTGCTAAGTCACTTCAGTAGTGTCCAACTCTGTGTGACCCCATAGATGGCAGCCCACCAGGCTCCCCTGCCCCTGGGATTCTCCAGGCAAGAACACTGGAGTGGGTGGGCATTTCCTTCTCCATTGCATGAAAGTGAAAAGTGAAAGGGAAGTTGCTCAGTCATGTCCGACTCTTCGCGACCCCATGGACCACAGCCTACCAGGCTCCTCTGTCCATAGGATTTTCCAGGCAAGAGTACTGGAGTGGGGTGCCATCGCCTTCTCCAATAAAGAAGCTAAATGTCCTTAAAAAGGTAAATGGATAAACGAAATGTGGCACTGTATTCTGCAATAACAAGTGTCATAGAATACTGATGTAGAATTTAGCAGTAGTAATCAATGGCTGAAGGTACATGCAACAACATGGATCAACCTGAAACCATATTCAAATTAGAAAACCCAGAGACTAAGACTATATACTCTACTTGTCCACTTATATGGCATTCTAGAAAAGATAAAACTATAGGAATATAAATAAGAATAGTAGTTGCTAAGGGCCAGGGCTTGGGGGAATTGACTCTAAAGAGTCCCCAAAACTTTTGAGGCAAATTAAATTTTACAGATTTTAATGCCTAGAGGAGCTTTCCCACGTTGAAGGTCAGGAATGGTGGCGGTAAGGAGATACCCCACATCCAAGGTAAGGAGCAGTGGCTGTGCTTTGCTGGAGCAGCCCTGAAGAGAGAACCCACGCCCAAGGTAAGAGAAACCCAAGTAAGATGGTAGGTGTTGCAAGAGGGCATCAGAGGGCAGACACATTGAAACCATACTCACAGAAAACTAGTCAGTCTAATCACACTAGGACCACAGCCTTGTCTAACTCAGTGAAACCAAGCCATGCCTGCAGGGCAACCCAAGACGGGCGGGTCATGGTGGAGAGGTCTGACAGAATGTGGTCCACTGGAGAAGGGAATGGCAAACCACTTCAGTATTCTTGCCTTGAGAACCCCATGAACAGTATGAAAAGGCAAAATGATACAATACCAAAGGAGGAACTCCCCAGGTCATTAGGTGCCCAATATGCTACTGGAGATCAGTGGAGAAATAACTCCTGAAAGAATGAAGGGATGGAGCCAAAGCAAAAACAATACCCAGTTGTGGATGTGACTGGTGATAGAAGCAGGATCCGATGCTGTGAAGAGTAATATTGCATAGGAACCTGGAATGTCAGGTCCATGAATCATGGCAAATTGGAAGTGGTCAAACAGGAGATGGCAAGGGTGAACGTCGATATTCTAGGAATCAGCGAAATAAAATGGACTGGAATGGGTGAATTTAACTCAGATGACCATTATATCTACTACTGTGGGCAGGAATCCCTCAGAAGAAAAGAGGTAGCCATCATGGTCAACAAAAGAGTCTGAAATGCAGTACTTGGATGCAATCTCAAAAACGACAGAATGATCTCTGTTCGTCTCCAAAGCAAACCATTCAATATCACAGTAATCCACGTCTATGCCCCAACCAGTAACGCTGAAGAAGCTGAAGTTGAACAGTTTTATGAAGACCTACAAGGCCTTTTAGAACTAACACCCAAAAAAGATATCCTTTTCATTATAGGGGACTGGAATGCAAAAGTAGGAAGTCAAGAAACACCTGGAGTCACAGGCAAATTTGGCCTTGGAATGCGGAATGAAGCAGGGCAAAGACTAATAGAGTTTTGCCAAGAAAATGCACTGGTCATAGCAAACACCCTCTTCCAACCACACAAGAGAAGACTCTACACATGGACATCACCAGATGGTCAACACCAAAATCAGATTGATTATATTCTTTGCAGCCAAAGATGGAGAAGCTCTATACGGTCAACAAAAATAAGACCAGGAGCT
The DNA here is from genome assembly GCA_006410635.1 of Cephalophus harveyi. NCBI lineage: Eukaryota > Metazoa > Chordata > Mammalia > Artiodactyla > Bovidae > Cephalophus > Cephalophus harveyi. Next base: position 86,797 of record SJYT01013701.1, read on the forward strand.
GACTGTGGCTCAGATCATGAACTCCTTATTACCAAATTCAGACTCAAATTGAAGAAAGTAGGGAAAACTGCTAGACCATTCAGGTATGACCTAAATCAAATCCCTTATGATTATACAGTGGAAGTGAGAAATAGATTTAAGGGCCTAGATCTGATAGAAATCTGAAAATCTAATCAACCCTTACTTTAAAACCTTCCATAACTCCTAAGCTTTGTAATAAACTTTTCTATTTGTGACACCTCATTAGCATAAGTTAATATATCATCTTATAAATGATATTTCCAAAAACAATTCATTTATTTTCCATTACTGCTATTGTTGGCATATTAATAGCCATTACCCTTTTTGGCTTTTTCCACAGCACTTATTCCATTGCAATACAATAAAAATATTTAAGTGTGTATATTTTTTTGTATTTATGTAACTGTGTGAAAAAGAAGGGAAGCAAAAAGCAAAGGGGAAAAGGAAATATATACCAATTTGAATGCAGAGTTCCAAAGAATAGCACGGAGAAATAAGAAAGCCTTCATTAACACAACATTGTACATCAACTATGCTCCAATAAAAACTATTTAAAATAAAATAGTGACCACAAAGCTTTTGACACTACTCCTATTAAAAAAAAAAAGCCTTCATCAGCAATCAATGCAAAGAAATAAACGAAAACAATAGAATGAGAAAGACTAGAGACCTCTTCAAGCAAATGAGAGATAGCAAGGGAAGATTTTATTCAAAGATTGCCTCAATAAAGGACAGAAATGGTAGGGACCTAACAGAAGCTATTAAGAGGTGGCAAGAATACACAGAAGAACTGTACAAAAAGGATCTTCACGACCCAGATAATCAAGATGGCGTGATCACTCACCTAGAGCCAGACTCCTGGAATGTGAAGTCAAATGGGCCTTAGAAAGCATCACTATGAACAAAGTTAATGGAGGTGATGGAATTCCAGTTGAGCTATTTCAAATCATGAAAGATGAAGCTGTGAAAGTGCTGCACTCAATATGCCAGCAAATTTGGAAAACTCAGCAGTGGCCACAGGACTGGAAAAGGTCAGTTTTCATTCCAATCCCAAAGAAAGACAATGCCAAAGAATGCTCAAACAACTACCACACAATTGCACTCATCTCACACGCTAGTAAAGTAATGCTTAAAATTGTCCAAGCCAGGCTTCAGCAATAAGTGAACCGTGAACTTCGAGATGTACAAGCTGGTTTTAGAAAAGGCAGAGGAACCAGTGATCAAATTGCCAACATCCGCTGGATCATCGAAAAAGCAAGAGAGTTCCAGAAATACATCTACTTCTGCTTTATTAACTATGCCAAAGCCTTTGACTGTGTGGATCACAAAAAAACTGTGGAAAATTCTTTAAGAGATGGGAATTCCAGACCACCTGACCTGTTTCTTGAGATATCTGTATGCAGGTCAGGAAGCAAGAGTTAGAACTGGACTTGGAAAAGGAGTACGTCAAGGCTGTATATTGTCACCCTGCTTATTTAACTTCTATGTAGAGTACATCATGAGATGCTGGACTGGAGGAAGTACAAGTTGGAATCAAGATTGCTGGGAGGAATATCAATAACCTCAGATATAACCTCAGATGACACCACCCTTATGGCACAAAGTGAAGAAGAACTAAAGAGCCTCTTGATGAAAGTGAAAGAGGAGAGTGAAAAAGTTGACTTAAAGCTCAACATTCAGAAAACGAAGATCATGGCATCTGGTCCCATCACTTCCTGGCAAATAGATAGGGTTATAGTGGAAACAATGGCTGACTTTATTTTGGGGGCTCCAAAATCAGTGCAAATGGTGATTGCAGCCATGAAATTAAAAGACGCTTATCCTTGGAAGGAAAGTTATGACCAACCTAGATAGCATATTGAAAAGCAGAGACGTTACTTTGCCAACAAGGTCTGTCTAGTCAAGGCTATGGTTTTACAAGTGGTCACGAATGGATGTGAGATTTGAAGTATAAAGAAAGCTGAGTGCTGGCGAATTGATGCTTTAGAACTGTGGTGTTGGAGAAGACTCTCGAGAGTCCCTTGGACTGCAAGGAGATCCAGTCAGTCCATCCTAAAGGAGATCAGTCCTGACTGTTCATTGGAACTACTGATGTTGAAGCTGAAACTCCAATACTTTGGCCACCTGATGGGAAGAGCTGACTCACTGAAAAAGACCCTGATTCTGGGAAAGATTGAGGGCAGGAGGAGAAGGGGCTGACAGAGGATGAGATGGTTGGATGGCATCACCAACTCAGTTAACATGGCTTTAGGTGGACTCTGGGAGTTGGTGATGGACAGGGAGGCCTCTGTGCTGCAGTTCATGTGGTTGCAAAGAGTCAGACATGACTGAGTGACTGAACTGAANCCTGATTCTGGGAAAGATTGAGGGCAGGAGGAGAAGGGGCTGACAGAGGATGAGATGGTTGGATGGCATCACCAACTCAGTTAACATGGCTTTAGGTGGACTCTGGGAGTTGGTGATGGACAGGGAGGCCTCTGTGCTGCAGTTCATGTGGTTGCAAAGAGTCAGACATGACTGAGTGACTGAACTGAACTGAACTATGTAAGCACATGTCTGTATATAGGTAGATAGGTAGGTATTTATTTGGATTACTTTTTTATCTGGACGCTTTTACTAGAATGGAAACTAATACAATGCAAATGATTTGTCTCTTTTCCTCACTAATAATTCTTTGGTTCCCAAAACAGTTTATAACATATAGTTGGTGTATAAGAAATAATAGTAAATGAATGAATAAAAGAATGTATGTAAATCTTTTCTTTTATGTATGTCCCAAAATGACCTGATAATAACCTCTGTGTCTTTTCCTTTTAATTCACCTTCACATCAATAAAATTAAATTCCTCACAAAGGTAAAATTACTTAGTATAGTCACCATTTCATAAAGGGCCACATAAAAAATCTTAAAAATACAGTGGGGTTAGACTATTGGTGTTTAATGGTAATATACAGAGAAGATGAGAAATGAGATAAAGGATGTAATAATAAATTTCAGAATCTGTAGCAATATGAGGAAGGTGGCACATTAGGAGAGAGCATGGAAGCTCCAAGCTCTTTCCCCACAACTTGCCCAGTGTGTCTCTCTCTGGATGTTCCTGAGTTACATCCTTTTAAAATAGATCAGTAACGTTGTGACTAAATGGATTTCTTAAGTTCTGTGAGACACTCTAGCAAATTAATCAAACCTGAAGAGACGGTGGCAGGAACCTCCAATCTAAAATCAGTCAGAGAACTAATAAATGAATTAAGTGAGGTAGCAGGATACAAAATTAACATACAGAAATCAGTTGCATCTTATTATAATAACAATGGAATATCAGAAAGTGAATGTAAACAAAAAAAGTCCATTTTAAAATTGCATTAAAAAAAAATCCAAAACTTAAGAACCAACCAAGCCAAGGAAGTGAAGGACTTACATGCTGAGAACTATAAATCACTGATGAAGGAAACAAGATGATTGAAAGAAATGGAAAGATATGCCATGCTCTTGGATTGTAGGAGTTAATATTGTTAAAATGGCTGTACTACTCAAAGCAATCTACAGTTTTAAATGTGATCCCTAACAAATTACCCTTGACATTTTTCACAGAACCAGAACAAATAGTCATACAATTTATCTGGAAGAGTAGAAGATCCAGGATTTATGACAGCAATCTTGAGGAAAAAGAATGAAGCTGGAGGTATAACCCTCTAAGACTTCAACAACTACCAAGCTACAGGAATCAAAACAGTGTGGTATTGGCACAGAAACAGACATATGTTTCAATGGGACAGAATAGAGACCCCAGAAATCCACACACAGTCAATTAATCTTCAAAAAAGGAGGCAAGAATTTATAACGGAGAAAAGACAGTCTCTTCAGCCAAGTGGTGTTGGAAAAGCTGGACAGCCACATATAAATCAATGAAGTTAGAACACACCCTCACACCATACACAAAAATAAACTCAAAATGGCTTAAAAACCTAAACGCAAGACATGATACTACAAAACTGCTAGAAGAGAACATAGGCAAAGCATTCTCTAACATAAGTTGTATCAATGTTTTCTTAGGTCAGTCTCCCAAGGCAATAGAAACACAAGCAAAACTAAACAAAAGGGACCTAATCAAACTTACAAACTTTTTTTGCACAGCAAAGGAAACCATAAAAAATGAGAAGGAAACCTACAGAATGGGATAAAATATTTGCAAAGATGTGACTGATAAGTGCTTAATTTTCAAAATATACAACTCTACAACAAATAAACAACCTAATCAAAAATGGGCAGAAGACCTAAATAGACATTTCTCCAAGAACATGCAGACAGCCAAGGCGTATGAAAAGATGCTGAACATTCCTAATTATTACAGAAATGCATATCAAAACTACAAGTTATGACTTCACACTGATAACAATTGTCCTGATTAAAAAAATCTACAAATAACAAATGCTGGAAAGAGTGTAGAGAAGTGGGAACCCTCCTACATTGTTGGTGGGGATGTAAATTGGTGCAGCCCCTATGGAAAGCTGTACGGATGTTCTTCAGAAAACTAAAAGCTACCATATAATGCAGCAATCTCACTCCTAAGCATATATCCAGATAAAACTATAATGATACATGCTTCCCAATGTTCATAGCAGCACTATTCTCAATAGTCAAGACATGGAAACAACCTAAATGTTCAACAGGTGAATAGATAGAGAAGATGTAGTTCATACGCACAATGGAATGTGACTCAGACATGATGAAATGCCTTTTGCTGCAACATGGATGGAACTAGAGAGGGGCATACTATGTAAAGTAAGTCAGAAAAAGACAAATACCATATGATATATCACTTATGTGTGGAATCTAAAATATGACACAAATGAACTTTTCTATCAAATGGAAATGGACACAGAGACATAGAGAACAGGTTTGTGATTGCCAAGTGGAAGGCAGTGTGGGGGAGGGATGGAGAGGGAGTTTGGGGTTACAGGATGAGAAATCATATGCATAGAATTGATAGAAATCAGGCCCTTTACTGCGTAGCACAGGGAACTATATTGAATATACTATGATAAACCATAATGGAAAAGAGTATTAAAAATAATATGTAATCTGTGATTCAGATTATTATCTGAATCATTGCAAATCAACTATACTTCAACAAAATAAATTTCTAAAACAGGGGAAAGAGAACAACAGCAACAAAAAATAGCCCATCAGTCAGAAGCACAGGTGATAATTTGGGCTTGTGATTGCACTCCAAGTTGGCAGGGGGTACATTGGAACCTCCACTCTGTTAACTGGTTGGTCGGAAGCACAGTTAACAGCTTGGGCTGGTGACCTGTGCCTATGGGGTGTTGCCGGGAGCCAACGTGAGGAATCCCACCCGTGACAAATTCATGCAGCAGAGGTCTGATGGGCAAGGCAGGGTACATTGGAACCTCCACTCTGTTAACTGGTTGGTCGGAAGCACAGTTAACAGCTTGGGCTGGTGACCTGTGCCTATGGGGTGTTGCCGGGAGCCAACGTGAGGAATCCCACCCGTGACAAATTCATGCAGCAGAGGTCTGATGGGCAAGGCGAGTCAGGCCTCAGGTTTTCCCCCTGGTATTTCCTGAGCATGTACCCCCCAAAATAAGAATCTGCCTGCTTTTCCACTCTTTTGACATTTTCTGGAAAAAAGTTAACTCAGGGCTTTAGTCTTTTGCATTTGAAAGGGATGTTTCAGTTCAAACCCCCTCTGATAACTCTCTAACTTGCCTAACAGGTTCCCCTGGACTTTTTACAGCTTGTGAATTGCTTACAGCCCCCAAAGCTTAAAGCATCTTAAGATACAGAGCCTTTTCTAAAGAGCTAAAAATCATATTGGTGACGGATTTCACTGTTGACTCAGTGATTGCTGCCAGGCCTCCATATTCTTTATCTTTTAGGCACCTGGGAGGATGTTAATAAATGTAAATGGGATATGGAAAAGGATAAAGTAGTTTTGATGTTAGCAACACTAGACTTTTGAGTTAATTACCTTTCTTTTGTTATGTATCACTGCACTCCTCTTGTGTCTTTGCTATGTAAGAATGTAACTTTATTTAGTGCTTTCTGAGAGTGGCACCAGACTTTGGGAAGATCAACACAAATAAGCCTTCTGGTTGACAAACCCTTATCAGAAAAAAGGCTGTAAAATGTTAACTGGCCCTTTTGGCTAGAAGATGATGTAAATCACCTAAGACTTGTCTATACAACTAGGTATGCAGCGGGAAAAGCCTGGTTTTGATGAGTCTGGACTGCTAATGCTGCATAATTTTGTATTACCCATTGATCTCTATGTACAATCAAAAGGTATAAAAGGCCTTTCTAGACAATAGAGGCCGGACTAGTCATTGGAGGGACTGGTTTCCCCCATGTCTCCTCTTTACTCTAATTTCAGGCTGAATTCCCATCAAGGTCGTGGAGGCTCGCCACATCTACTTACTTGCCCTGGCTTCTAAGATCCGTAGGTGAGAGCCCAAGGCGGGGCACTCTCTGATATTCAGACGGGCGCCAGCGGCCTAACAGAGATGGTGCAAACTCCTTGTCTGGATCTTTATTGGCTTTCCACGTAAACCAAGTTATTCAGCCTCTTTTCTCCACTTAATTTTCCTACTACACTATTTCTTCCTAATTTAATCTTATATTAATAAATAAGTTTTCCTCGCCTACGCCGTCCATGCTTCGAATTTCCCTGGATCCACTGGGGCTGGACCCTGGCAGGGTGTAGAAGTTTTGTTTAGACTGAACCCTAAATCTGTGAAATAAGACGCTATCTCCAAGTAGCTAGTGTTAGAACTCAATTGTATTTTCAGACAAACTGATGGTATCTGATACTTGGGGTAGGGGAAACACCTCCTCCACACTGGAATTTGGTACCAGAACTCTTTTAGTCCCTCTCCTGTCATCTTTGTTTCCTTCCTTTTTCAGTTTTTTTTTTCTTATCGAATGCAGAATGATTTCTACCACATGACAAGAAGATGGTCATAGACAGCATCAAGTCTTATTTTCCTAGTTTCTTCCACATGTTAACAACCCAAATTGCTTTACACAGTTTTGGTGAAGGATTTTAAATGGTCTGTCCTAGGTCTAGGCAGATAGTCTCAAAGCCACGAGGAAGTGAGCTGTGGTAGAGAATGGCATCTAGTGGAAGTGAAGGGTACACTGATGACCAATGATCACAAAATGCAGTGATCCACTCAGGGATGCAGGAAGCATCTTCTGCACTTCTCTTTTCTGATATCTATGATATTTTCTTTAGGATAAACTCCTAAATGAGAACCACTCTTTCAAACCAAAAGAGCAGTTTTAAGGCTTTCTCTACACATTGCTAGGTTGCCTGTTAGTAATGTGCCATCAACTTTATACTCAGCAAAAGTGAATTTATAATGAAAATTTTAGCAGTGACACCTTCAGTTCAGTTCAGTTCAGTTCAGTTGCTCAGTCATATCCGACTCTTTGTGACCCCATGAATCACAACATGCCAGGCCTCCCTGTCCATCACCAACTCCCAGAGTTCACTCAGACTCACGTCCATCGAGTCAGTGATGCCATCCAGCCATCTCATCCTCTGTCGTCTCCTTCTCCTCCTGCCCCCAATCCCTCCCAGCATCAGTCTTTTCCAGTGAGTCAACTCTTTGCATGAGGTGGCTAAAGTACTGGAGCTTCAGCTTTAGCATCATTCCTTCCAAAGAAATCCCAGGGCTGATCTCCTTCAGAATGGATTGGTTGGATCTCTTTGCAGTCCAAGGGACTCTCAAGAGTCTTCTCCAACACCACAGTTCAAAAGCATCAGTTCTTCAGTGCTCAGCCTTCTTCACAGCCCAACTCTCACATCCATACATGATTACTGGAAAAACCATAGCCTTGACTAGACAGACCTTAGTTGGCAAAGTAATGTCTCTGCTTTTGAATATGCTGTCTAGGTTGATCATAGCTTTCATTCCAAGGAGTAAGCATGTTTTAATTTCATGGCCACAGTCACCATCTGCAGTGACCTTACCATACTTAAAATTCATGTCAAATTAACAGATGATGTTTGTGTATTTATTTTCTGTTTTGAAGTAATAAATTACAATGAACTCAGTGGCCTAATTTGTTATCTCTCAATTATGTAGGTTCAGAAGCTCAGGTGACCTTCAGTTCAGTTCAGTTCAGTCGCTCAGTCGTGACCAACTCTCCGCGACCCCATGAATCGCAGCACGCCTGGCCTCCCTGTTCATCACCATCTCTCGGAGATCACTCAGACCCACATCCATCGAGTCAGTGATGCCATCCAGCCATCTCATCCTTGGTCGTCCCCTTCTCCTCCCGCCCCCAATCACTCCCAGCATCAGAGTCTTTTCCAATGAGTCAACTCTTCGCATGAGGTGGCCAAAGTACTGGAGTTTCAGCTTTAGCATCATTCCTTCCAAAGAAATCCCAGGGTTGATCTCCTTCAGAATGGACTGGTTGGATCTC
>SJYT01013701.1:96665-131713 GCA_006410635.1 Cephalophus harveyi
GGTGTTGACCATCTGGTGATGTCCACGTGTAGAGTCTTCTCTTGTGTTGTTGGAAGAGGGTGTTTGCTATGACCAGTGCATTTTCTTGGCAAAACTCTATTAGTCTTTGCCCTGCTTCATTCCGCATTCCAAGGCCAAATTTGCCTGTTACTCCAGGTGTTTCTTGACTTCCTACTTTTGCATTCCAGTCCCCTATAATGAAAAGGACATCTTTTTTGGGTGTTAGTTCTAAAAGATCTTGTAGGTCTTCATAAAACCGTTCAACTTCAGCTTCTTCAGCATTACTGGTTGGGGCATAGACTTGGATAACCGTGATATTGAATGGTTTTCCTTGGAGACGAACAGAGATCATTCTGTCATTTTTGAGATTGCATCCAAGTACTGCATTTTGGACTCTTTTGTTGACCAATGGCTACTCCATTTCTTCTGAGGGATTCCTGCCCACAGTAGTAGATATAATGGTCATCTGAGTTAAATTCACCCATTCCAGTTCATTTTAGTTCGCTGATTCCTAGAATGTCGACGTTCACCCTTGTCATCTCTTGTTTGACCACTTCCAATTTGCCTTGATTCATGGACCTGACATTCCAGGTTCCTATGCAGTATTGCTCTGTACAGCATCAGATCTTGCTTCTATCACCAGTCACATGCACAACTGGGTATTGTTTTTGCTTTGGCTCCATCCCTTCATTCTTTCTGGACTTATTGCTCCACTGATCTCCAGTAGCATGGGCACCTAATGACCTGGGGAGTTCCTCTTTTGATATCCTATCATTTTGCCTGTTCATACTAGAGTCTCTCAAGGCCAGTAATAACATGTCTAGCAAGTGGGGCTCCTCTTTAGAGGCTCTGGGAAGAGTCTACTTCTGAGACCATTCATATTGTTGGTACAGTTCAGTTCCTTTTGATTGTGGAGCAGAGGGACACAGTTTCTGGCCTGATAATATCTGGGGATTGCATTTGATTCCTAGAAGCTGTTCTTTAGTCTTTACATGTAGCTTCCTTGGTCTTCCAGCCATCAGCAGTAGGAAAAGTCCTTCTCATATGTCACATGCATGACTTATCCTTCTGCCACCAGTAGGAGAAAGCTCTCAGCTATTAAGGGCTCATGCCAGCCACCTGGATAATTGATCTATATTAAGGTCAACTGTAACATACAAAGTTAACATAACCATGAGAGTGACAGCTCACTATATTCAAATTCTAGGGACTAGCACTGGATATCTTTGGGGAAACATTTTAGAAATTCTGCTTATAGGATATAAAAATTTACAGTTTTAAATAGTAGTTTTCACAAAACTAATACTACATAGATTCTGTAGGTTACTTCTTTATTTTCCAGAGATAGAGCTCTACACTCTAGTTTGACATATATCACAAAGCTGGGCCTATCCTTCCAATCAGCTTTCTCTCCATATTATTATATCTACCAGTATATTCTTCTTTTGATATACAACTCCTGCCACTAACACCACCTTTTATGATGATTTGTGATAGGAATCTCATTTTTTTACAGGTTTTAAGTAGGCAAAAAAAAAAAAAAAAGCCCATCAAGAGGGGGAGTGCTTTGTTCTGGCTAGCTGTGGGAAGAGAGAGAATTAAGGAAATCATAAATCAGGAGATACGTAAGGAAAAAATGATGTCTCATTATTTAGGCCTATTCCATTTGATGACACATCGAGAATCTGGCTAGAAGTTGACAAATTTCTAAAGTTGATTCATCAAAATTTTTATGAGTTGGAGACTCAGTCAATTAAATGATGCCTCTAGAAACTGTACAGTATTGCACTCATATTTCAGCATATTTTTTAGAGAGTAGAATATCTTTCAGAACACTGAATGCCAACTGGTGATGTGCGACTATATGGCATAACAACTACAGCTTTTTAGCAGGAAGGTACTACAATAGCCAGCCAGCTAATTTTGGTCAGGTAATAACAGTATTGCTTGTTTTTTTAAGAGAAACCATGTTCTCTTAAAAACTTTTCATGAATGTGAATATAATGAGCTATCACTCCCATAGTTATGTTAATTTTTTATGTCACATAACTAAATAATGATTTTATATAATTTCATGCTTTCCAGGAAAGTATCAGACTTAAGGTATCTAGTTTGTTTCTCTTTATCTGGAAATGTATTATACTTATAGAATGAATGAAAACAAAAAATTTACACATAATTTATCTACTTTTATAATTCAGGTTATTTCACTGTACTTGCATTTAAAATTCAATTTCCAATACAAATTATAAAACTACAAATAATTGTCTATCTAGCATTACCTGAATGTGCCAATAGTTATATTTAATGTGCCCTGTGTATCACTGGACTGTAGCAAACAGATACTCTGTTATACTTCGTAATTATATTATGACTGTTTGGTCAGGCTGTAGTTGGTCAGTCTATTTATCTGTCTATCTATCTACCTGGAAAGAGAGGGATAGAGTTTTACAGATGTACACAAGATGAACAAAAACATATCAAAAAGGAAAAAATACATGTTCAACAGTACATCCTGAGCTTGCCTCTCTCCTGCATTAAAAATGACAGCAGGATTTTTCCTGCTATTCTAGCTTACATATCTGTTTTCCATTCTCAACTCATGCTTACCTCAACTATGTTATCTCTTGAGCCTGAAATTAACACCTGCAAATACCAGTACATTGCAAAACCTTGATAAGTATATCCGAGCAGTCTTTTTACCAACATCTTCTTCTAGCACCTTCACAAATAGCATATTTATTTTGCAAAAGAAAAAGAAAGAAAAAAGGAAAATAGTTGTAGCCATATTTACTGTGTGTATATGCACTGATAATCAAGTCACAGAGAGTGAATGTCCTCTTAATGATGCTTATATGGAATTAAAGAATAGCACTGGGAAAAAGCAAATCTGGCAGTGTAAAATTTCCTCTGATTATAATATATCCTAACTGCTAGGCTACCACTTAATCCAAGTGGTCTGAAAGACTTACTGCACTTCTTTAAAATATTTATGTTACTCTCTAGGAATAAGTCATAGCTGTATGAAAGAGAGTTCTTAAATTTTAAGGAACCAAAGAAGAGATCTATCCAACTTATTTTGATTCAGAAAATTATTATTACAACTGATATATATCAGCTTTGGTTCCCTTTTGATTATGAAATAAGACATGTTCATATATTTGCTAAATTATAAATATTTGAAATTATTAATAGGTTTACTCAGAAACTAGTCCAACTTTAAGAGGCCTTTTTATTTTGAGGGGTCCTTAAAGACACAGTATATACTTCTATAGGTCAGTCTGTTAGCTGCTGTCATCACATTATGCTACATGTGATATTTTCTTATTTATAATAAAGTATTATATTTTAAGGTGTACAGCAGGATGATTTCTTATACTTATATAGTTAAATGACTACTGAAGTCAAATTAATTAATGTGGTGTCCCATGGGTGGTTTTTATAGTGCAAGTGTGTCTTAGCTTTTCTTACCATTTTGATGTGGGTATTTTATTAGTTTCCCAGGGCAGTGTGTAGAAGTTTCTCAACTAGTTTTGGATTTCTTGCAGTCACAGGGAACAGATTTATGTGTAGTTGTTTATTCTGAGGGTCTATGGAACCAGCGGAAGCCAGGAGCCTACTATTCCACCATCTTTTTGACCCTATAATGTATTTTGTTTTCTTGCTTCAGCTACTATTTCTTAACCCTGGCTTTTTTTTTTTTTTAACAACCATAATGCAAAGCTGATGTTTGAAAATTTGGAAAAAATAAAATCTCCTGCCAATCCAGTATGACCTCCCCATAAAAAATCAGAAAATAATGAAACAATTTTATTATTAAATAAGGATTAAACTAGATTATTATACAATCACAGGCAATATGCGAAAGAGTCTGCAAAAACAAACAAAAAAAAGGAAATCTCACTCTTTTGTATGATAAGGCAGATACGATGTATTACATATGTGTTGCCTTTATCCAAAGGAAAGGTAAAACATTTTTGTCATTGCCACCAGCAGCAGACTATCATTTGGATCCTGGCATTGACACTACATTCACATCTGACAAGGAGACAGGGTGCCAGTAAGACTGGCAAGAATGTTGTTTAGCTTTTAAGATGATTGCGTATAACTTGACAGACAAAATATTTACAATATCCATTTTTCTGATGAAAATGCTAAAAGAAAAAGAAAAAAGAAGGTGAGTTACTTTTGACAGCATAAAATAATTTGTTTTAGATATGCATTTTCCTTTACATGGTCCTCTCACCATTTTGTGCTACAGTTATCACTGGAAATGAAGCAGTTCTGCTTAGAGAGGTTTACTCAAAATTATTCACAAAACTCTTCAGTCAGTTTATATTCTTTTTTTTTTTGTAAATGCGTATTACTGCTTTATTATAGAAAGTTTAAAACATGAACAAAAGTAGACAGACAGCATCATGAACCTTTTGTACCTATCAACCTATGATGACCAAACCAAACCATCAATTCCCTCTTCTTCTTCCCCACTTGTTTTACTTTAAAGCAAATTCCAGGAATTGTACTATATTCTTAATTTCCCTAATTTGGAGACTGAATTAAGGTCTTGAGGCAAATAGTAAAGAGACATCCTTTCATGTCTACCTTATTCCTCTTTTCTATATCAAATCAACTTACCTCCTCTTCCTGTGGTTACAAGCTTCCCTTGCATGACACTGGAGTTAGGCTCTAGCGGTGGGGTTCATAGGATCACAGATCCAAGAAATTACCAGCCTAAATATGTTATTAAATGACAAGAAGTGGGATGAGACATATTGGTATATAAAGAAATTTCAGACCTTTTATTAAATCAAAAGGTCTGTACACAATTTATGTTACTGAATATGTGATTTCCTATATAGGTGTTTGTGTGTACATGCAGAAACGTTAGTTTACTTTGAAAATATTCCTTTCCTGTTACTGAGTTACTCATAAGTCAAATATTGGTCTCAAGACTCCAAGTCTCCTCTGTTAATGAGAACAACTTCAGTACTGTCGTTTATTTAATCAAAACTACAATGAAGTAACACCTCACACTGGTCAGAATGGCCATCATTGTATATAACAAATGCTGGAGAAACTGTGGAGAAAAGGGAACTCTCTTACACCATTGGTGGGAATGTATCAATAAATTGGTACAGCCACTATGGAAAATGGTAAGGAGGTTCTTCAAAAATCTAAAAGTATAGTTGCCATATGATCTAGCAATCACACTTCTGGTCACATATCCAGACAAAACTATAATTCAAAAAGATGGCATGCACCCCAATGTTCATAGCAGCTCTGTACACAGTGCCCTAGACATGGAAACAGCCTAAATGTCCATCAACAGATGAACAGATGAAGATGTGGTTCATATATACAGTGGAAGGCTACTCAGCCATCAAAAATAATGAAATGCCGTTTGCAGCAAGATGCATGGAACTAGAGATTAATATACTAAGTAAAGTAAGTCAGAAAGAGAAAAATACCATACGATATCACTTGTGTGTAGAGTCTAAAATATGACACAAATGAATTTATCTATGAAACAGAAATGGACTCACAGAGAAAGAGAGCACATTCATGGTTCCCAAGGGGAAGGCAGTGTAGGGGAGGGCTGGAGTGGCAGTTTAGGATTAGCAGATGAAAACTCAGATATAGAATGGATAGACACCTACCGAGGTGTCTCAGGAGGCAGGAAAGGTAATCTGGTATTCCCATCTCTTGAGGAATTTCACATCAGTTTGTTGTGATCCACATTGTCAAATGCTTTAGCACCAATAAAGCAGAGGTAGATGTGTTTCTGGAATTTTCTTGCTTTCACCATAATCTAACAGATGTTGACAGTTTGATCTCTGGTGTGTCTGCTTTTTCTAAAAACAGCTTGTACATCTGGAGGTTCTCAGTTCACATACTGCTGAAGCCTAGTTTGAACAATTTTGAGCATAACCTTGCTAGCAAGTGAAATGAGCACAATTGCATGGTAGTCTGAACATTCCTTGGTATTGCCCTTCTTTGGGATTGGAAGGAAACCTCACCTTTTCCAGTCCTACAGCCACTGCTGAGTTTTCCAAATTTGTTGGCATATTGACTGCAGCAATTTAAAAACATCATTTTTAGCATTTCAAATAGTTCAGCTGGAATTCTGTCACCTCCACTAGCTTTGTTCCTAGTGATAATTTCTAAGACCTACTTAACACTCCAGGATGTCTGGCTCAAGGTGAGTAACTGCACCATTGTGGTTATCTGAGTCACTAAGGCCCTTTTAGTATATTTCTTATGTGTATACCTGCCACCTCTTCTTGATCTCTTCTGCTTCTGTTAGGTCCTTATTGTTTCTGTTCTTTATTGTGCCCATCCTTGCATGAAATTGTCTCTTGATATCTCAGTTTTCTTGAAGAGATTTCTGGTCTTTCCCATTCAATTGTTTTCCTCTACTTCTTTGCACTGTTCAAGTAAGAATTCCTTCTTATCTCTCTTTGCTATTGTCTGGAACTCTGCATTCATCTGTTGCTTTATCCCTTGCCTTTTGCTTCTCCCCTTTCCTCAGCTATTTGTAAGTCTTTTCAGACAACCACTTTGCGTTTTTGAATTTTTTTTATCTTTGGGATGGTTTTGACCACCACCTCCTATAAATTATTACAAACCTCTGTCCATAGTTCTTCAGGCTCTGTGTCTACCAGATTTAATCCCTTAAATCTTCTCTTCACCTCCACTATATAATCATAAGGGATCTCATTTAGGTCATACCTGAATGGCCTCATGGCTTTCCCTACTTTTTTTAATTTAAGCCTTAATCATCATCTGGTGATGTCCATATGTAGAGTTATCTCTTGGATTGTTGGAAATGGGTGTTTCCTATGACCAGCACGTTCTGACAAAAATCTGTTAGCCTTTGCCATTCATTTTGTACTCCAAGGCCAACCTTGCCTGTTATTCTGGGCATCTCTTGACTTCCTGCGTTTGCATTCCGGTCCCCTATGATAAAAAAAATATCTTTTTTTTGGTGTTAGTTCTAGAAGATACTGTAGGTCGTCAAGGAACCATTCAACTTCAGCTTCTTCAGCAATAGTGGTTGAGGCATAGACTTGGATTACTGTGTTGAATGGTTTGCCTTGGAAACAAACAGAGATCATTCTATCATTTTTGAGATTGTACCCAATTACTGCATTTCAGACTCTCTCTCTTTTTTTTTTTTTTTAACTATGAGGGCTACTCCATTTCTTAGAGGGGATTCTTGCCCACATTAGTATATATAGTAGTCATCTGAATAAAATTCACTCATACCCGTCCATTTTAGTTCATTGACTCCTAGATCATTGGGGCCCAACAACATAAGCCACTAGGCACTGAGCACTGAGATGTGGTTAGTGCAAATAGGGAACTGAATTTTCACTTTTATTACTGTTAATTAATCCAAATTTAAAGGAACAGAGTTACAAAATGGTTGTGCAAGTTTCTTTTTCTTACCAATAGTAAGTGAAAGTCGCTCAGTCGTGTCCGACTCTCTGTGACCCTGTAGACTACACAGTCCATGGAATTCTCCAGGCCAGAATACTGGTGTGGGTAGCCTTTCCCTTCTCCAGGGGATCTTCCCAACCCAGGGATCAAACCTAGGTCTCCCACATTGCAGGTGGATTCTTCACACTGCATATGAACAAGATTAATTTTAGTACCAAGAGAAGGAAACACTGATTTCTAACCTGATTACACTGTAAGGAAATTTAATGTTAACACAGAAATTTTTATAATACAGCAGATTACTAAAAATGCTTTTATACATTTTCTAACAAAGCAATATACAGAAAATTTTGATACAGTCAACATTATGTTTACTGGCTGTAAAACAACATAATTTTTATTGATATTGATAAAATATTTGCTTTTCATTTTTGATGTTAATAATCCTGAGTAGATTCATCAGTGAGGGAATTTTTTTTTTTTCACTAGTTTTCTCTCCTATCTAAGCATATGAAATAATAAAGTCTTAAGACTTTCTTCCTAGAAACAGACAGAATAGTGAAAGAATATATCTGATGTTTGAGCCTCCTGGAGAGATTGCTTTGAAATCTGACAAATGTCCTCATATATTCAAGGTCTACAACAATGGTAAGAGAGTACTGAGAAAGCATGAACATATAGCGAAAAACCAAAAGTAAGCATGTAAAATAAAATGTTTTCTAAGTAAATCAATACAATTTTTAACCTAAAATTTCATATTGAAATTATAATACTTAAATTTGCTTTTTTTTCTGAGCTCCCACTGATAACCATAACATTGCCATCTAATTTACTTGGCTTTTGTTTTATTACATTTTAACAATGGTCCTTCAAAGGAAGGAATCAAAATCCAAAATACTATACACATAAAAGTGGGATTATTTAAAAAGCCATTTCTTTGAGAACATAATAGGCAATACTACCAAACTGAATATTTCCAGTGAGGAATCCATGGCCTCACACTTCTGCTCTTTACTGGCTTTTTTTTTTTTTTCTGGTAGAAATATGGTCACATCTATTTCTATCAAGACATAACTATCTGTCTTTGAGTTGCTGTGGATTCTGTTTTTTTCTTCTGATGGCGCTCTTTACCATGGTTTTAACATATTCTGTTACTAATATGGTTCTCTGATTTGCTTTTGCTTCTCCTGTCCATTTTCATATGAAAGGATTTACATAAGGTCTAGTTTCTCAGCAATGCTGCCGTAAGAAATATCCCTCAAACATGTGGTCAAGCCTTCTACAGATGGCATTGCTTAATTCCTGCCTTTGAAGACCACTGTTCGTCTGTGATGCAAATACCAGGAAACACAGAAGTAAGCTATATTTTTGAATTTAAGTCATAACTTCAGCATTTAACTCTTCTTTGTGGTAACTATCCCCAAACAAAAATGGGGGGCATTCCCAAATTTAATGTGGAACTATCTTAAGCAAAATGTAATAGTAAGTTTCAGGCAGAGTAACAGAGACACATTCAGTATATTTAAACATTTTCTTTTACTTCTGCTAGTTAGAACAGAAAACCTGAAAGCAGACCCTCTATGCAAAGGGACTTACTCCTGATAAGTTTTCTTTTCTTCTCTTTGAAAAGACAGAGAGCATTCTTGCAAAAAGTAAGCTAAGTCAGTAACAAAATGAAAGGAAGGCTGAAAAGAAGCTAAACAAATTTACCTCTCATTGGAGATCACACGTACATAAAGACAATGAAAGAAGTTTATATCTAGAGAGGAAACCAATGGCTTTAATAATTTCATTTTGAATATGAGGAAAACAAGACCTAGGATTCTTAAATAATAATCAGAAATTTCAGATCTAACTATTGCCATGTCTGAAACTTAGCCCCTTTTATCTTTAAGTTGGGAATCAGAATTGATGGTTCAAAGGCCCTCAGAGATACCCAGAGTTCTACAGCCGATCTTTTACTCTCTTTTTAAAATTTGTTTTACCACTTGGCTGTGCCATGTGGCACGTGGAATCCTAGTTCCCAGACTAGGCATTGAGCCTGTGCCCTCTGCATTGAAAATACAGATCCCAAACCACTGGACCCTTGAAGATCTTTTAAAATTAAAATTAACTATGGCCCTGCTCCTTGAAATTGCTATTGTAGAATGAGATGGATATATCCAAATCTTTCAAAAACTTTCTGTGTTTCTCTAAAGCTCAGCCAGAGTTGAAATCCATTTCAAAGGAACCTAAAGACACTTTTCATGAAGGTTGTCACCAGTTTAGATTTAGTGATCTATTAGCTCAAGTTTGATAGTATTTAAATTTTGTAGTCTTTAATATACAACATATTTTTGGATCCCATTAATTCATCTAGATATACTGGATTTTACTTAAAAAAAAAAATCTCCATCCAAAGTCCATTACCTGGTTGACTCATTACTTATAACATCAGATTGTTACATGCTGGGTGAAGTTCAAAATATTTAACAGCTGAGAAACTTCCATGACTGAGACAGGAAAGAGAAATCTCACAGAAACAACTTTCTCCCCCTGTCCATAAGCAACACTCCTTTTTCTTTAATAGATTACAAAGATATATCAAAATGATTTGCCAATAAAGAACACCTGAATGATATAATTCTGGCATATGGCCAACTTATATTGAGAAACTAAATATGGCTGATAAAATTATTCCCCAACCTTGAAACCTTTACAGACTGTTGAACACTAAAGTAGGTCAATATTTCTTTAAAATAGCTAGCAACAGTAAGTAAAGTAATAAACCTTCCATCAGCTCTTAAGGAAACATAAATCTTTTTTTTCAATTCACCTCAAGGGAATAATTTAATTATATTTCCATTGAAGCTGTCCTTTCTGGGGTTATCATATCTGGAAGAAACTAGACATAAAGCCTGAACTAGGCATCTTCTGGGAGCTCTAAAATAAATGAACATGGGTATAGGAATCAATGAGATTTCTTTCCTGATCCATACTCTTCTCCAAAAAGAACAAAATAGTGCACTTATATGCCATCACTTCATGGGAAATAGATGGGGAAACAGTGGAAACAGTGTCAGACTTTATTTTTGGGGGACTCCAAAATCACTGCACATGGTGACTGCAGCTGTGAAATTAAAAGACGCTTACTCCTAGGAAGAAAAGTTATGACCAACCTAGATAACATGTTGAAATACTGGATGCTTGGGGCTGGTGCACTGGGACGACCCAGAGGGATGGTACAGGGAGGGAGGGAGATTCAGGATGGGGAAGACGTGTATACCTGTGGCGGGTACGTGTTGATGTATGGCAAAACCAATACAATATTGTAAAGTAATTAACCTCCATTAAAATAAATTTATATTAAAAAAAAGAAAAGCAGAGACATTACTTTGCCAACAAAGGGTATGGTTTTTCCAGTGGTCATGTATGGATGTGAGAGTTGGATTGTGAAGAAAGCTGAGCGTCGAAGAATTGATGCTTTCGAACTGTGGTGTTGGAGAAGACTCTTGAAAGTCCTTTGGACTGCAAGGAGATCCCACCAGTTTATCCCAGAAGAAATCAGTCCTGAATATTCATTGGAAGGTCTGATGCTGAAGCTGAAGTTCCAATACTTTCGCCACCTGATGCAAAGAACTGACTAACTAGAAAAGACCCTTATGCTGGGAAAGATTGAAGGCAGGAGGAGGAGATGACAGAGGATGAGATGGTTGAATGGCGTTACTGATTCAGTGGACATGAATTTGAGCATGCTCCAGGAGTTGGTGATGGACAAGGAAGCCTGGCATGCATCAGTCCATGGATTTGCAAAGAGTCGGATATGACTGACTGAACTGAACTGAAATGAAATAACTACCATGCAAAAGGAAATATAGACTATTTGCATTATCCTGGATTTTTCCTCAATGTGTCTCCTAATCTTGTCCACCCAGTGGACAGCAGCAACTTTATAATCTCTACCACCAATAACTAGTTTTACTTTTTTTCTCTTGTTTCATTTCTTTCATTCAAAATTATGTCTTGAGGTCTTGAAATTCATCCATCAGATGTTCATTCCTTTATACTGCTAAACACTATTTCATTGTATGGTTAAGCCATACTTCATTTATCTATTCTCTTGTTAATGAACAACTGCTAGTTTGTTTTGCCTTTGTTTCTTCAGTGTTAGCTCTTATGAATAATGCTGCTATGAGTATACTCTTAAGAGCATATATTTTCACGAACACTGTCAGTAGTTGCAAAATATAGTGTAAATGTATATTTAAAAGAAAACGACAATTTACATTCCCAGCTGCAACACATAAGGATTCCATTTGCTATATCCTCACCAGTATTTTGAATTGTCAGTCTTTTACATTTTAGCCCTTAGGTTTTGTATGATGACAGAAAAGCCTTAAGAACTGCTACAGTGTGCTACATGTCTATGCCTTTATTCAGGCATTTTTGTGCAGAAAGTATTTTCCTGCAGCTTTTTCTATAAACATTGGAACACAGTAGAATGTAATATATTTGTCAAATAAATTATTACTTATAATTTAGTAAGAGATAATTAAATATTTTTGTGCATAGATATTTTCATGATTTCTTAAACTATGATTGGGCTATAAATATTTTTGACTTTATCATATGGATGTGTAGTTTTCTCCTCCTAGTTGTCTGCATCTCTTATTTAGAAACTGCTGCCACAGTGACATGAATCAGAGTATTAAAATGAACATACATTTCCAAAACTAAAATACGTATTCAGAAATACTTTGCTCTTACCATGCAGGACACTGACTAATAGCAATGATTGAAGCAAATTGCTGATAAAGCCTGTTGAGTACCCTTAGCCAATTTTGTTCCGAGGAGAAGTCACAAGTGTACTATAGAAGACTTTTCACTTTTTTGCACTGATATTCTTGGCTCCACTTTCTGTCCCAAACTATGGCAATTTCTTAATGACCTCAATTGAGGAATATTTGCTTTGGAAAACTGTTTTTCTCAGTTCATCCAGTATGTTCTGTATGTAACATTTTGTCTTTTTCTCATTGGTTCCAGAACCTACTTATACGCTCTCCCTTTTATTGTGTTCTCTAAGATCACAGGCTATTTCCAGTCCATACCTTGTCTAGTCACTCCTCCTGTGAATAAACGCTTGATTGCAGATCTTCCATTCTTGTTTGCCTGATTTTTCTTTGAAGCCTAGCTTCTGTGCTTGTCTGGTAACACATGTCATGAACTGCAAGAAAGATGACCTTAATGTTTCTTAATTATAGCACTAGTCTTCATCTATAGATTTTCCACATATAGCTGAGGATGTTTCTTGTTAAAAATTACTTCATAATTACCCTAACCACTGTACCCTCTTTCTGTAATGGGACTGGAGGCATGGAGCATTCACACTAATTATCAGCCCAAACAACCATCATGCACTTGACACAGAAAACCACCTTCAAGTTCATGATGCTGTCAGTTCTTATACAAGCTATCCTTTACAACTAATTTTCACATTGTGAGTATGACTGAGTGAGTAGAATCAAGCTTTCTTCCTATGAAAATTTACTTCCTTTCTCTTTTCTTTTTTTTCTGAAGTATAACATACATATTTAAAAGTATACAAATCACATATGTATAGCCCAATACATTTTTACAAAGTAAACATGCCTCTGTAACTGCCAACAAAAGCAAGATTCCCATTGCACAAGCAGTGTTTCTGCATGCCTACTAGTCAACCCACCAAAGATAATCCTTTATTTGTCTCTTTACTAAATTTTAAATAAAATCTCACAGAATGCCAGACTACTTTGTGTGTGTGTGAGTGTGTGTGTGTGTGTGTGTAGCTACTCTTAGTCAACATTGTTTTTGAAATTGATCCATGTTTTAGTGGTGTAATAATTAGTTTATCTCAGTGCTATACAGAAAAGGTCAGAACACTTTTTCTATAAAAAGTGAAAGTGAAGTCGCTCAGATGTGTCTGACTCTTCTGCCACCCCATGGACTGTAGCCTAAGAGGTGCCTCTGTCCATGGGATTTCCCAGGCGAGAATACTGGAGTGGGTTGCCATTTCCTTCTCCAGGGGATCTTCCCAACCCAGGGATGGAGCCTATTTCTCCCGCATTGCAGGCAGATGCTTTACAGTCTGAGCTACCAAAGAAGCCCTTTTTCTGTAAAGGGCCAGATAATGCACTTTGTATGGTTTGCAAGCCATATAGGTTTGTGCTATTCGAACTGCTGGTATAGCATAAAAGAAGCTGTAGACCATATGCAAACAAAAGAATGTGATTGTATTCTAATAAAACATTATTTACAAAAACAGGGAGTGGGTCAACTGTGTCAGCTGGTTTTAGTTTGCTGTCTGTCAAAAATCTCCTTGAAGGTGGACTGCCCAATCTGTCGAAGGCCTGTTTTCTGAACTTCCATAGCCTTTACTTGGCTGAGTGATGAGATATGTGGCTCAAAAGGAGTAGAGCATACACCATAGACAAGGACCAAAGCAAAAGAAGTCATTTTGGGGATGTTTATCCTGCCAAGGTCTGGGTTGCTTTTGAAGACTGCTAAAAATAGTCTCATACAGAGTGAGTCCACTGCCAACTGTAAAGTAATCAATAAAAAGTCTTTATAGAGTCTTAGCAGAATAAGAGAGACTGAAGATACCTCAGTATCTTTATAATTAACTAGTACCTTTTCATTTTTGAAAACTTATATAATAAATCATATTGCTAGATTTGTTTGTAGATGTTAAATTAACACAAGCAAAAGAGAGTTGTCTATTCCATCATCCTATTGTTGAGTTTGAAATATTTTCATGCCTATGTTGACCATGAATAATCTTTACCTATTTTATGATTCACATCACTTTTCATTTACTTTTATAGTTGACCTGGTCACCCTAATGTAAACTTTCAACTTTTCTTAGAAGTCTGATAGTTTTTATTTTCTTTATAGTTTTGCTTCATATCTTGGGGAATTCTAAATCCTCTTTTTGTTGTGGTTCAGTTAGAGCACTGGAGTCCTTTTATTAGTTCCATCACCCTAATATAAACTTTCAGCTTTTCTTAAAAGTCTAATGGTTTTTATTTTCATTACAATTTTGCTTCATATCTCAGGGGAAATTCTGAGTCCTTTGTTTGTTGTTCAGTCACAGCACTGGAGTCCTTTTTAGTTCCATATAATTTTACTTTTACTTTATCTTAAAATAGTCTCTATGTAGAATATAGTCACTACAAAAAAAAAAAAAAACTTGGAAAATATTAATCTGTTTTCATTCAACATAATAGTTTACAGGAAATCTTTAAGGCTGTCTCTTATACACATCTAGATGTGTATAAGAGACAGGTTATAAATTATAAAACACTTGAAGAAATATAGCTTTTCAATATAATCATATTTATCAGTAAATATTTATACTTTATCTGTTAATGTAATCTTCTAAACTTCTTTAACAATTTTTTCATTGACATAAATGGTTTAATAAACACTGCTATAAACATTTATAAAATTTCTGGAACAAATCCCAGTATTAACTAGCCTTTCCTGTTCCTGTATAGTTTTCTGGTAGAAGACTGATCGATGTTTCTTTACATAGTTTTATTTCATCTGTATCAACTACACTTTCTTAAAGTCGCTGAAGTTTCCAAATATTATTCCTGAAGGTTATAGACTTGATATTTTGAGCTGTCCAGTGCTTCACGGCAGCTTGTAACTAAAACATAGAACAAAACCTGAAATCAAGGATTACTCTGGTAACTCACTGTCCAAGAACTCAGCTTGCTTGCTGAGATAAACAAGGAGACAGAGCACTCTCTAGTGCACCGCATACAGTGCACGGGACGGTGCATTGGAGGCGTCTCGGCACTTGCGTTTCCTGCTAATGAGCTCAGAACGTTTAGCAAGAGGGACTCAACAGTTAACGTATGGGCCAGTCCAGCACCATTTCTGACGTTAGTTAGTTAAAATAATTTATTTTTGTTTCATTCATATTTTTAAGCACTTATGTCTTAATGATATTATGGGATAATGGAAATAATGGAATAGGATTCTTCTCTTTATGCATTCCTGAAATAATTTATCCAGGTGAATAAGTCCACGGGTAACTACCTTTAACTCTATTTGATTTTCTAAATAACATATAAAGACAAAGATATTTTGGAAAAATATCTTTTTTTAGTTTTTATCTCTATTGCATTATTTTAAAAAGGAACAATTCTTTTATTTTTATTTTTTTGGTATAGATCCTGGCTGTCTTTCTAATTTTATTGACTCTGTTCCACAATAGCCATTAAATTATTAATTTTATCTGAAAGTAAAAGAGCATGTTTGTTAAGCTAACATTGAAACAAAGATTGAGATTAAGTGAAAATATTGGAAAGAGTGAGTTGCTCAGTCATGTTGTCTGACTCTTTGTGATTCTAAGGACTGTAGCCTGCCTGGCTCCTATGTTTATGGGATTTCCCAAGCAAGAATACTGGAGTGGGTTGCCATTTCCTTCTCCAGGGGATCTTCTTAACCCAGGGATCGAACCTGGGTCTCCTGCATTGCAGGCAGAGTCTTTACATCTGAGCCACCAGGGAAGCCAAGCTGACTTTAAAAATGAAATTACTTACAACAATTTGAGAAAATACAGATGTACAATATTTTGGAAGAAAAAATTACACTTAAGTATGTGGTGCATACATGCTCAGTCATGTCTGACTCTTAAGACACCATGAACTGTAGTCCGCCAGGCTTCTCTGCCTATGAGACTTCCAGGCCTGAATACTGGAGTGGGTTGCCATTTCCTTCTCCAGTGGATCCTCCCAACCCAGGGATCAAACCCATATCTCCTGCATTGCTGGCAAATTTGTTACCACTGAGGCATCTGGGAAGCCCCTAAGTATGTAGAAAGCATGAAAAAAAATTTTTTTTAAAATCATTTCCACATAGGTTGAATATGAATTAGTACTCCAAATATTTTTAAAACATCTAAAAATAGGCTGGGATCCTTGTTAGTAATGACTGAAGTAAGCCAACCTCTGCTTTAGCTGTCATGAAAATTATTAAAGAATAATGTCCCAGTTTGAGACCCTATGTTTTAATACTAGCAAAGAACAGCAATCATATTTAAAGACTTAATAGAAAAAAATAGCTAGTTATATTAATCTTGGTGACAAAGTAAGAAAACACATATAGATGAATCCAAAATACTGGTTAAACAAAATAATTTTCTTGATCAAAAAACGTATACTTAAATAAAAACACAAAGAATTCAACTAATTCACTTGTAGGAATTTGTCATTTTCTTGATCAAAAAACATATACTTAAATAAAAACACAAAGAATTCAACTAATTCACTTGTAGGAATTTGTCATTTCAGAAAATATGTATTTAAATAAAGCTAGCTTCATTTTTTTCATAGTTAAATATAATATTGACCTTAATGTGCTAGTTCATTTAGTGGCAGAAACTTAATCTTATCAGTGCAAATAAATCAGTGAATTCTGAATTTTTTTCAGTGAATGACATATTTCCTATTCTTCCTTTTTATTTCCTTGCACTTGAAGTGCTGGGAAATTTGAACAGAGAAGGGCAACAAACAATCATCATATTCTTTCACTGCTGGCTTTGACTGACATGGTCACTGTGCCTCCTGCTGATCCCAGAAAGGACCCTTCTTAGATCCCCTGGTCCTCTCACAGATGCTTCCATACTTCTTTAGCAGAAAGCTTTAGATAGTCTTCTATAGTACTCTAGGTCATAAGTAACCTGTGAGGATCTCAGACCCTTTCTATCTCTCATTGATCCAGGTATGTATTGCTAGCTTTCTGTTGATACAGAGGAACCTAGTGGAAGGTGCCTCCCGAGTTTCACACTGAAGGAGAAGCATCTGTCTTGTTGTCATTATTGTTTCATATTTTCCATAAACAGATTCTAACATTTAACCTGGTTTCTAGCTTTTCCAAGTTGCAAATTAATGAGTTGGTTTGGTAAAATAATATCTTCCCTCAGGGACAATACCTTTCTTTAAATCAACATTTTGCCCCTCCCCTGTTAATGCCCACTATTTAATTTCTTTCACTGAAATAAATTGGAATCTTACACCATTTTTCCAAATATTTATCTTTATGCCATAGACTTCATTCGTGAAGTCTTTCAGACGTTTTCTTTTCTAATAACCAGATGGCAGGCTTCAAAGATTCAAATCCTCCTCCACTCTCCCAAAATCAAAACATGATTAGCAACTTTCTCTCAGTTATATGCAACAAAAAGAAAATATATTATGAACAAGTGTGTTTTTCTCAGAAATGCAAGCTTAAATATTTTTGAATTTCAGTTATATAATTGAACAGCATTAGGGAAAAAATACAAGACTTGTCTCATTAGAGACAGAAAAGGCGATGGAAAAATCCAACATTCACTTAAGAAAAGAAGAAATGAAGTCTTAACAGGTTTGGATTAGAAGGAAGTTTCCTCAGTCTAAAAATGGACATTTAAAAGATGCTATAGCTAACTTATTCAATAATTGGTAAATTATTGAACCATTTAAATCACCTGAAGTTAGGCATTAATTAAGGATATCAACTCTTCAGTTCCCTATCCAACATTATAGAGATTTAATTTAAGTGAGAAAAAGAAAAAAAAAAAAAAACTTGGAAAATATTAATCTGTTTTCATTCAACATAATAGTTTACAGGAAATCTTTAAGGTTTATAGAGTTTGAGGTCAAAACTTAAAAAACATTAATATCTCTGTATTATTAGCAATATACAATTGAAATATAAAACTAAAAAAAATATTTTTACCTTGACAGTAAAGTCATAGAAGGTCATATGCTTAGCCAGATTTACCAAAATGTAAACAACCTTACTGAGAGAAATTTAGAACAAAAATATGTTAATGGCTTGAAAGAACATTCTTCTTATGTCAATTTCTTCAAATTGATTTATAGATTCAATTCAATTCCAGTGATAACAACAGGCTATTTTGTAGAAATTGAGAAGCTGAATCCCAAATTTACACATTTGGGAGGGCACTGATTTTGGATGATATGCTAGGATCATTCGCTGGGGTCACCCTAAATACACATTTTACCCTTTTGTTTTTTGCAGACAGAATACGACACCAGGTGATGTAAAGAAAGAAATAGTGTGTGTATACTTAAAGAACTCCCTTTAAGACTTTACAAGACTACCAATTCAAAGACATATTTTCTTTTATTTCTAAACTGGATCAACTTAATTATGATTTGACAGTGTAGTAACCCCAAAGTTACTTACAAATATCTTCCCTATATTTTCTTGTTCTAAATAAGGTTATATAGAATGTGATTACAACTCATACAAACTGTTAAATTAAGAAAGTAAATGTTCCTATGGTCAGAGTACTTTGGGGTTAAAAAAAAATCTTCAACATTTGAGAGTTTATATTTGATAGGCTATTAATTTTTAAAATTTCCTTAATATTTGAACACAGATATGTTCAAAAAGGTGCTTAAAATGAGAGATAATGCTACATTTTGAAAGATAATTAAAAGTTAATAACATTTATTATAAATGTGGTGGTTTAGTTGCTAAGTCATGTTTGGCATCCTCGTGGACTGTCGCCCACCAGGCTCCTCTGTCCATGGGATTTTCTAGGTAAGAATACCACAGTGGGTTGCCATTTCCTTCCCCATATTCTAAATGTAATAGTTTGCAAAATTAGCAGAACATTACAACTCAACTATATTTCAGTAAAAATAGAGAATAGTAACATTTAAAAAATTATTATTTTTTAAATATAAATTTATTTATTTAATTGGAGGCTAATTACTTTACAATATTGTATATGTTATTGGAGAAGGAAATGGCAACCCACTCCAGTGTTCTTGCCTGGAGAATCCCAGGGACTGGGGAATCTGGTGGGCTGCCGTCTATGGGGTCGCACAGAGTTGGACACGACTGAAGCGACTTAGCAGCAGCAGCATTGTATATGTTTTGCCATATATCAACATGAATCCACCATGGGTGTACACGTGTTCCCCATCCTGAATCCCCCTCTCTCCACTTCACTTTCACTTTTCACTTTCATGCATTGGAGAAGGAAATGGCAACCCACTCCAGTGTTCTTGCCTGGAGAATCCCAGGGACTGGGGAATCTGGTGGGCTGCCGTCTATGGGGTCGCACAGAGTTGGACACGACTGAAGCGACTTAGCAGCAGCAGCATTGTATATGTTTTGCCATATATCAACATGAATCCACCATGGGTGTACACGTGTTCCCCATCCTGAATCCCCCTCTCTCCTCCCTCCTCATACCATCCCTCTGGGTTGTCCCAGTGGACCAGCCCCAAGCATCCAGTATCATGCATCAAACCTGGACTGGCAATTCGTTTCATATATGATATTATACATGTTTCAATGCCATTCTCCCAAATCATCCCACCCTCTCCCTCTCTCTCTCCCACAGAGTCCAAAAGACTGTTCTATACATCTGTGTCTCTTTTGCTGTCTCGCATACAGGGTTATTGTTACCATCTTTCTAAATTCCATATAGATGCGTTAGTATACTGTATTGGTGTTTTTCTTTCTGGCTTACTTCACTCTGTATAAAAAAATTATTAACTGAGCACCTACTAATGCTCACATATAGTTTTAGACCCTGGGCTTCAGCTAGTGGAGGGTGTTTAATTGAAGGAGATGAACCTTATTTATTCTTTAACTCAAGTTTTTAACTCATTTGCCAAATAGAGCTATTTTTCCAGATAACTTATTCAAACCATATTTTTAAAAGTATATTTAGTCATAAGGTTAATCATAAACTAATGTGGGATAGAAATGCAGACCATGTGAGGCAATACAAATATATTCCCCCAAATGAAAATATATTTTGGAAAAAGTTCATGCTGTCTTCTCTCTCTGAATTTCACTTAAAACCAGTAACATCTCTGTATTTTCAATATTTTCAACTGTTTCAATGTATAGGTTTAATATTTACCCAACTAACTGGAGAAACATCTTGAAAAATGTGTTTATTTTTTATTGTATTCAGTGATCATGACACTGAAAGATTAGAACTGAACAACAGCATCCTGCTAATCTAAAACCATAAGGATAATTTTGGTCAGGAAAATCAGGTTGGTTACTCAAGCTCAGAAAATAGCATTTTTACCACAAAAATTCATGAAGGTATTCTTTAAACAAATAACATGTATAGTTTCATTCAAGTTTTTCAATATTTTCCATAATTTGAGAAAATACATGTCTAATAAAACTATGTGTGTAATATGGAGTTTAATTTCATATTGAACTGCATCACTGATTTTGAATGTTCATGTGATCCCCTGCTCAGGAATTTCTGGTTATCTCACTTGAGAGCTTTTGACCTATTAAACTTATTAGACAAAGCTGAGTCATGTGGCCCAAAGTGGCAGCATTATTTAATGTTTTCATAATGATCATTGGCTTGATCACATTCATAATTTAAGAAGTCTTGTGTCAGCTTTTACCAATGCGTTTAGAGCTATAACAGTGGCAGTTATTGTGCAATGTTTGATTAGTTGTTTCTAACAAGCTCACTTTTTCCTTTTATTTTTTTTCTTTTCAGATTTCCATTAAACATTTGGGATTTCTTCCAGTAACAAAAGGCAAAACATTGTAAAGGTAATAAAGATAAACAAATGTATTCTTTACTATTGTATCCATATCTTGTATCAGTCACATTTTCCATTATTAATTACTGATTACATAAACAACATTACATATACACTTAAGTAGATATTTAACTAATCATAAAACTAAATACATAAAGAAATTTTAGTGTCATCCATCAAGTACAAACTGTCAGACACTCTGTTAGGTACTTAATACATAGTATGTCTAATTCTCACAGTGACTCTACAGGGTTAATGACAAATCTCATTATATGTAAGAAAATGCTTGAGCAGTTAATAGAAGCTTGAGTCTACACAGCTAACATGGGGAAAAAGCCACAATGAAAACCAAATCTTTTGGCCTCAAATCTTGTTCTCTCACTTCTGGTATGTTGCTATCAGGTGCTATCAGGTCAAAAAGTAACTGATTAACTGTTTTACCTGTTTTGTTTTACTGAGAACAAGGTTTCCGAAGTCCAATATATGTTCACAGAAATTAGAAGCCAAATTTTGACTTTGCATAATGATGAAAGGACACTAACCAAGGCACTCTTTTCCTTGGCAGTATGAAAATTAGTCATTCCTACTATGATCCCCCAGATTGGTAGCCTTCTTCTATCTTCTCTGATAGCTCAGTTGGTAAAGATCCACCTGCAGTGAAGGAGACCCCGGTTTGATTCCAGGGTCGGGAAGAGCCACTGGAGAAGGGATAGATAGGCTAAGCCCTCCAGTATTCTTGGGCTTCCCTTGTGTCTCAGCTGGTAAAGAATCCGCCAGCAATGTGGGAGACCTGGGTTGATCCCTGGGTTGGGAAGATCCCCTGGAGAAGGGAAAGGCTACCCACTCTAGTATTCTGGCCTGGAGAATCCCATGGACTATACAGTCCATGGTGTTGCAGAGCCAGACATGACTGAGTGAATTTCGCTTCCTATTTTTTTATTTACAACTCCATTTCATAAAACCAACACACACCCTACCCACTCCCAAAATGGCCTTCATAAGAAACATATTAACAAATGCATTTTCCCTTTTCCTATCTTCTAAACTTTCTACTCAACTGCTTCTGTTTTGAAATCTGCTAACAGGGTTTGGGCCTTCTGTGATGGAGGGTTGGTAGAAAAGTGAGAGGAAGAGAAATAACAGAAAGTGCTGGTGTATTCTATAGAGAAAAGTTGAGTGATCAAAGGAAGAGCTATAAATTCTTAGCATACAGAATGTATGAAAGCAGATGAAGTTCAAGGGGTGAGATGAAAGCTCTGAGTTGTCTGTGAGAACCCAGTCTGGAACAAAGATTTTCTAGGTACTGGACAGTGAAAATCATAGATACTTGGAAGGAGAAAGAATTTGTGAGTTAAGAAACAAGATTAAAAGAAAAAAGTTTTCATTCTGTATAGGGGTATAGTGAAAGTGAAGTCGCTCAGTTGTGTCTGACTCTTTGCAACCCCATGGACTGTAGCCTACCAGGCTCCTCTGTCCATGGGATTTTACAGGCAAGAATACTGGAGTGGGTTGCCATGTATAGGGGTATAGCTGAGCCGATTGACAATGTTCAGGTGAACAGCAAAGGCACACAGCCACAAATATACATATACATATTGATGTATCCATTCTCCCCCAAACTCGCTGCCCATTCAGGCTGCCACATAACATTGAGCAGAATTCCATGTGCGATACAGTAAGTTCTTGTTGGTTATACATTCAAAATACAGCAGTGTGTACATGTCCATCCCACACTCCCTAACTATCCCTTCCCCCAATCCTTCACCCTGGCATCCATAAGTTGATTCTCTAAGTCTGTGAGTCTGTTTCTGAGACAGAGATTTTTATAAGTTCCATGGATTATATACGTTTGGTTCTCTCAGTCACAAAGCTCTTGCATAACTCTTTTATGGGTCAAGAAATTGTTCATTTTCCCAGTGGCAATGCTTATGCTATCTTTGCATACCTGAAACTGTAAACCATGACTCAAAGAGACTGGCTAGCAAGTATACTTTGTAATATCTCTGTTAGAGCTCAGAGGATGCCTACATCTCAAATCCTAAAGAGAAGAGAAAGAATTGTATCTGGTTATTATTATCATCAATACCCTAGCATATAAAAGACGGAGATGAGTTACCTTACTGACTGAGGAGGCCGCAGTGAAAAAAATCTGTTTGACTATCCTAAATCAGTGCTATAGGTGGAAAGTCACAGAATTTTTTGAATCACTGCTCAGATTTCTATAACTGTTTGAGTGATCAGCAGAGAGCTAAAATACCTGTGCAGGTTAGATCTGATACTCAGTTACTATCTGATAAAATTAAGAAATTAAATATTACTATAAACAGAGCCCTTTGGAGTAAAAACATTTTTCAACATTTTGAAAGTTTTTATTTTATGAATTGTTGTTATTTTGATGAATTGTTATTTTGTCATTTCCTATGTAACATTTCAACAAAGAATATTCTCAGAAATTGATGCTCAGTATGAGAAAACAAAATGACATTTTGAAAGGCAATAATAATACATTAATAATATGTATTAATTTTACTGAATTATGATACTTTATTACACATTTCTTTTCTGTAGGGGATTCCACCATTTTATTTACTGACTTGTCTTAAAAATACTTATGAATGTATATAATAGCAAAGGGAATATCTACTGATCTATAATTAAAAAAAAAAGTCTTAAAATAATCCCTTTAATCCTTACCATAGTATATTTTGTTAACTCATTTGAAGTCAAAGTCATTAACTCCGGGGATCTTGATTCAGAACGGTAGCCTTAGATAGAACGCCTGACACACCGCACTTGGAGGGCAGGAGCAGCACTGTCTTTGGAATAACCCAAGCAGGCCAGGTGCAGACGCGGCAGAGATGGAGCTTTGTCTCGTCTAGTATGGCCTGTTCATTCACTGTCATACAAGTGATGACCAAAACATAATCTTCAGTTGTTTTCAGAGGAAACACAAAGAAATATATTTTGAAGCACTGAATAAAATGGGAATGCCGCATTAGCCTCATTTTCAAGGCTAGTAAGAGTAAAATATCATAAAATCTTCCATAAAACACTCAAAAAAGCACAAGCTTTATGAACATGGTTGATAACAATAATTTTCTTTTGGCTGAAAGGAATATAAAGTTCACCAAACAAAGCTGTGTTTTTAGTGCCTTAAAATAAGATGAACACTCTGGTTCATTGGATGTCCTATATTCAGCAAATTAATTGGGACAAACCACTTCAGGGGAAAAAAAAAAAAAGTATGCTGAACATTATTTTATTTCCTTTTAGTTATGCTTCAAAGACATACTGATAAAAAGGTTTTCTAAAAGCAAGGTGGTTAATTGCTAGGGTTGTTCTGCTCTAAGATCACATTTAAACTGCAATTACTCTAAAAGCAAGATTATAGCTACTACAGTTGCCCAGTTCTAAACCTGTATCAGCAGGAAGGTTTTATGAGTATTAAATGGATTGTGACTTCACTCTTTTCTCTAATTATTTTGTTTATTGGGGAAGGAAGGTAATCATCATAAAATTAAATATCTAATCACAGAAGCTCAACTGACAATTGGCTAATAAGCTCTTTTGTAGACTAAAACAATCTTACAAATGTACTTGGTCCTAAAAAAATAAATGTCTCTGTTGTATCTCTCACACTTTAATGTCATTTTAGGAGAACAAGATTGTATCTTTAAAAAATAAGGGAGGAGAAAATATAGTTATAGTAGGTCTGTTTTCAAGGAGCTCATTATGTCCTGTGACAGACCACACTGCACTGATTTCATGGGAAATTTCTTTCGCCTGACTGGATGTATAATAAAGTTCTTACTCCCAAATTCAGATTTTACAGTATTTTCTTTATGATATGCAACATGGTAGGACATGTAGGAAAAAATGTCACATTAAGAAAAGGTCAGCAATCTATCTCTCTTTTACATTATAAAAACAGAAATATGTCAAGGAGAGCACACTAACACTTCCACATCGTTAGGAGAGTCTTACCTAACTTAGACTCCACAATTCTGGATTATTTTTACTGTGTTTTAATATTAATTGTAACTTTGAGTTTATTTATACCTATTGTATGTTTGGTGGAAATGTTCTATTAAATGATCTACAACTATACTTTTCTTTGCAACATGATCAGTTATGTAATATTTATACCACAAAAAGTGACAAATGGTACAAATTAAGGCTTGGTTCATTGTCTTGGATGTCCAGACTTTTTAAAGTGACAATAACAAAATTAAACTTAAAAGTGTATCCTGTCTGTAACTAGTGCCTTGTAAACAGCACAAAACTTTAAGAAAATGTTCTTCCAACATTAAAAAACCAAAAACTATCGTTTAATTCAGTAAAGAAGCTGTTTCTATCATAGACAGAAGAGTGAAGCTGGGATATGTGCTTTTCCTTACACTTCTGTCTTAAAAATATCAATAGACATTATTATTAGAAATACACTTGTTCATCATTTGCAATTGTAGTTTGGCTCTAGATACAATAGTTTGGTAAAAAGCAATGATGGAGAAGGCAGTGGCAACCCACTCCAGTCCTCTTGCCTGGAAAGTCCCATGGATGGAGGAGCCTGGTAGGCTGCAGTCCATCGGTTCGCTAAGAGTCAGACACAACTTAGTGACTTCACTTTCACTTTTCACTTTCATGCATTGGAGAAGGAAATGGCAACCCACTCCAGTATTCTTGCCTGGAGAATCCCAGGGATGGCAGAGCCTGAGTCAAGTGGGCCTTAGAAAGCATCACTACGAACAAAGCTAGTGGAGGTGATGGAATTCCAGTTGAGCTGTTTCAAATCCTGAAAGATGATGCTGTGAAAGTGCTGCACTCCATATGCCAGTAAATTTGGAATGCAGCACTTTCACAGCATCATCTTTCAGGATTTGAAACAGCTCAACTGGAATTCCATCACCTCCACTAGCTTTGTTCATAGTGATGGTTCCTAAGGCCCACTTGACTTCACATTCCAGGATGTCTGGCTCTAGGTGAGTGATCACACCATCATGATTATCTGGGTCGTGAAGATCTTTTTTGTACAGTTCTTTTGTGTTTTCTTGTTACCTCTTCTTAATATCTTCTGCTTCTGTTAGGTCCATACCATTTCTGTCCTTTATTGAGCCCATCTTTTCATGAAGTGTTCCCTTGGTATCTCTAATTTCCTTAAAGAGATCTCTAGTCTTTCCCATTCTATGTTTTCCTCTACTTCTTTGCATTGATTGCTGAGGAAGTCTTTCTTATCTCTCCAAAACCCGGCAAAGGCAGGATTCTGCATGCATTTTCACTTGGGCATGTTTCTGTGAGTACTTGGGAAAAAGCCCAGTGTGGGACTCAACTAGGCAGTTTTCTTGATGTAGAAGATCCTACCAGAACTTGTCTCCATGCCTATCTCAGTCCCATCCAAACTGACAGCTCCTTCCAAGATCTGGCCTCCTTTCTTCCAGCCACTCCACAGTACTGTTTGGGGAATGAATACCATGATGTTGATGGGACTGTTTCTAGCACCTTTTAAAGCAGCTTGCTACAAAAATGGTTGAGTCACTTATTAGAGACTATCCAAATTTTGGTTTCTAGGCACTTTTTCTCTAACCTTGGACTTTAGTCACAATTCTGGTGCAGTTGGAGAAAACAGCCTCTGACATAAACTACAATAAGTGTTAACACTTCCAAATTCTTCTGGCTGTGTATAGTGATTTTCCTTACTTTAACTAAAGTTCTAAGACCACACATTGCCTGGTATTCTCCTTCTGTCCTACTCTAAATAGTACATAAAATGCATCAAAACTATATTTCTTTAAAAAGACACTTCTAATAATGTCTCACATTCATCCCTATGATTTGTGCATTATTACATGCATTTTTTGTTTTAGGTTTTTCTGATTTTGACTGATATTTATTCATCTTCCCTCAGCTCTCTTAGGGCCTTCCCTGGTGGCTCAGAAGTAAAGAATCCACAGGTTCAATCTCTGGGTCTGGAAGATCCTCTAGAGAAAGAAATGGCAACCCACTCCAGCATTATTGTCTGGGAAATCCCATGGACAAAAGGGCCTGGCAGGCTACAGTCCATGGGGTTGCAAAAGAGTCGGACACAACTTAGTGACTAAACAGTAACAACAACTCTCTTCCCATCTTATTATCTCTCTTAGCATGCTAAGTTGCTTCAGTTGTGTCCAACTTTTTGTGATCCTTTGGACTGTAGCCTGCCAAATTTCTCTGTCCATAGTTTTCTCCAGGCCTGTCTCTTATACACATCTTCATAAAATACAAAAGAAAAAAATGATGACACTAAAATGAGAACTATACAATCCTCAAAAATAAGAGACTATTTTAAGACACTGTTCTCAAAAACTGATAATGAAAATTCAGAAAAAATTTAGTAAGGATATAAGAGATTTGAATAATAGCATGGGCAGAACTGGCACAATGGATGTATAGTTAACAGAAAATTTATCAGTAGTAGAAAAAACATTATATAGATACACAAGCGACTTTTACCATAGTATACTATAGTCTAAACAAAAAAACAAGTCTTATTGAAAGTAAACGGATGAAAATTTATGTATAGGACATATTCTCTGAGAACAAAGGAATTAATATATAGATTCAAAAAATATTTCTAGAGTATGATCATATGCTTGGAAATTTAAGAACAATACAATTGCAAATAAGTCAGTGGTCAAAAAAGAAAATGGAAATAAATTTTGCTGCTAGTCTGCCAAACACTTTGGTGGAAAGAAATAAATGAACAAACAGACAGCTATAAACAAATATAATAACCTGGGTGATTTGAAAATAGCAGAAATTTATTTCTCACAGTTTTGGAGGCTGGGAAATCCACTGGATGACACTGGCACTTCCCAGGGTCTGCCGAGAGTCTGCTTCCTCCAGTACAGGGCCATCTCGTCACTGCAGCATCACATGGTAGAAGAGACTAGCTAGCTGGTCTGGGGTCTCTTTAATAAGGAATTTAATTTCACAGGCAGAGCCCCATTGACTGAGCCTCTTGACCTACTCACCTTCCAAAGGCCCCACCTCTAAACACTTCACCATGTGGGTGATGATTTCAACATAGGAATTTTGGGAAACATTCAGACCACAGCATACCTCCTGCCTCCACACCCCACCAAAGTGGTATATTCTACATTTGTCACAACTGATGAGCCTACATTTACTCATCAGTATCACGCACAGTCCACATGATCACGAAGGGAGATAAGATGATCAAATTGTAGAAATTCCTTCTGTGAGACACTGCCTGTGCGCATGCATGCTAAGTCACTTCAGTCATGTCTGACTCTTTGTGACCCTATGGATTGTAGCCCACTAGGTTGCTCTGTCTATGGAATTCTCCAGGTAAGAATACTGGAGTGGATTGCCATTTCCTTCTCCAGGGAATCTTCCTGACTCAGAGATTGAACCTGCATCTCTTATTTCTCCTGCATTGGCAGGCAGGTTCTTTACCACTAGAGCCACCTGGGAACCCCCTGTGAAACATTAAGGGCATTTTAAAAAATAATTTTAAATTTATTTGCATTATAAACACATGGGCTGTGTATACCTACAGATGCATATGTATGTATATTATGGATTCCTGGTGCGTGTACACAAAAACTGTCACATGTACAGTGTTGTCACTTTTTTAAAAAGTCAATTGAAAATAATGGATATAGTTTAATTTATGTTTTGCCAAAAATTACAAAACAGAAACATGTAAAACAACTTAAAGATATGAATGTAGTACTTTATGTGAAGATGAATGTAAAAAAACATGTAAGTGAAGATGTATTGAAAAACCTTTAAATTTGGCACATACTGACATCCTTTGACATTCACTAGAGGCCAGGCATTATTTCATTTAAACATTAAAGCAACTTTTGTTTTTATTTGCTTACAATAGTAAAGAATTTTAACTTGGCACCAATATAATTAAATAGGGAAACAAAAACACAGGCACTGAAAGCATGTGAGAAAACTCAGGTACAAGATAGTTCTCTACTTCTATTATTGCATATTTTATCACAGATAAAAATGCAGAAACACTGAAGAATAGTTTTACAGAAGGAATGTCTCAGATCCCTTTCTCAATCCGCGTATCCTCTATGTTTTGCTTACCTATTTGTTGTGAGAAAAACATTTAAACACAAATTATTTTATGCAGAGCCCAGGTTCCATTTACCTGTTAATCTTGGGTCAAATAATGGAGAAACATCTGTCCAGTTTCCTGAGAAGTCTTGTGAAGTTACACATGAAACTCAATGATGTATTTTAAATTTCCATGAATGCTTTGACTGCCATTTTGTCTAAACGCCATACTTTTTCGATTATTAGGAGGATCTTAGTGTATTATTTAGAACTCAACTGCATCCATTTTTAGTGATCTCTCTGCTCCTCAAATGCTATTAGAAGTCAGGAGACAGGAAGTGGAATGGAATAGAGACATGGTTAGTATTTTGGATTTCTCTAATCAACTGTCTTTAAGACATTAGATCCACAGATGTTGAGGGAGGAGGAAGAGGGAAAGGAAAAGTGAGAAGGTGCTCTTACTTGAACTTCAGTTCAGTTCAGTTCAGTCTCTCAGTTGTGGTGGACTCTTTGCAACCTGATGGACTGCAGCACAACAGGCCTCCCTGTCTATCACCAACTCCAGGAGTTTACTCAAACTCATGACAACTGAGTCAGTGATGCCATCCAGACATCTCATCCTCTGTCATCCCTTTCTCCTCCTGCCTTCAATCTTGAACTTGGCAAGTTGTTAATCCTCTGGGACTCTTGCTATTTTCCGGCTAACACTGACTGGCTTTCAGTTCAGTTCAGTTCAGTTCAGTCGCTCAGTCATGTCCAACTCTTTGTGACCCCATGAACCGGAGCACGCCAGGCCTCCCTGTCCATCACCAACTCCTGGAGTCCAACAAAGCCATGTCCATTGAGTCAGTGATGCCATCCAATGATCTCATCCTCTGTCATCCCCTTCTCCTCCTGCCCTCAATCTTTCCCAGCATTAGGGTCTTTTCAAATGAGTCAGCTTTTTGCATTAGGTAGCCAAAGTATTGGAGTTTCAGCTTCAGCTTCAGTCCTTCCAATGAATAGTTAGGACTGATTTCCTTTAGGGTGGACTGGTTGGATCTCCTTGCAGTCCAAGGAATGCTCAAGAGTCTTCTCCAACACCACACTTCAAAAGCATCAATTCTTTGGCACTCAGCTTTATAGTCCAGCTCTCACATCCATACATGACCACTGGAAAAAACCATAGCCTTGACCAGACGGACCTTTGTTGGCAAAGTAATGTCTCTGCTTTTTAATATGCTGTCCAGGTTGGTCATAACTTTCCTTCCAAGGAGTAAGCATCTTTTAATTTCATGGCTAATCACCATCTGCTGTGATTTTGAAGCCCAGAAAAATAAAGTCAGCCACTGTTTCTGCTGATTCCCCATCTATTTGCCATGAAGTGATGGAACCGGGTGCCATGATCTTCATTTTCTGAATGTTGAACTTTAAGCCTACTTTTTCCACTCTCCTGTTTCACTTTCATCAAGAGGCTCTTTAGTTCTTCTTCATTTTCTGCCATAAGGGTGGTGTCATCTGCATATCTAAGGTTCTTGATATTTCTCCCAGCAATCTTGACTCCAGCTTGTGCTTCCTTCAGCCCAGCGTTTCTTATGATGTACTCTGCATATAAGTTAAATAAACAGGGTGACAATATACAGCCTTGATGTACTCCTTTTCCTATTTGGAACCAATCTGTTGTTCCATGTCCAGTTCTATCTGTTGCTTCCTGACCTGTATACAGATTTCTCAAGAGGCAGGTCAGGTGGTCTGGTATGCCCATCTCTTTCAGAATTTTCCACAGTTTGTTGTGATCCATATGGTCAAAGGTTTGGCATAGTCAATAAAGCAGAGATAGATGTTTTTCTGGAGAAGGCGATGGCACCCCACTCCAGTGCTCTCGCCTGGAGAATCCCATGGATGAAGGGGACTGGTGGGCTGCAGCCCATGGGGTCCCGAAGAGTCGGATATGACTGAGCGACCACTTTCACTTTTCACTTTCATGCATTGGAGAAGGAAATGGCAACCCACTCCAGTGTTCTTGCCTGGAGAATCCCAGGAATGGAGCCTGGTGGGCTGCCGTCTATGGGGTCGCACAGAGTCGGACACGACTGAAGTGACTTAGCAGCAGCAGCAGCAGCAGCAGCAGATGTTTTTCTGGAACTCTCTTGCTTTTTCGATGATCCAGTGGATGTTGGCAACTTGATCCCTGGTTCCTCTGCCTTTTCTAAAACCAGTTTGTACATCTCGAAGTTCACGGTTCATGTCTTGCTGAAGCCTGGCTTCGACAATTTTGAGCATTACTTTGCTAGTGTGTGAGGGCAATTGTGTGGTAGTTTGAGCATTCTTTTGCATTGCCTTTCTTTGGGTTTGGAATGAAAACTGACCTTTTCCAGTCCTGTGGCCTCTGCTGAGTTTTCCAAATTTGCTGACATATTGAGTGCAGCACTTTCATAGTGTCATCTTTCAGGATTTGAAACAGCTCAACTGGAATTCCATCACCTCCACTAGCTTTGTTCATAGTGATGGTTCCTAAGGCCCACTTGACTTCACATTCCAGGATGTCTGGCTCTAGGTGAGTGATCACACCATCATGATTATCTGGGTCGTGAAGATCTTTTTTGTACAGTTCTTTTGTGTTTTCTTGTTACCTCTTCTTAATATCTTCTGCTTCTGTTAGGTCCATACCATTTCTGTCCTTTATTGAGCCCATCTTTTCATGAAGTGTTCCCTTGGTATCTCTAATTTCCTTAAAGAGATCTCTAGTCTTTCCCATTCTATGTTTTCCTCTACTTCTTTGCATTGATTGCTGAGGAAGTCTTTCTTATCTCTCCAAAACCCGGCAAAGGCAGGATTCTGCATGCATTTTCACTTGGGCATGTTTCTGTGAGTACTTGGGAAAAAGCCCAGTGTGGGACTCAACTAGGCAGTTTTCTTGATGTAGAAGATCCTACCAGAACTTGTCTCCATGCCTATCTCAGTCCCATCCAAACTGACAGCTCCTTCCAAGATCTGGCCTCCTTTCTTCCAGCCACTCCACAGTACTGTTTGGGGAATGAATACCATGATGTTGATGGGACTGTTTCTAGCACCTTTTAAAGCAGCTTGCTACAAAAATGGTTGAGTCACTTATTAGAGACTATCCAAATTTTGGTTTCTAGGCACTTTTTCTCTAACCTTGGACTTTAGTCACAATTCTGGTGCAGTTGGAGAAAACAGCCTCTGACATAAACTACAATAAGTGTTAACACTTCCAAATTCTTCTGGCTGTGTATAGTGATTTTCCTTACTTTAACTAAAGTTCTAAGACCACACATTGCCTGGTATTCTCCTTCTGTCCTACTCTAAATAGTACATAAAATGCATCAAAACTATATTTCTTTAAAAAGACACTTCTAATAATGTCTCACATTCATCCCTATGATTTGTGCATTATTACATGCATTTTTTGTTTTAGGTTTTTCTGATTTTGACTGATATTTATTCATCTTCCCTCAGCTCTCTTAGGGCCTTCCCTGGTGGCTCAGAAGTAAAGAATCCACAGGTTCAATCTCTGGGTCTGGAAGATCCTCTAGAGAAAGAAATGGCAACCCACTCCAGCATTATTGTCTGGGAAATCCCATGGACAAAAGGGCCTGGCAGGCTACAGTCCATGGGGTTGCAAAAGAGTCGGACACAACTTAGTGACTAAACAGTAACAACAACTCTCTTCCCATCTTATTATCTCTCTTAGCATGCTAAGTTGCTTCAGTTGTGTCCAACTTTTTGTGATCCTTTGGACTGTAGCCTGCCAAATTTCTCTGTCCATAGTTTTCTCCAGGCAGGAATACTGGAATGAGTTGCTATGCTCTCCTCCCAGGGATGATCAAAACCACATCTCTTCTCCTGCACTGGCATGGGGGTTCTTTACCATCACCGCCACTTGGGAAGCCACTCTATTAACATACAGCTGGTATTTATTCATTAGTCAAAATTTATATAGTTCATTCCATGTACCATGTACTGGTTTAGTTAATATAAAATCAACAGTGAGCAAAATAGACACTTTCTCTATTTTTATGGTATTTTTTCCTTCAATTCCTGAGCCTGTTAAAACTAATTTAGTGTTGGGAGTGTCTCGGAGTGCTAGTATTGGATAGCAAAATGATAATAAAAAGATTTTTATCTGAGCATTAAAATGAGAAATTTACAGCAAGCATAATCCTTAATGTCCAAGGAGAAATGCAAATATAACTTCATTAACTGTATCTTTCATAACATTATTATTTAAATGGCTTATGACATTTAATTCTGAGCAAAAGGGAAAATCCAAGCTCATTAATAATTAGCACTTTCCTTTTAGTCGCTTATATATATCAGACCAAAAGTTTATCTCTCCTGTACTTTGTAAACATAAAGTAATAAAGAATATTTTTGAAAGACTATGGACTTTCAGAAATGTTAAATCATTATCATAATGCTGTACTATAGATAAAATTCAGAACTAGAGTAAAGCAAAGCTATCCTTAATAAGAAATGGACACAATGGCAAAAGAGCAAGTATATAGAGGTGGTGCTTTCTAAAGAACGAAAACAAAAAAGCAAAAACCACTGGTGCTATGAACAATTGTAGAACACGTGGAAGCTTGTCGTTAGTCCAAATATAATGCAATCAAGAATATGTTAAACAGAGTTAGGCAGATTAGAATTTTTATCCAGCTATATACCATGTAGAATTGTATTGCTTAAGGTATTGAAGCCTTAGCATCCTGTTTTAAAGACAGGAATTATTATATCTGCCTTATGCAATCTAAAGGGAATCTCTGAGGCTCCAATGCACAAATTTATGTAGAGTACCATGTGATATAAGAAATATTGCAGTGCACAACATTATTATCAAGTATGTGTGGTTTCTTTGTCATTTATTAAATAGAAAACATGAGCTAAACATTCATATGTTTGAGTTATTTACAATATTAATTGGATATAACTTGATTTGTAAGCAAATATTTATCTAAAAAAAACTCTGTGCAATATAAAGGAAGTTTAATAATCCTTTAATTACTGCAGAACAACCATATGGAAGTCATGGACCTTACCTCCTGACACATCTTAAAATTTTCCAGAAGCTACTATGTTCCTTTTTTTTTTTTCCTGCTAATATTCCTAATCAGTGTGCCTAGTTAATGTGATATTTTCTTTATTGCTTCACTTGCAGTTCCATGATTATCACTATAACAAACCTATGTTCTTAATTGTTGGCTATATTTATAACATTAACTAATGTCGCAAATAAACTAAGAAAATAGACAAGCAAAGAAAATCTCCTCAAAATTAGAATGGAGTAAATCCTCACTGTTAAATAATGTCTTTGGATGTTT
The DNA here is from genome assembly GCA_006410635.1 of Cephalophus harveyi. Classification (NCBI taxonomy): domain Eukaryota; kingdom Metazoa; phylum Chordata; class Mammalia; order Artiodactyla; family Bovidae; genus Cephalophus; species Cephalophus harveyi. The sequence goes on from SJYT01013701.1 coordinate 131,071, forward strand.
TCAGAAGGGGAAGGCAGTCTTTAAAAAGTGCAGCAAAATATGTGGAATAAAGTTTTTCTGTGTGTTGAAGGGTGTTATTTATATAAAAAAATGTTGATGCTTTAATCATGTCACAGATTTAAGAGCTCTTTGAAATGTAGTGTATATAGTGTACATATAACTGTAACTATCATTAAAATTACCATTATTTTTACTAGTAAATATGCTACAGATAAGTAGGAATAATGTGCAAGTCTTTTACCCTCACTGACCATTAATTTCTCCATGCCAGCATATTTCCACTCAAATTATGGCATATATATCATGTCTAAAAAAGCAAATAATTGAATCATCTAACTAATGTGTATATTATATAACAATTACTCATTGTCTAAGCAGTAGTAATCTACTAGTAGCCATGTAAAGAAAATCTTTATTCTTGCATAACATAGACTGTTGTTAAATTAGATAGAAAACTGATCAGACAGATGAATAAGCAAAATGAATAAAAATTTAAAGTAGCTAATGCAAAACAAGGCTGTATATTGTCACCCTGCTTATTTAACTTATATGCAGAGTACATCATGAGAAACGCTGGACTGGAAGAAACACAAGCTGGAATCAAGATTGCCGGGAGAAATATCAATAACCTCAGATATGCAGA
>SJYT01013701.1:132208-151098 GCA_006410635.1 Cephalophus harveyi
GGTCATGTATGGATGTGAGAGTTGGACTGTGAAGAAGGCTGATCGCCGAAGAATTGATGCTTTTGAAGTGTGGTGTTGGAGAAGACTCTTGAGAGTCCCTTGGACTGCAAGGAGATCCAACCAGTCCATTCTGAAGGAGATCAACCCTGGGATTTCTTTGGAAGGAATGATGCTGAAGCTGAAACTCCAGTACTTTGGCCACCTCATGCGAAGAGTTGACTCATTGGAAAAGACTCTGATGCTGGGAGGGATTGTGGGCAGGAGGAGAAGGGGACGACCGAGGATGAGATGGCTGGATGGCGTCATGGACTCGATGGACATGAGTCTGAGTGTACTCCGAGAGATGGTGATGAACAGGGAGGCCTGGCGTGCTGCAATTCATGGGGTCGCAAAGAGTCGGACACAACTGAGCGACTGAACTGAACTGAATGCAGAACAATAAAATGATATGGGGAAGGAAGTTGGGGATAATCAAGCATAGGAGAACAATGTGTTACCTAGAGCAGGCTTTTTCGAAGAGATGACAGTTTAGTGACAATATACAAGAAGAATGAGAACAAACCATGTTAACATCTGTGGAAAGAAAATTATACTCAAGGAAAACAGCAAGTGTAAAGCCCTGAGGTAGGAGCTTGCCTGGCTTGTTGGTAGACCAGGAAGTTGGCCACCATGGTTTGCTCATAATGAAGAGGGGAGAGAATTATAGGAGATGAAGTCAAATAAATAATAACAGGAACTTAGAAGACATACTTGTTTACAGATCATTTTAAGGATATTGGCTTTTACTTTTAGAGAGATGGGAAGCCACCAAAGGGTTTTTAGACAAGAAATATCAGAATCTGCCATATTTTAGTAGATTCGCTTTGACTGCTACATTGTGCATAGATTTCATGGATGGAGAATAAAGGCAACTTAGAAGTCTATTAGAATAACTCAGGAGAGATATTTTACAAAGGGATTGGAGCAGTTATAGGAGGAGAAAAAGAAAAAGAGTATCATGAATTTAAAGCTAGAGTGAAGGAAATGCTTCCAGGAACTGCTGTAATAAACTGTCTCAAATGTTGATGAACCAAAGAAGAGGGCACAATATTGGCAATTAGGAGTACCATCATGTAGATCAACTGTGACCTTACCTAGAACAAATAGTTATGCAGAGCCAGTATTACCAAAAATCAACTGAATAGATAAAACAGTTAGCCACTATTTAGAGACATTATGGCTTCCCTGGTGGCGCTAGTGGTAAAGAACACACTTGTCACTGAAGATAGATCTAAGAGACATGGGTTTGATCCCTGGGTCAGGAAGATCCCCTGGAGAAAGGCAAGGCAACCTCAACATTCAAAAAACAAAGATCATGGCATCTAGTCCCATCACTTCATGGCAAATAGATGGGGAAACACTGGAAACAGTGACAGACTTTATATTCTTGGGCTCCAAAATCACTGCAGATGGTGACTGTGGCCCTGAAATAAAAAGATGCTTGCTCCTTGGAAGAAAAGCTGTGGCCAACCTAGACAGCATATTAAAAAGCAGAGAGATTACTGACAAAGGTCCACATAGTCAAAGCTATGGTTTTATCAGTAATCATGTATGGATGTGAGAGTTGGACTATAAAGAAAGCTGAGTGTTGAAGAACTGATGCTTTTGAGCTGTGGTGTTGGAGAAGATTTTTGAGAGTCCCTTCGACTGCAGAGATCCAACCAGTCAATCTTAAATGAAATCAGTCCTAAATATTCACTGGAAGAACGGGTGCTGAGGCTGAAACTCCAATACTTTGGCCACCTGATGCAAACAACTGACTCACTGGAAAAGACCCTGATGTTGGGAAAGATTGAAGGCAGGAGGAGAAGAGGATGACAGAAGATGAGATGCTTGGATGGCATCACCAACTTGATGGACATGAATATGAGCAAGTTCTGGGAGTTGGTGATGGACAGGGAAGACTGGAGTGCTGTAGTCCATGGTGTCTCAAAGAGACACGACTGAGCAACTGAATTGAACTTGAGACATTAGAATTCATCAAAATTTTTAAGAATTGTTTTTAATTAAAAAATTTCAATATAGTTTCTAAAACTATAAGTTATAGCAGATTTTATATCACAATAACTAAAATATGATTTTGTCATCTGAAGTAGGTCATAAATTTTGTTTTTTTTAAAAGAACTTTTCAACCACAATTTTTTTTTTTAGATATCTCAATTATAGTATTTTAAAATATATATATTTATTTATATAAGATTTGTAACTGATTTTTACCTAAGAACAGTTCAGGACTCTTAGGCCTTAATAGCTTTGGTTGATGTCTTCGTTTTTATTCACCTTGGTACTTGATAGGCACATTTGAATTTTCACACATTGATATTCATGGAGTCATTCAATATATATGTGTTGTTTTGCCACAGGAATATTTAAGTTCACAGGCATACTACCAAAATCTATTATGGCAGAATTTGGACTTGATAGCAACTAAAGGTAAACTAGTGCATTGATTGATAGTATCATCATAACTGTCTCCTCAAAAAAAGAAATATCAGGGTAGTGAGATTGCTGGGTCATATGGTAGTTCTATTCCTGGTTTTTAAATGAATCTTTGTATTGTTCACCATAGTGGCTATCAATTTACATCCCACCAACAGACCAAGAGGGTTCCCTTTTCTCCACATCCTCCCCAGCATTTATTGTTTGTAGATTTTTTGATGATGGCCATTCTGAGCAGTGTGAAGTGACCTCATTGTAATTCTGATTTGCATTTTTCTAATAAAATCACTGTAGATGGTGATTGCAGCCATGAAATTAAAAGATGCTTACTCCTTGGAAGAAAAGTTATGACCAACCTAGATAGCATATTGAAAAGCAGAGACATTACTTTGCCAACAAATGTCCATCTAGTCAAGGTTATGGTTTTTCCAGTGGTCATGTATGGATGCTAGAGTTGGACTGTGAAGAAAGCTGAGCGCTGAAGAATTGATGCTTTTGAACTGTGGTGTTGGAGAAGACTCTTAAGAGTCTCTTGGACTGCAAGGAGATCCAACCAGTCCATTCTAGAGGAGATAGCCCTGGGTGTTCTTTGGAAGGAATGATGCTAAAGCTGAAACTCCAGTACTTTGGTCACCTCATGCGAAGAGTTGGCTCATTGGAAAAGACTGATGCTGGGAGGGATTGGGGGGAGGAGGAGAAGGGGAAGACAAAGGATGAGATGGCTGGATGGCATCACCGACTCGATGGACATGAGTTTGAGTGAACTCCGGGAGATGGTGATGGACAGGGAGGCCTGGCGTGCTGCAATTCATAGGGTCACAAAGAGTTTGACATGACTGCGCGACTGAACTGAACTGAACTGAACTGAATAATGAGTGATGTTGAACATCCTTTCATGTGTTTGTTAGCCATCTGTATGAAGTAAGTCAGAAGAGATAAACAAATACTGTATATTAATGCATACATATGGAATCTAGAAAAATGACTGATGAACCTATATTCAGGCAGGAATAGAGACAGAGAAGTAGAGAACCATCTTAGGGACACAGCAAGAGAAGAAAAGGGTGGGGCAAATTGACAGAGAAGCACTGAAATGCATACATTACCATGTGTAAAATAGGTAGCTAGTGGGAAGTTGCTGTATAGCACAGGGAGCTCAGCCTGGTGCTCTGTGACAACCTAGATCGATTGGATAAGGGTAGGTTGGCACGAAGGTTCAAGAGGGAGAGGACAGATATATCCTTATGGCTGATTCATATCATTCTATGGCAGAAGCCAACACAACACTGTAAAGCAATTATCTTCCAATTAAAAATAATTTTTAAAAAATAAAGAAGAGTATAGTCACCTACCTAATGAAAAATATTTTGGCTTATAAATCTAGGCAAGCTTGACTAGTAATTAAGTGGGTCAGGGAAACCGTGAATATCTTTCACACTAAGAAAATAAATAATTTATCATTTTTTATTACAAAAGAAGATGCCCTGAAACACGTGGGACATTGATTTTGATGAAATCAAATTCCATGCTTAAGAGAATGGCTGACTTTTTACCTATTTATCAGTTTTTTTTTTATTTTTTAATGCTGCACTAAGCAAAAATTAGTATCCAGAGATTTACAAGGGTCTAATGGCCTAATTTGCTTCCCAGATACTTAGATTATAGCATGTAGAATTAAGTTGCTAGGAACACAAGAAAGCCATTACTTGGAAGAGACTTCTGGGGTTGGGACATCAATGCTGCCTTAACAACTACTCAAAACAAAACTACTACTTGTTATTGAGTTTTAGTCCAAAGGGCTTCATTTTGCAAAGACATCAAGTCATCTGAAAGCCAAGGATAGGTATCATGCCTCAAGTACTGTAGAGAAATATTTGAATAGAGAAGCCCAATAAAGGCCACTGATGAGGTGGAAATGATGTGCTTTATAGCATACAGCAGAGGGAAACAAAGTAATATAAAGTAACACATTAATTCCTTTTTCATGGTGCCAAAAATTAAGATTTCTAGGACTCTCCTGCTTTGTTGTTGTAGTAGGTCTAAACTCTATGATATTTTTTCCCTACCCTCCTCCACCCGCCTAAATTCACTGCTGAGAGTTTCAGAACTGAGTATGGTATTATTTGAAAATAGAATGATACACCATGATGGAAAAAGTTAAAGTCTACCCAATGGACATATAGCTAAACAATGTGGAGGAACACTTAATAACACCACCTTAGGGGGGTTTGAATATTTTTGACTTTGGGCCTTCACCAATGGTCTTGCAGTTCAGTTCAGTTCAGTTGTGTCCAACTCTTTGCAACCCCATGGACTGCAGTACACCAGGCCTCCCTATCCATCACCAACTCCTGGAGTTAACTCAAACTCATATCCATTGAGTTGGTGATGCCATCCAATCATCTCATCCTCTGTCATCCCCTTCTCCTTCCACCTTCAATCTTTTTCAGCATCAGAGTCTTTTCAAATGAGTCAGTTCTTCACATTAAGGGGCCAAAGTATTGGAGTTTCAGCTTCAGCATCAATCCTTCCAAGGAATATTCAGGACTGATTTCCTGTAAGAGGGACTGGTTGGATCTCCTTGTAGTCCAAGGCACTCTCAAGAGTCTTCTCCAACACCATAAACGACAGAATGATCTCTGTTCATTTCCAAGTCAATCCATTCAGTATCGCAGTAATCCAAGTCTATGCCCCGACCCGTAATGCTGAAGAAGCTGAAGTTGAATGGTTCTATGAAGACCTATTAAGACCTTCTAGAACTAACACCCCAAAAAGATGTCCTTTTCATTTTCAGGGCCTGGAAGGCAAAAGTAGGAAGTCAAGAAATACCTGGAGTAGCAGGCAAATTTGGCCTTGGAGTACAGAATGAAGCAGGGCAAAGGCTAATTGAGTTTTGCCAAGAGAACACACTGGTCATAGCAAACACCCTCTTCCAACAACATAAGAGAAGACTCTACACATGGACATGACTGGTCAATACTAAAATCAGATTCATGATATTCTTTGCAGCCAAAGATGGAGAAGCTCTACACAGTCAGCAAAAACAAGACCCAGAGCTGATTGTGGCTCAGATCATGAACCCCTTATTGCCAAATTCAGACTTAAATTGAAGAAAGTAGGGAAAACCACTAGACCATTCAAATATGATCTAAATCAAATCCCTTAGAATTATACAGTGGAAGTGAGAAAAAGATTCATGGGATTAGATCTGATAGAGTGCCCGAAGAACTGTGGACGGAGGTTAATGACATTGTACAGGAGGCAGTGATCAAGACCATCCCCAAGAAAAAGAAATGCAAAAAGGGGAAATGGTTGGAGGAGGCCTTAAAAATAGCTGTGAAAAGAAGAGAAGTAGAAAGCAAAGGAGAAAAGGAAAGATATACCAACTTGAATGCAGAGTTCCAAAGAACAGCAAGGCCTTGCAGTAGACTGAGACAAATGAGTTCTACATATTTGAAGAACTAGAAAATATACTTCTATGGACTATACAGAGAGTCTCTGAGAATTTAGAGAAATAATTGGAGTGAGTCATACAGATGTGCACTGAAAGACCCAGATGCTGACTCAGAAGATGATTTGAATGCTAAGGCACATTCCCTAGTCAGATTCCTAGAAGTAGCCATCTAAGTTTATGAAGTGAGTAGGTCTGTGAGCTTCCTGGCCATGCAGAGGTCTACGAATGATGATATATTCCTGTCACATGTAATAAAGCCTCAAATGTATGATAAAAGTACACCCAGTGCCAATGGAAAAGAAGTTAACCTGACTTGAGACAACACTTCATCAAAGAAAATATACAGATGGCAAATAAGCATAGGGAACCGTGTTCAAGATAATTACCCCTTAAATAAATGCAAATTAAAACCAAGAAGAGATATCACTATACAACTACTAGAAGAGCTAAAATGAAAAATGCTGACAAAATGCTGACAAGGATACTGAACAAATGAGCCCCTATGTTGCTGGTAGGAATGCAAAATGGTACAAGCACTCAGTAAAAGAGATTGGAACTTTCTTAACAAGTTAAACTTATAGGTACTACACCACACAACAATCCTACTTCCAGGTATTTGTCCTATATAAATGAAAACTTCTGTTTATACAAACACCTGTACACAGTTATTAATAGCAGCTCTATTTGTAATTACCAAAGATTGAAAATGATCCAGATGTCACTGAAGGATGAATGGATAAACAAGCAGTAGAATATCCACATAATGGAATGCTTCTTAGAACTTGAAAGGAACAAATGATTCCTACAGACAACATCTTGGATGATTTTCAATAGCAATATACTGAGTGAGTGATGCTAGTATCGAAAAGATACATATTATACAATCCTACTAATATGATATTCTGGAAAAGACAAGGCTATAATGTTTGTTGCCAGGGGTAATATAATGATTCTGTGACCTGAGGATAGTGATGTTGGTTTCACGAATCTCTATACTTGTATTAAAACTCATATGTCTTACCCACCAAAGTAGATTCAGTTTTATTTCCAAATCATATTAATCCCAGTAATCTTCTGAGCATTACTGTTGCTGAAACTTGGCCTCTGATCACTAACGCTGAATAGAAATGTGGAGAGAGAGATTTGGGTGAAGTAGAAAAGTGTAGCTTTTACTGCCTTACCAGAAAAAGGGGTTCATGCCCTCAGGACTGTGTGACCCACCCTGTGGGTGTAACAAGGAGTTTTATACTGTTAAAGGAGCAGGGTGTGATGAGCTCATGGCCGATTCTTCAATTGGTTGGCACCAAGGTGAGGTTTCCAGCATAATCAGTCTTCTGGTTTCAACTAGCCTAGGGTCTATGTTCTTGGGGTCAGGAGTTTTCACCCAGAGGAGGGTCTGTTTCTTGTAAAAACAACTTAAGAATGTGTGTCAGGCCTTTAACTATATCTTTTAGGGAACTGTGAGTTTGGTGATTCTGCTATGTGTAGATCTATAGTCTAAATTGTTACTAGTTCCTAAGCCCAACAGCTATTCTTTGTCTCTACATCTTCACATTTCCCAAATATTACCCTGGCAGATATTTTGTAACATTCTCTTTTCTAACATAATCTTCAATTAATATAATGACTTCTCATCAGATACTTTTTCTAGTCCCTCACCACCCTGATTATTCTAACCTTGAACAAACTAGTTTATCAATGTTGCTTCTTTGTGTGCTACACATGTGCTGCCTGTGCTTAGTCGCTCAGCCGGCTCTGACTCCCTGCAACCCCATGGATTGTCGTCTGCCAGGATCCTCTTGTCAACTGAACTCTCCAGGCAAGAGTACTGGAGTGGGTTGCCATGCCCTCCTCCAGGAGGTCTTCCCAACCCAGGGATCAAATTCAGGTCTCCCACAATGCAGGCGGATTCTTTATTGTTTGAGCCACCAGGGAAGCCCATGAATACTGGAGTGGGTAGTCTATTCCTTCTCCAGGGGATCTTCCTGACCCAGGAATCGAACTGGGATCTCCTGTATTGCAGGAAGATTCTTTACCAGCTGAGCTACCAGGGAAGCCCCAATATATTGAATTCAGTTCAGTTCAGTCTCTCAGTCGTGTCCGACTCTTTGCGACCCCATGAATCGCAGCACGCCAGGCCTCCCTGTTCATCACCATCTCTCGGAGATCACTCAGACTCATGCCCATCGAGTCCATGATGCCATCCAGCCATCTCATCCTCGGTCGTCCCCTTCTCCTCCTGCCCACAATCCCTCCCAGCATCAGAGTCTTTTCCAATGAGTCAACTTCGCATGAGGTGGCCAAAGTACTGGAGTTTCAGCTTTAGCATCATTCCTTCCCAAGAAATCCCAGGGTTGATCTCCTTCAGAATGGACTGGTTGGATCTCCTTGCAGTCCAAGGGACTCTCAAGAGTCTTCTCCAACACCACAGTTCAAAAGCATTAATTCTTCAGTGCTCAGCCTTCTTCACAGTCCAACTCTCACATCCATACATGACCACTGGAAAAACCACCATAGCCTTGACTAGACGGACCTTAGTTGGCAAAGTAATGTCTCTGCTTTTGAATATACTATCTAGATTGGTCATAACTTTTCTTCCAAGGAGTAAGCATCTTTAATTTCATGGCTGCAGTCACCATCTGCAGTGATTTTGGAGCCCCCAAAAATAAAGTTTGACAATGTTTCCCATCTATTTGCCATGAAGTGATGGGACCACATGCCATGATCTTCGTTTTCTGAATGTTGAGCTTTAAGCCAACTTTTTCGCTCTCCTCTTTCACTTTCATCAAGAGACTTTTTAGCTTCTCTTCACTTTCTGCCATATGGGTGGTGTCATCTGCATATCTGAGGTTATTGATATTTCTCCTGGCAATCTTGATTCCAGCTTGTGTTTCTTCCAGCCCAGCGTTTCTCATGATGTACTCTGGATAGAAGTTAAATAAGCAAGGTGACAATATACAGCCTTGACGTACTCCTTTTCCTATTTGGAACCAGTCTGTTATTCCATGTCCACTTCTAACTGTTGCTTCCTGACCTGCATACAGATTTCTCAAGAGGCAGGTTAGGTGGTCTGGTATTCCCATCTCTTTCAGAATTTTCCACAGTTTATTGTGATCCACACAGTCAAAGGCTNTTCCTCTTCACTTTCTGCCATAAGGGTGGTGTCATCTGCATATCTGAGGTTACTGATATTTCTCCCAGCAACTCCAATCTTGATTCCAGCTTGTGCTTCCTCCAGCCCAGCATTTCTCATGATGTACTCTGTGTATAAGTTAAATAAGCAGAGTGACAACATACAGTCTTAACGTACTTCTTTTCCTCTTTGGAACCAGTCTGTCATTCCATGTCCAGTTCTGACTGTTGCTTCCTGAACTGCATACAGATTTCTCAAGAGGCAGGTCAGGTGGTCTGGTATTCCCGTCTCTTTCAGATTTTTCCACAGTTTCTTGTGATCTACACAGTCAAAGGCTTTGGCATAGTCAATAAAGCAGAAATAGATGCTTTTCTGGAACTCTCTTGCTTTTTGATGATCCAGCAGATGTTGGCAATTTGATCTCTGGTTCCTCTGCCTTTTCTAAAATGAGTTTGAACATCTGGAAGTTCGTAGTTCACCTATTGCTGAAGCCTGCCTTAGAGAATTTTGAGCATTACTTTACTAGTGCATGAGATGAGTGCAATTGTGCAGTAGTTTGAGCATTCTTTGGCATTGCCTTTCTTTGGGATTGGAATGAAAACTGACCTTTTCCAGTCCTGTGGCCATTGCTGAGTTTTCCAAATTTGCTGGCATATTGAGTGCAGCACTTTCACAGCATCATCTTTCAGGATTTGAAATAGCTCAACTGGAATTCCATCACCTCCACTAGCTTTGTTCATAGTGATGCTTTCTAAGGCCCATTTGACTTCGTATTCCAGGATGTCTGGCTCTAGGTGAGTGATCACACCATCGTGATTATCTTGGTCATGAAGCTCATTTTTGTACAGTTCTCCTGTGTATTCTTGCCACCTCTTCTTAATATCTTCTGCCTGTTAGGTCCATACCATTTCTGTCCTTTTTCAAGCCCATCTTTGCATGAAATGTTCCCTTGGCATCTCTAATTTTCTTGGAGCTTCCTTAACATGTCTTTTTTTTTGGCCCATCTCTCTTGTAATCATGTTTTCCCTTTTTCTCCATTAATTCAGCAGCTACTACAGATATAGAAGCTAAATAATAAGAAAGCTCAAAGATGGGGGAGATGTTCAACCTGAGTGATCAATGTAATATTTCAGAGACAGTGCATCTGCCCCAAAAGACTCAAAATATGTTACACATGTAGAAACAAATCTTGGAATAAAAGACTGAAAACCTATTGTGCAGAATTCTCATATATTGATGTAATTTTCTTCAACTATTCGTCATTTCTTTCTTAGAAGATACAGATAAATAGACATTTATGTCTATTTAGACATTATGTCTAAATATGACATTGCCTAGAGATTGTATTTGTCCATATGTCTCTGTGAAATGCATGATATTTCCTGGAATCATACTTATTAGAAATAGTCTAGACATAGAGTAAAGAAAAAGATTTTTGCTCACTAGGCCAGCAAGTCATGCCATTCAACTTTCTAAGTCCACATGTAGACATCAGTTTCTAATTCTATAAATGAAACTCAGAGGGACATAAGGACACATGGCTACTTCATATCAGAATAAGAAGTTGTATGTTCTCTTTTTAACCTAATATTTTTATAACAGCATTATTAAGACACAATTCATATGCCATCGTTTTCTCAATGACTGAAAAAATTATTTGTCTAATTTACAAAACTGATACTCTTTTCTACTACATAATCCTGCTTTTCTTTGGGTGAATATGACAGCAAGGGAAAAAAACGTATCCTTACTATTGTGCCAAGGACAAGTTTAAAAGTAGAGTGCACAGCTTAGGTGGTAATCCTCATGTCAAGGAAAATCTGCAGATAAGCCTGATTCTCTAAATTGGAACATTAAAGTGTTAAGTCATTATGGGTGAGGATAAAGGAGTTTCCAACCCAAGCCCTGGGAACCACATGCCACGTTACCCCTGGGATAAGTTTACTTCCAATTACAGATCTAATTTAGCAGCTATGTGACTTTGGGCTTAACATTTCAAAGAATCCATTTCCTTATAGAATTGATGCAAGATTTTGATAAAATGTTTATAAAGTATTTTTTCTTTGTGTTACATACATTTTGAGGTCTCATCAAGGGCACATTCCTTTCCTCTGTTCTTATTTCCTTTGCCCTCTTTAAAATATGAGTATTCTGGAAAGCAAAGAGCATTAAACACATTTTAATAAGATCTTGAATTCTCATATATATTATTTGTCAGCAATGAGGGAAGGGCCCTAGTTCCCTAAGTGGTTGGGTGGGGTGGGAAGGCAGATAATGAGAGGGATGAAGAATTATACAGAAGAAAGGAAGGGCAAGCAGACTAAGGAATATTTCAATGTAGTTTGTGCTGTATCTGGAGATACTGCTTCTTCTCGTGACAGTTGCTCAGTCATGCCTGACTCTTTGCAACCCCATGGACTGTAGCCTGCCAGGCTCCTCGGTCCATGGAATTCTCCAGGCAATATTACTGGAGTGGGTTGCCACTGATTTTCTTGGCAAAACTCTATTAGTCTTTGCCCTGCTTCATTCCGCATTTCAAGGCCAAATTTGCCTGTTACTCCAGGTATTTCTTGACTTCCTACTTTAGCATTCCAGTCCCCTATAATGAAAAGGACATCTTTTTTGGGTGTTAGTTCTAAAAGGTCTTGTAGGTCTTCATAAAACCGTTCAACTTCAGCCTCTTCAGCATTACTGGTTGGGGCATAGACTTGGATAACTGTGATATTGAATGGTTTTCCTTGGAGATGAACAGAGATCATTCTGTCGTTTTTGAGTTTGCATCCAAGTACTGCATTTCAGACTCTTTTGTTGACCATGATGGCTACTCCATTTCTTCTGAGGGATTCCTGCCCACAGTAGTAGATATAATGGTCATCTGAGTTAAATTCACCCATTCCAGTCCATTTTAGTTTGCTGATTCCTAAAATGTCGACATTCACCCTTGCCATCTCTTGTTTGACCACTTCCAATTTGCCTTGATTCATGGACCTGACATTCCAGGTTCCTATGCAGTATTGCTCTTTACAGCATCAGACCTTGCTTCTATCACCAGTCACACCCACAACTGGGTATTGTTTTTGCTTTGACTCCATCCCTTCATTCTTTCTGGACTTATTTCTCCACTTATCTCCAGTAGCATATTGGGCACTAATGACCTGGGGAATTCCTCCTTTGGTATCCTATCATTTTGCCTTTTCATACTGTTCATGGGGTTCTCAAAGCAAGAATACTGAAGTGGCTTGCCATTCCATTCTCCAGTGGACCACATTCTGTCAGCCCTCTCCACCATGACCCTCCCGTCTTGGGTTGCCCTGCAGGCATGGCTTGGTTTCATTGAGTTAGACAAGACTGTGGTCCTAGTGTGATTAGATTGACTAGTTTTCTGTGAGTATGGTTTCAGTGTGTCTGCCCTCTGGTGCCCTCTTGCAACACCTACCATCTTACTTGGGTTTCTCTTACATTGGGCATGGGGTATCTCTTCAGGGCTGCTTCAGCAAAGCACAGCCGCTGCTCCTTAACTTGGACGAGGGGTATCTTCTTACCACCGCTGCTCCTGACCTTCAACGTGGGATAGCTCCTCTGGGCCCTCCTCTGCCAGCGCAGCCACCGTTCCTCAGGTTGCTCCTCCCGGCCTCCAGCCCTGGCCTCGGGCTCTGGGTGGCTCCTCAGGGTCACTGCCCCTGTCCTCGGGCGAGAGGTGGCTTCTCCCAGCTGCCCCTGACCTCAGGCACAGGGTGTCTCCTCTCGGCCGCCACTGCCCTCTGATGCAGGGTAGATCCTCCCAGCCGCCGCCCTGACATCAGACTCCAGGTCTTTCCCCATGACCGCCACTGACCTCGGACACGGGTAGCTCTTATCGGCCACCGCCCCTGACCTCGGACGCGGGGTAACTCCTCCCAGCTGCCCCTGACCTCTCGGCTGCTGCCCCTGACCCCAGACACAGGGTAGCTCCTCTCGGCCGTTCCTGCGCCATCGCAGCGTGGCACTCTAGGCCGCTGCCCCTGACCTCGGACGTGGGGTAGCTCCCCTTGGCCGCGTTTAGTGCACCAGCCGGCTCTCGCAGCCGCCTGCGCTTAGTGCGCCAGCTGCCTGCGCTTAGTGCGCCAGCTGGCTCTCGCAGCTGCCTACGCTCAGCATAGCCATTACTTTTTTTTACTTCTGTTCATTAATACAGCCTAGAAATTTACTTGCATTTCTCATACGGTGGCCTTTTGTTGCACCTAATTTGCTCAGCCTTTGTTTTTAAATTAACTTATTTATTTTACTTTACAATATTATATTGGTTTTGCCATACATTGACTTGAATCCACCGTGAGTGTACATGTATTCCCCATCCTGAAACCCCCTCCTACATCCCTCCCCATCCCATGCTCAATCTTCATGAATAAGATTTTTTGAATAGGCTTTATTATAGCCTATTCAAAACGTATACACTATGCTTCTGAAAATATATGAATGATTTTTAACTATATGATAAATTCATGTAAGCAATTAATTGGTTTATGTGTGCTAGAATATGATCCCAATGGTTTGTTTAAATTTCAGAGCTATGACTTTTTTTCGTAAAATTTTTAGCATCTTTAAGTAAATGTTCTCCTTCACTTGAATCAGAATCTGATCATCATCATTCAGTAATGCTTATTTTAGTACCTGCCTTTGGAACAATATAGAATAATTCTACTTTTCCATACCAGTATCCATTAAATGTTTCAGAACAACTTTCAGGACATAGCCATTAAGAATAAAAATCATTAAACATAAATTATTACAATTTTATAAATTATTATGTTAAAACTTATTAAGATAAGGATCTTAGTTTATCTACTTGCCTCAGAAAATTCATGCTTGTCATAGTATTATATAGCTAATTTTTATCATGTTTGCTAAGTAAATATCAGCATATTTAGCTGCAATTTGGATTACTAATAAATTGATAACATTCTCCTCTATAATTGAGGTTTGGATTATCTAGTAACTGTTACCTAAATAAATTAATAGTCCTAATTTGTTAAATGTACTAAGAATGGAAGGATTATGAACATATCTGTTGGCAGGGGGATTTAGATAAATTTACAACAGCTTTAGAAAATTAAAAGAAAATAAAATCTACCTATAATTAAGAAGTAAAAAACAACAAAAATGTGTTAAAGCATAAATATTTTGCCTACATTGATAGGAATACATAAACTTTATGGTCTAGTAGAACAGTTGATTTTGTTGGATTGATGAAAATGCAATGGTAGGTTAAGTTCCTGTGAGAAAATACACTCCTCTGGACAATCAATCATTTCATTATATCAGTCACCACTTCTGATTCCTGAAATACACACACATACATCTCACAAGAATCAAATTGAAGGTTACAACAGACTATGTATAAAAATGGAAATCAAAACATCCTGCTTAGTGAAATATATCCATGCAATCCAGACTATTGAAATCCTCTGACATGTAAACAAACTGTATGGTCTGAATGTTTGTTTCTTCACCCAAATTCATACACTGAAGCCTTAACCCCAGAAGATTACGGGATTAGGAGGAGTATTATTCATATATGGGATAATGTTCTTACAAAGGAGACCACAGGGAGGTCTCTGGCCCTTTCCCACATGTGAGGACACAGTGAGAAGGAACCTCCCATGAACCAGGAAAAAAGCCCTTACCAGACAATACCATGCTAGTGCCATGATCTTGGATTCCTCAGCCTCCAGAAGAGTAAGACGTAAATTTCCGTAGCATTTTGTTATGATGATCCCAAATAGACTAAGAAATATACCCTCTGCGAGTCTAGATAGTGAAGTTTATTCTAGTCACATAGCAGAATAAAAAATAACATTAGAATGTGGAGAATTAACATCT
Source organism: Cephalophus harveyi (assembly GCA_006410635.1). Lineage (NCBI taxonomy): Eukaryota > Metazoa > Chordata > Mammalia > Artiodactyla > Bovidae > Cephalophus > Cephalophus harveyi. The sequence goes on from SJYT01013701.1 coordinate 147,133, forward strand.
ATTGAAAATTTAATATTATTTCAAAACAATACTTTCCTAACTTTTTATTCTGAATTGTTAAGAATGTGTGTGTCTGTGTATACATAAATTGTGTTAAAATATATCCCCTGAAATCACAGTAGACCTTCTGTCTTAAAGTAACTAGCAGATATTATCTTTCAAAGTTCAAATGTTGTGTAGATATTACAGAAAAAGAAAATGCCAGGTAGTTACCAAAACTTAAAAATACAAGATGAACTTTTGCCTTTATGTAGTCAGCATAGCTGGCTTCTGACCTGGATTTTATTAATAGCTTTAAGGATTTGGGTAAATTATTTAATCTAAAAGACCAGATTTCACACTATAAATTTAAGATGTTTCAGTAATTTTTACAGTACTTTGCAACTCTAAAATCCTCCACTTATAGTATATTACTTGTGTGATGGTTAACTGCCTTAATTTAATGCATGGACTATGGAAAATCACTGTTCTTACAATTCCTTATTGACTATATTCTTAGATATTGATTATATTTTAGATATAAAGATAAGAACTCTTAAAATTTACCATAAACGATTCCTCAAATATTTTATTATGATGAATCAAAGAGCTTATTCAAGGGATTAGATCTGGTAGACAGAGTGCCTGAAGAACTATAGATAGAGGTTTGTGACACTGTACAGGAGTCAGTGATCTAGACCAGACCCAAGAAAAAGAAATGAAAAAAAGCAAAATGGTTGTCTGAGGAGGGCTTACAAATATTTGTGATAAGAAGAGAACCGAAAGGCAAAGGAGAAAAAGAAAGATATAACCATTTGAATACAGAGATCAAAAGAATAGCAAGGACAGATAAGAGAGACTTCCTTAGTGATCAATGCAAAGAAATAAAGGAAAACAATAGAATGGGAAACACTAAAGATCTCTTCAAGAAAATTAGAGATACCAAGGGAACATTTCATGCAAAGATGGGCTCGATAAAGGACAGAAATGGACTTGACAGAAGCAGAAGATTTTCAGAAGAGATGACAAGAATACACAGGAGAATTACACACAAAAAAAGATCTTCATGGATCAGATAATCATGATAGTGTTATCACTCACCTAGAGCCAGACATCCTGGAATGTGAAGTCAAGTGGGCCTTAGGAAGGATGACTCCGAACAAAGCTAGTGGAGGTGATGGAATTCCAGCTGAGCTATTTCAAATCCTCAAAGATGATGCTGTGAAAGTGCTGCACTCAGTATGCCAGGAAATTTGGAAAACACAGCAGTGGCTACAGGACTAGAAAAGGTCAGTTTTCATTCCAATGAAAGGCATCTTTCCATCCAAAGAAAGGCAATGCCAAAGAATGCTCAAACTACCGCACAGTTGCACTCATCTCACACGCTAGCAAAGTAATGCTCAAATTCTCCAAGCCAGGTTTCAACAGTACCTGAACTGAGAAATTCCAGATGTTCAAATTGGTTTTATAAAAGGCAGAGGAACCAGAGGTCAAACTGCCAACATCTGTTGGATCATTGAAAAAGTCAGAGAGTTCCAGAAAAACATCTGCTTCTCCTTTATTGACTATGGCAAGGCCTTTGACTGTGTGGATCACCACAAGCTGTGGAAAAATCTTCAAGAGATAGGAATTCCAGAAAACCTGACTTACCTCCTGTCAGAAATCTGTATGCAGGTCAAGAAGCAACAGTTAGAACTGGAATGGAACAACAGATTGGTTCCAAATCGGGAAAGAAGTATGTCAAGGCTGTATATTGTCACTCTGCTTATTTAACTTATATGCAGAGTACATCATGAGAAACGCTGGGCTCAATGAAGTACAAGCTGGAATCAAGATTGCCAGGAGAAATATCAATAACCTCAGATATGCAGATGAAACCCCACTTCTGGTAGAAAGCAAAGAAGAACTAAGGACCCTCTTGATGAAAGTGAAAGAGGAGAGTGAAAAAGTTGGCTTAAAAATCAGCATTCAGAAAACTAAGATCATGGCATCTGGTCCCATATCTTCATGGCATATAGATGGGGAAACAATGGAAATAGTGAGAAACTTTATTTTTCTGGGCTCCAAAATCATTGCAGATGGTAATTGCAGCCATGAAATTAAAAGACACTTGCTCCTTGGAAGAAAGTTATGACCAACCCAGACAGCATATTAAAAAGTAGAGGCATTACTTTGCAAACAAAGGCCCATCTAGTCAAAGCTATGGTTTTTCCAGTAGTCATGTATGAGTGTGAGATTTGGACTATAAAGAAAGCTGAGTGCCGAAGAATTGTTTTTGAACTGTGGTGTTGGTAAAGACTCTAGAGTCCCTTGGACTGCAAGGAGATCCAACCAGTCCATCCTAAAGGAAATCAGTCCTGAATATTCATTGTAGGGACTGATGCTGAAGCTGAAACTCCAATACTTTGGCCACCTGATGCGAAGAACTGATTCATTTGAAAAGACCCTGATTCTGGAAAAGATTGAAGGCAGGAGGAGAAGGGGACGACGGAGGATGAGATGGTTGGATGGCATCANAGGGACTGATGCTGAAGCTGAAACTCCAATACTTTGGCCACCTGATGCGAAGAACTGATTCATTTGAAAAGACCCTGATTCTGGAAAAGATTGAAGGCAGGAGGAGAAGGGGACGACGGAGGATGAGATGGTTGGATGGCATCACTGACTCTATGGGCATGAGATTTCATAAACTCTGGGAGTTGATGATGTACAGGTAATCCTGGTGTGCTACAGTCCATGGCATCACAAACAGTCAGGCACGACTGAGTGACTGAACTGAACTGAAAGGGAGATAACTCAAATTTTCTCAAATTCTTTAGAAGGATCGAATATGTAAAATTCAAATATTTTCTTTTATTCGAAACCCTTTCTTAATCCACTGATTCTTATGCTCACTTAATGTCTTCTAGGAATTGTAAGGTTAAAAAAAACAGTGAGAGTTTTACTTCTTCTTTTCCAATTTGGATTTCTTTTATTCCTTTTTCTGTTCTGATTGCTGTGGCCAAACTTTCAAAACTATGTTGAAGAGTAGCGGTGAAAGTGGGCACCCTTGTCTTGTTCCTCACTTTAGGGCAAATGCTTTTAATTTTTCACCTTTGAGGACAATGTTTGCTGTGGGTTTGTCATATATAACTTTTATTATGTTGAGGTATGTTCCTTTTATTCCTGCTTTCTGGAGAGTTTTTATCATAAATGGATGTTGAATTTTGTCAAAGGCTTTCTCTGCATCTATTGAGATGATCATATNAGGGCAAATGCTTTTAATTTTTCACCTTTGAGGACAATGTTTGCTGTGGGTTTGTCATATATAACTTTTATTATGTTGAGGTATGTTCCTTTTATTCCTGCTTTCTGGAGAGTTTTTATCATAAATGGATGTTGAATTTTGTCAAAGGCTTTCTCTGCATCTATTGAGATGATCATATGGCTTTTATTTTTCAGTTTGTTAATATGGTGTATTACATTGATTGATTTGCAGATATTGAAGAATCCTTGCATCCCTGGAATAAAGCCCACTTGGTCATGGTGTATGATCTTTTTAATGTGTTGTTGGATTCTGATTGCTAGAATTTTGTTAAGGATTTTTGCATCTGTGTTCATCAGTGATATTGGCCTGTAGTTTTCTTTTTTTGTGAAGTGTATGAAGGGAAAACTGATAGGGAGGGCTAGGCCTATGATTTGGATTCTTTACAGCAGGAAAATACTTACAGTGCAAGATTCTGTTATGTTAGCATGTTGGTTCCACCAGTGCAAATTAATTACAAAGGATAAATAATAAAATTATCCTCAAGCATCATCTTTTCCTGAACAAATATTTAGGTGATAAATAATGTGATGCTGTGGGTTTTAAAATTGATTTTTAATGTTAATTTTACTTGTTATTATTTCAAAATGCATCTTGAAAATAAAGTCTCTACTATCTTCATACATTATTAGTGAATAAGGTTGCTACAATTTTTCATTTAAAATGCTGTAAAAATTCTTCAC
>SJYT01013701.1:155799-189492 GCA_006410635.1 Cephalophus harveyi
TGAGAGTCCCTTGGACTGCAAGGAGATCCAACCAGTCCATTCTGAAGGAGATCAACCCTGGGATTTCTTTGGAAGGAATGATGCTAAAGCTGAAACTCCAGTACTTTGGCCACCTCATGCGAAGAGCTGACTCATTGGAAAAGACTCTGATGCTGGGAGGGATTGGGTGCAGGAGGAGAAGGGGACGACCAAGGATGAGATGACTGGATGGCATCACTGACTCGATGGATGTGAGTCTGAGTGAACTCCGAGAGATGGTGATGAACAGGGAGGCCTGGCGTGCTGCGATTCATGGGGTCGCAAAGAGTCGGACACGACTGAGCGACTGAACTGAACTGTATCAACTACCCAAATGTTCATTATAGACCTAATTTTATGGCATGTTTTTCCTATCTGTCCAATCCTCTTTAACTATTTCTCAACTTTTTTCTCCTAGAAAACTCAGGAATGTAATTCTAAAGGTCTTATTTAATTATTATTATTCTCTGTATCTCATTTAAGGCTTTACTGAAACAACGTCCACTTTAGGCTGCTTCTTACCTCAATTTCAAATCTTCAATCCCATGCCGATTTTTTTTTTTTAATAATAACCTCATGAGAAGAGGCACTGCAATGTATACATATGTATGCATGTATGCATGCATGCATGCAAAGTCACTTTAGTCATGTGCAATGGTCGTGTGTGACTCTTTGCGACCCAATGGACTGTAGCCCTCTAGGCTCCTCTGTCCATGGGATTCTCCAGGCATGCATACTGGAATGGGAAGCCATGCCCTCCTCCTCCAGGGGATCTTCCTGACCCAGGGATCAAACCCACATCTCCTACTTCTTCTGCATTGGCAGGCAGTTCTTTACCACCTTTGCCACCTCGGAAGCCCATATATATATATATGCACACATATATGTCTATATGCATATGTATATGCATTATATAAATAAATGTTTTCCCCAAATAAAAAAACTAGAATGTATTTGAATATACTAGAAAGATATAGTCTAGTAAAAGAAAATATTAAAATGAGATATATACTTAAAAACTCTTAACAAAAGTGAGAATTTCATTATGTTGAAAATGTCAAAATTAGCAGAAAATACTGATTATTTCAGAATACATAAATATAGAAGGAAAAGAAAATAATTGATTTCACAAATTCTATAAAATATATTTCTCTTTCTTTTTTAATATATTTACTTAGATTTTGAAAAATTCAAATTTAAACTCTCTAAATATAACAAATATTTCTTAATTAGATGTTTAACAGCACTTTAATTTTCTAACAATTCAAAAGTGGCAACAAGAAAAATATATTTTCAAAGATATGTTATATTTTTTTTCTATCCAGAAGACATTTTGAAAATGAATGAATGAGTAATATTTTATCTTACTTAAATCATTTATTAAGAAAAAATAATATGAGACCAGGCCAATTTAAATAGTCAATTAGCCAATTATGTTAAATCATTATTTGTACATTCTAAGCAATTTTAAAATGACTGTTTATGGGGAATAGTAATACAAAGATACTGGAGCCTACTCAAGAGGTGAACTGAAATTTCTTTCATTGCTGAATGCATCACAATTTATCTGACTGTTCTACCCCTGATTTGTATAATATTAATAACCTACCATAACTGAAAATTAATATGTTATTCATACTCTTTTTAAACAGAATTAAGTCAGTGGACTAAAGTGGCACCTTTTCCCAAAGTGAGAGATACATAAGCATAGCTCAAAATAGTGACCAACTTTTATAGTAACTAGGTAGTTCAGACAGTAAAGAAACTGCCTGCAATGCAGGAGACCTGGTTTCAATCCCTGGGTAAGGAAGATCCCCTGGAGAGGCCACTCCAGTATTACTGCCTTGAGAATTCCATGAACAGAGGAGCCTAGTGGGCTATAGTCCATGGAGTGGCATTGAATCAGACATGACTGAGTGACTAGCATACACACATTAATCCAAACATATTGTATTAATATTTCTTGAACTCATTCTATCATGTATACCTGAATCATTCTGACTTCTCAGTGATATCTAGAGATCCGAGGGATAATTCTGAACTTAACCAAAATAACTGCACACATTTGGAAGAAATTATGTCCCATGAATCATATTTTTCACAGCTATTACTATAGGAAGTAAAACTGTGTTTGGCAGAAAGGTTATATTATGGGCTGAATTGGATTCCCCCAAAATTCAATTGTGACTATATTTATAGATAACAGTTCAGTTCAGTTCAGTAGCTGAGTCATGTCCAACTGTTTGCTACCCCATGGATTAAAGCATGCCAGACTTCTCTGTCCATCACCAACTCCCAGAGCTTGCTTAAACTCACATCCATCATGTTGGTGATGCCATCCAATCATCTCCTTCTCTGTCATCCCCTTCTCCTCCTGCCTTCAATCTTTCCCAGCATCAGGGTGTTTCCCAATGAATCAGTTCTTCACATCAGGTGGCCAAAATATTGGAGTTTCAGCTTCAGCATCAGTTCTCCCAGTGAATATTCAGGACTGACTTCTTTTGGGATTGACTGGTTTGATCTCCATGCAGTCCAACAGACTCTCAAGATTCTTCAAAACCATCAATTCTTCAGCATTCAGCTCTTTGTGGACCAACTGTCCAATCCATACATGACTACTGGCAAAACCATAGCCTTGACTTACGGGACCTTTGTCAGCAAAGTAATGTCTCTGCTTTTTAATATGCTGTTTAGGTTAGCCATAGCTTTTCTTCCAAGGAGTACACATCTTTTAATTTCATGGCTTCAGTCACCATTTGTTTGGAACCCCCAAAAATAAAGTAGGTCACTGTTTCCATTGTTTCCCCATCTATTTGCCATGAAGTAATGGGGCCACAGATGGGGCTGCAGATGGTGACTGCAGCCATGAAATTAAAAGACACTTACTCCTTGGAAGAAAAGTTATGACCAACCTAAATAGTATATTCAAAAACAGAGACATTACTTTGCTGACTAAGGTCCGTCTAGTCAAGGCAATGGTTTTTTCTGTGATCATGTATGGATGTGAGAGTTGGGCTGTGAAGAAGGCTGAGCGCCGAAGAATTGATGCTTTTGAACTGTGGTGTTGGAGAAGACTCTTGAGAGTCCCTTGGACTGCAAGGAGATCCAACCAGTCCATTCTGAAGATCAGCCCTGGGATTTCTTTGGAAGGAATGATGCTGAAGCTGAAGCTCCAGTACTTTGGCCACCTCATGCGAAGAGTTGACTCATTGGAAAAGACAGCTGGATGGCATCACTGACTCGATGAACGTGAATCTGAGTGAACTCAGGGAGTTGGTGATGGACAGGGAGGCCTGCCATGCTGCGATTCATGGGGTCACAAAGAGTCGGACATGACTGAGCGACTGAACTGAACTGAATGGGGCCACATGCCATGATCTTAGGTTTTTGAAGCTGAGTTTTAAGCCAGCTTTTTCACTATCCTCTGTCACTTTCATCAAAAGGCTCTTTAGTTTTTTTGTTTTCTGTCATAAGTGTGGTATCATCTGTGTATCTGAGTTTATTGATACTTGATTCCAGCTTGTGCTTTATCCAGCCTTGCATTTCCCATAATGTACTCTACAGAAAAGTTAAATAAGCAGGGTGACAATATACAGCCTTGATGTACTCCTTTCCCAGTTAGGAAACAGTCCATTGTTCAATGTCAGGTTCTAACAGTTTCTTCCTGCCCTGCATACAGATTTCTCAAGAGACAGGTCAGGTGGTCTGATATTCCCATCTCTTGAAGAATTTTCCACAGTTTTTTGTGATCCACACGCTCAAAAGACATTGGCATAGTCAACAAAGCAGTAGATGTTTTTCTGGAACTCTCTTGCTTTTTGATGATCCAGCAGATGTTTGCAATTTGATCTCTGGTTCCTCTGCCTTTTCTGAATGCAGCTTGAACATCTGGAAGTTTTCGTTTCACGTACTGTTGAAGCCTTGCTTGGAGAATTTTGAACATTACTTTGCTAGCATGTGAGATGAGTGCAATGTTGTAGTAGTTTGAACATTCTTTGGCATTGCCTGTCTTTGGGATTGGAATGAAAACTGACCTTTTCCAATCCTGTGGCCACTGCTGAGTTTTCCAAATTTGCTGACATGTTGAGTGCAGCACTTTCACAGCATCATCTTTTAGGACTTGAAATAGCTCAACTGGAATTCCTCACATCCACTAGCTTTCTTTGTATTCATGTTTCCTAAGGCCCACTTGACTTATGACTCCAAGAATGTCTGGTTCTAGGTGAGTGATCACACCGTCATGATTATCTGCATCATTAAAATCTTTTTTGTACAGTTCTTCTGTGTATTCTTGCCACCTCTTCTTAATATCTTCTGCTTCTGTTAGGTCCATAAATTTCTTTCATTGGGCCCATATTTTCCTGAAATGTTCCCTTGGCATCTCAAATTTTCTTGAAGAGATCTCTAGTATTTCCCATTCTATTGCTTTCCTGTATTTCTTTGCATTGATCACCGAGTAAGGTTTTCTTATCTCTCCTTGCTATTCTTTGGAACTCAGCATTCAGATGGTTATATGTTTCTTTTTCTCCTTTGCCTTTAGCATCTCTTCTTTTCTCAGCTGTTTGTAAGGCCTCCTCAGCAACCATTTTATCTTTTTACATTTCTTCTTCTTGGGGATGGTCTTGATCACTGCCTCCTGTACAATGTCACGAACCTCTGTCCATAGTTCTTCAGGCACTTTTTCTATCAGATCTAATCTCTTGAGTCTATTTGTCATTTCCACTGTATAATCATAAGGGATTTGATTTATGTCACACTTGATCAATTCTGGTAACTAACTGTGGCTCAGATCATGAACCCCTTAATGCAAAATTCAGGCTTAAATTAAAGAAAGTAGGGAAAACCACCAGATTATTCAGGTATTTACAGATATAAATCTCTCCAAAGAGATGATAAGGCTTCACTGGTGGCTCAGTGTTAAAGAATCCACTTGCCAATGCAGAAGACACAGGTTCAGTCCCTAGGTTGGGAAGATCCCCTGGAGAAGGAAATGGTAACCCATTGCACTATCCTTGCCTGTGAAATCCCATGGACAGAGGACCTGGTGAGCTACAGTCCATGGGCTACAAAAGAGTAGAGTACAACTTGGTGACAACAAAACAACAAAGAGACAATAAGGTTAAAATGAGGTCGTGAAGTGGACCTAATCCAATATCACTGGTGTCCTATTGAGACTAGAAACTTAGCACACAAATGTGTACAGAGGGAAGACCATGTGAAGACTCAGGGAGAAGACAGCCATCTCAACACAAGGAAGAATTGTCTTCGAAAAACTCAGCACTGGTGACTGCTTGATCTCAGACTTCTAGCTTCCAGAACTGCAAGAAAGTAAGCTTCTGTTATCCGTGTTTCTGCCACCCAGTCAGCAGTAAATTTTTGCTACAACATCCCTAAAAACCTAATACAGATCGCAAACAAGGCATTTTGATAAATCAAGTAAAAAGATAATTGCCATGTTAGTAATAAACTCTTCTGCCCTAGATCCATTTCTGTCCTTGATATAAATCTGCTAAAATGGAATTGTCAGCCAGGAGTTCGCAATTCTAGGCCCAATTTTTACATAAAATTCTAATTCACATTAACTGTTTGTTAAAGGAACATACACATAAAATATACAGCAATTATGCAAGACATGAACATTCTTTGGCCTTAAGTTCCAATTTTCAAATCATGATATACTTCTGAATATTTCTTTCCAGTCTTTATATTTGCATGTTATCAACTTCTTTTATATTATGTTTTAGGTCATTCTGTATTTTCATGTAGAGATTGTCTTATTGAAAGTGACACTTTACCATCTGTGGAAAAAATACAGAATTACTATTTCTAAAATTCATAATTTGACGTTTATAAAATAAAAATACCATTTTTCTTTTAAAGTTTCATATATTTATGAGTAAAATACATTTTATTTTTTAAATAGTAAGGGAAGATGAAGAATTGAAAGGCAGATGGCATACAAACTGTAATAAGACTGAAGATAATAGCAGCACTAGTTATTATATGAAGAAGGGAAATCACAGGAGCATAAAATCACTGAATCACATGAATTCTAGTCTATAACTTTTCTGACTTCCTGAATCCCATTTGATATTATTTTATCCTCCAGTTCAGGAGATATCAGTGAAACAAAGCCTTTGTAAAAGGCTGGAGTTTTAAAGTCGTGTTGCTGAAGCACAGGTTATACATGCATTAAATTAATTTAATTTTTTACTTGTTTTCCCATAAATAAATTCCTGCTCCAGGGACACTAGTCAGTCCCCTGTCTATAGAATTCTATACATATTGCCAACACAACACTTCATCTAAATCAGAACGCTCCCCACTTGTTCTATCATCTGCGTAAATCCTACTCAACCTTCGAGGCTCTGCTAAATTCTTGTTTCTTCCAGAAGCTACCCCAGATGGTATGGAGAACAGGTAAGGTTTTCACTCCTCTGACCATCAAGCCTCCAGAGTCTCTAATGCATAAAGTAGTGCCAGATGTCTTCATTTGTCATGGAACTTCACCCATGAGCTTTTAAGTAGTCCTGGGAGAGATGAAAAATGTCTTGTAAAGAATACATTTTGTGATGCCTCAGAGTGATGTCAGCAAAATGAAGGGGTAGGCAGCTCCGAGCTCTCATCCATTCACAGAAACATTGAAAAACAAATGTAAACTGTCAAAACAAGCTTTGTCAAAACTCTGGAAAATAGTTAAAGGGTGTTTTTGCTGCTTTCACCACACCAAGTACCTGGTATAGCAGCGATCTTAAAGGGGCAGCAGCCCATGGTTCTAGTGTGGGTTCTTGGTCTCCAGTTCCAGAGAAAGAAGAGCAGACCCCATTTGCAAGTTATTGTGTAAGTCTGTTCTGATTCATCTGGAGGGATACCTGAACGAATGACAGGCAGTGTTTGTCTCTGTTTTGTAGAACTCCGAACTCAGACTGAAAAAGTAACATGCATTGCTCCACAGATTAATGGACTAACAACAGGTTAATGGAGCTAACAATAGATTAATGGAACAGAAGATATAAGTATTACATTATATCACTTACATATAGATTATAAAAAGCCAAATTCAGAATTAATGGAGAGTATACCAGGTTACCAGGGGCTGGGAGGTGGGGGAAATGGGAAGTTGTTGCTCCAAGAGCACATACTTACAGTTACAAAATAAGTAAGTTTGGGGGATCTAGTATGCATGGTGATTATAGTCAACAATATTGTATTACACACCTGGAAGTATTTATGAGAGCAGATTGTCTTCACCAAAAAAAAAAAAAAAAATCATTTTCACACTTTTTAAACTTAAGAGTTGTTTTGCTGTGGATATGGTATATCACATATATATGATCACAATAGAATTTACTCTGATCACAATGGAATGAAACTAAAAATCAAAAACAAAAGGAAACCGGAAAATACACACATATGTAGATACTAAACAATGTATTCTTAAACAACCAATGTGTCAATGAAGACACTTTGAAACTCACTCTTTCAGGTTAGCAATCTTGACAATAAAACGAAACTAAAAAGTCACAAGAAAAAAAAGTCACAGGATAATATCCCTTATGGATATAGCTTCAAAATTATTATCAAAATATTATCAAATCCAAAAGCATATTAAAAAGATCATACATCATGATCAAGTGAGATTTATCACAGGAAAGCAAGGGTAGCTCAATATAAGAAAATCAACATATGTGATACATCATATAAAGAGAACAAAGAAAAGAATTATCATCTTAATTGATGTAGAATAGAATGTAAACAAAAGAATGAGAAGGACTAGACATATCTTCAAGAAAATTGGAGGTACAGAGGGAATATTGCATGGAAAGAGAGGCACAATAAAGAACAGAAATGCTATGGACCTAACAGAAGCAGAAGATATTAAGATGAGGCAAGACTACACAGAAGAACTACACAAAAAATATTAATGATGCAGATAACAATGATGGTGTGATCACTCACCTAGAGCCAGAAAACCGGGAATGGGAAATCAAGATGGCCTTAGGCAGCATCACTACGAACAAAGCTAGTGGAGGTGATGGAATTCCAGTTAAGCTATTTCAAATACTAAAAGATGATGCTGTGAGAGTGCTGCACTCGATATGCTAGCAAATTTGGAAGACACAACAGTGGTCAGTTAGTTCAGTTCACTTGCTCAGTCATGTCTGACTCTGCGACCCCATGGACTGCAGCATGCCAGGTTTCCCTGTCCATCACCAATTCCCGGAGCTTGCTCAAATTCATGTCCATCGAGTTGCTGATGCCACCCAACTATCTCATCCTCTCTCATCCCCTTCTCCTCCTGCCTTCAATCTTTCCAAGCATCAGGGTCTTTTTCAAAGAGTCAGTTGTTTGCATATGTTGGCCAAAGTATTGGAGTTTCAGCCTCAGCATCAGTCGTTTCAATGAACATTCAGGACTGATTTCATTTAAGATTGACTGGTTTGATCTTGCTGTCCAAGAGACTCTCAAGAGTCTTCTCTAACACCACAGTTCAAAAGCATCAATTCTTCAGTGCTAAACTTTCTCTATAGTCCAGTTCTAACATCCATGCTTCCCTGGTGGTTCAGACAGTAAAGCGTCTGCCTGTTATACAGGAGACCTGGGTTTGATCCCTGGGTCAAGGAGATCCCCTGGAGAAAGAAATGGTAACCCATTCCAGTACTCTTGCTTGGAAAATTCCACGGATGGAGGAGCCTGGTAGGCTACAGTCCATGGGGTTGCAAAGAGTCGGACACGACTGAGCAGCTTCACTGTTTCACTGATTCTCACACTACTGGAAAAACCATAGTTTTAACTAAATAAACCTTTGTTGCAACAGTGGTCACAGGACTGGAAAAAGGTCAGTTTTCATTCCAATCCCAAAGAAAGGCAATGCCAAAGAATGTTCAAACTACTTCATGATTTCACTCATCTCACATGCTAGCAAAGTAATGCTCAAAATTGTCCAAGCTAGGCAATGGCACCCCACTCCAGCACTCTTGCCTGGAAAATCCCATGGACAGAGGAGCCTGGTGGGCCACAGTCCATGGGGTCGCTGAGTCTGACATGACTGAGCGGCTTCACTTTCACTTTTCACTTTCATGCATTGGAGAAGGAAATGGCAACCCACTCCAGTGTTCTTGCCTGGAGAATCCCAGGGACGGGGGAGCCTGGTGGGCTGCCGTCTCTGGGGTCGCACAGAGTCGGACACGACTGAAGCGACTTAGCAGCAGCAGGCTTCAACAGTACATGAAATGAGAAATTCCAGATGTTCAAGCTGGATTTAGAAAAGGCAGAGGAACCAAAGATCAAATTGCCCACATCCACTGGATCATAGAAAAAGAAGAGAGTTCCAATAAAACACCTACTTCTGCTTTATTTAGTATGTCAAAGTCTTTGCCTGTGTGGATTATAGCAAACTGTGGAAAATTATTCAAGAGATGGGAATACAAGACCACCTGACCTGCCTCCTGAGAAATCTGTATGCAGGTCAAGAAGCAACAGTTAGAACTGGACGTGGAACAACGGACTGCTTAAAAATTAGGAAAGGAGTACGTCAAGGCTGTATCCTGTCACCCAGGTTACTCAACTTTATGCAGAGTATATCATGCAAAATGCCAGGCTGGATGAAGCACAAGCTGGAATCAAAATTTCGGGAGAAATATCAATAACATCAGATATGCAGATGATGCCACCCTTATGGCAGAAAGCAAAGAAGAATTAAAGAGCCTCTTGATGAAAGTGAAAGAGGAGAGTGAAAAAGTTGGCTTAACTCAACATTCAGAAATCTAAGATTACGGCATCTGGTCCCATCACTTCTTGGCAAATAGATGATGGTGAAACAATGGAAAAAGTTACAGACTTACTTTTTTGGGCTCCAGAATCACTGCAGATGATGACTTCAGCTGAAATTAAAAGACACTTGCCCTTAGAGTTGGTAAATAATCCGCCTGGAATGCAGGAGACCCCAGTTCAATTCCTAAGTCAGGAAGATCCACTGGAGAAGGGATAGCCTACCCACTCCAATATTCTTGTGCTTCCCTTGTGGCTCAGCTGGTAAAGAATTCACCTTGAATGCAGGATACCTGGGTCAATCCCTGGGTTGGGAAGATCCCCTGGAGAAGGGAAAGGCTACCCACTCCAATATTCTGGCCTGGAGAATTCCATGGACTATACAGTCCATGGGGTTGCACTTGACTTCACATTCCAGGATGTCTGGCTCTAGGTGAGTGATCACACATCGTAATTATCTGGTTTGTGAAGATCTTTTTTGTACAATTCTTCTGTGTATTCTTGCCACCTCTTCTTAATATCTTCTACTTCTGTTAGGCTCATACCATTTCTGTCCTTTATTGAGCCCATCTTTGCATGAAATGTTCCCTTGGTATCTCTAATTTTCTTGAAGAGATCTCTAGTCTTTCCCATTCTACTGTTTTCCTCTATTTCTTTGTACTGATCACTGAGGAAGGCTCTCTTGTCTCTCCTTGCTATTTTTGGTGCTCTGCCAACCAAGACAGCATATTAAAAACAGAGACATTACTTTGCCAACAAAGGTCCATCTAGTGAAAGCTATGGTTTTGCCAGTAGTCATGTATGGGTGTGAGAGTTGGACTATAAAGAAATCTGAATCCTGAAGAATTGATGCTTTTGAACTGTGGTGTTGGAGAAGACTCTTGAGTGTCCCTTGGACTACAAGGAGATCCAACCAGTTAATCCTAAAGGAAATCAGTCCTGAATATACATTGTAAAGACAGATGCTGAAACTGAAACTCCAATATTTTGGCTACCTAATGCAAAGAGCTGACTCACTGGAAAAGACCCTGATGCTGAGAAAGATCAAAGGCGGGAGGAGTAGAGGATGACAGAGGATGTGATGTTTGGATGGCATCACCGGCTTGATGGACATAAGTGTGAGCAGGGAAGCCTGAGATGCTGCAGTCTGTGGGGTGACAAAGAGTTGGACACAACTGAGCAAATGAACTGAAGTGAAATGTTGATATAACAGATAAAAAAATAAAACTTTCAGAGGAAACCATCTGGGTAGATTCTCCTGTCATTGCTTGGCAATTGATTCTTATAAATGATACCAAGAGCCTGAGCAACAAAGGAAAATACCAGATAAACTGGACTTCACAAACTTAAAGACTTAGAAAGAAAAGAAATAAATTAAAAAAAAATTGAATATTTTGTGTACCTAAGGGCATTGTCAAGAAAATTAGAAAACAAACTACAGAATAGGAAAAAATATTTGCACATCTTACATCTGAGAAAGGCTTTTATCCAGAATACTTCTTTAGAACTGTTGAACTTCTGTAACTCTTCATGGTCTATCGAGTTTTCTATAATATAAATACCATAGGTTAGGTGACTTAAAGAACATTTATTTCTCACAATTTTGAAGGCTTCAGAAGTCAAGATCAGCAATCTGGTAAATTTAATCTGGTGAGGTTCCACTTTCTAGTGTTGTAAATGTCTTTTCTGTGTCCTCATGTAGATGAGAGGGCATTGGAACTCTCTGGGGTTTCTTCTTTAAGGCAGCAAGTGCATTGATGAGGGCTCTACTCTTATGACCTAACCATCTCCCAAAGCCTTATCTCCAATCACCATCACATATAGGATTATGCTTCAACATATGTTGTTGCAGAAGAGGCACAAACATTCAGTCTGTTTAGCTAACTAAACAACAAAAAAGAATCTAATTTAAAAAATGAGAGAATTTGAGTGGACAGTTCTTCAAAGAAGATATACAAATAAGTAAGCACATGAAGAGTTGCTAATCACTGTGTGCTGTGTTAAGTCACTTTAGTTGGGCTGACTGTTTGCAACCCCATGGATTGCAGCCCACTAGGCTGCAGTCCCTGTCCTTGGGATTCTTCAGGCAAGAATGCTGGAGTGGGTTGTCATTTCCTCCTCCGGGAGATCTTCCCAAGCCAGGGATAGAACCCATGTCTCTTATGTCTCCTTCATTGGTGGGTGGGTTCTTTACTAACTATGCCACGTGGAAAGTGGAAATGCAAATTAAAGCTGCAGTGAGATAACACTTCATATCCATCAGGATGACTTCAAAAGCAACAAACAACAACTGCTGCTTTATGCATAAAGAAATTGGAATCCTGGCACAATTTGGTAGGAATGTTAAATAGGGCAGCCACTGTGGAAAACACATGAGGAGTTCCTCAAAATTCTTAAAGAGATGGGAAAACCAGACCACCTTTCTTGTCTTCTGAGAAACCTGTATGCCAGTCAAGAAGAAACAGAACTTGATTGTTCTAGAACAGCAGATTGTTTCAGGATTGGGAAAGGGGTATGACATGGCTGTAATTGTCACCCTGCTTATTTAACTTGTATGCAGAACACATCATGTGAAATGCCAGGCTGGATGAGTTACAAGCTGGACTCAAGATTGCTGGGGGAAATATCAACAATCTCAGATATATGGATGATACCACTCTAATGGCAGAAAGTGAAGAGAAACTGCAAAGCCTCATGTTGAGAGTGAAGGAGGAGTGGGAGAATGGCATTGAAACATGTATACTGTCATGTAAGAAATGAATCGCCAGTCTGTGTTCAATACAGGATACAGGATGCTTGGGGCTGGTGCACGGGGATGATCCAGAGAGGATATGGGGTGGAAGGTGGGAGGGGGGTTCAGGATTGGGAACTCATGCACACCCGTGGCTGATTCATGTCAATGTATGGCACAACCAATACAGTATTGTAAAGCAAAATAAAGAAAACAACAACAATGACAACTAAGATCATGGCATCCAGTGCTATCACTTCATGGCAAATAGAAAGGGAAAAGTTGGAAGCAATGACAGATTTCCTCTTCTTGGGCTCTAAACTCATTGGTTTAGATGGTTACTGCAGCCATGAAATTAGAAAACTGCTTCTTGGCAGGAAAGTTTTGACAAACTGAGACAGTGTGTTAAAAATAAAAGATATCACTTTACTGACAGAAGTCCATATAATCAAGACTATAGTTTTTCCACGTATTGCTGAAGGCTGGCTTGGAGGATTTTGAACATTACTTTACTAGCATGTGAGATGAGTGCAATTGTGTGGTAGTTGGAGCATTCTTTGGCATTGCCTTTCTTTGGAATTGGAATGAAAACTGACCTTTTCCAGTCCTGTGGCCACTGCTGAGTTTTCCAAATTTGCTGGCATATTGAGTGCAGCACTTTCACAGCATCATCTTTCAGGATTTGAAACAGCTCAACTGGGATTCCATCACCTCCACTAGCTTTGTTCGTAGTGATGCTTTCTAAGGCCCACTTGACTTCACATTCCAAGATGTCTGGCTCTAGATGAGTGATCACATCATCATGATTATCTGGGTCGTGAAGATCTTTTTTGTACAGTTCTTCTGTGTATTCTTGCCACCTCTTCTTAATATCTTCTGCTTCTGTTAGGTCCATACCATTTCTGTCCTTTATCGAGCCCATCCTTGCATGAAATGTTCCCTTGGTATCTCTAATTTTCTTGAAGAGATCTCTAGTCTTTCCCATTCTGTTGTTTTCCTCTATTTCTTTGCATTGATCACTGATAGCATATTAAAGTCTTTTTTTTTAATGTTGTTCAGTTTATTGACATCAATACTAGAGAAGCTGCACTGAACAATGCATGCCAGGGTATATTTTTCTTGGTATGTTAAACTCCAGTGCATAACAAAATGGACAAAAATTCCTCTAAGGTAAAAGCAAAACATCAAAACAAACAAACAAAATATATTCTAGAATTTTAGGAAATTAAACTTATGCTTGTACTACCCTGAGTGAGAATTTTAGGAGTAGAGTGTATAAAATACTTTTCCAGGTGTTTATTTTCACTTATATACCAACTCCTAAGGCCCACTTGACTTCACATTCCAAGATGTCTGGCTCTAGATTAGTGATCACATCATCATGATTATCTGGGTCATGAAGATCTTTTTTGTACAGTTCTTCCGTATATTCTATAAGATAGTATTAAGGAAAGGGTATATAACTTAGCCATGTGCTTACCTCCAAGTCTTTAGCCTTCACACCTTCAAGCACCGTCATCAGACCACTGCTCTGTTAAATAATATTTTTATTGTTCCCTGATTTCAAAAGTGCATTCCATTTATCATAATTATAAAAAGTTCACTGTAAATTCTTGAATTATTAATTGCAGAAGAAGAATTAAAGAAATATAAAAACATCACCACCACAAGAGATGTCCACTGTCAACATCTTGGTAAATCTCCTTTAGTATTTTATAATTTATACATAACTTTTTCAAACAAATTCATGACTGCGTTGCAGAGAACTGAATATTGTGGTTTTTTTTTTTCCATTTAGGCTGTGTAAATCTTATGTTATTAAGTAGACTGAAATTTTTAGAATGTTTTTACCGTAAAGCAAAAAACAGGCTTCCCTGATGGCTCAGCAATAAAGAATTTGCCTGCAAATACAGGAGATGTGGGAAACACGGGTTCGATTCCTGGGTCAGAAAGATCCCTTGGAGGAGAAAATGGCAACCTATACCAGTATTCTTGCCTGGGAAACCCCAAGGACAGAGGAGCCTGGCGGGCTATAGTCCATGGCATTGCAAAAGCACTGTATACAACTGAGTGACAGAGACAGAAAGCAAGACGTGTGTACAAAAAGAGCTACATAACATTTATCTGCATAAAAAAAATAAGAATAAGGAAAATAAAATGAACATTCTGGAATATGATTCTTGCCAACTACATAGTATTTAACCCATGGATGTGTCATAATTTAGTCTTTCTCTTATTAAATATTTAGGGTCTAGGCTCTTTGTACCAATCTCTGCTTATTCCTTTAGGATGAATTTTGGGGAGTGAATCTACACTGAGAGGAAGAGTATATTACTATTTATGTATTCAAACTTTTTATGTTGATATAATTGTAGATTCACATGTGGTTATAAATAAAACAATACAGAGAGGTCTCAACACTAATACAGTCAAGATACAGACCATCTCCAATTATCATAAAGATCCCATATGTTGTTCTTTCATAGCCACAGCTTTTATCTTGGCTCCATTCCATTCTGATGACTACTAATCTTTTTTCTTTTTTTGTAAGTGTATTATTTTAAGAATATTACACAAGCAGAATCATATAGCATGTAACCTTTTAGGATTGGCTTTATTCACCCAGCATAGCAACAGTTCCTTCTTATTTATCGCAGAGTAGCATTCCATGGTATAGAGGAACCACAGTTTAACCATCCACCTTTGAGAAAGGCATCTGGGTTGTTTCCAGTTTGGAGCTAACACAAATACAGTGGCTATGAACATTCATGTACAGGCTTCTGTGTGAACACAGTTTTCATTTCTCTGGGATAAATGTCCAGGTGTGCAATTCCCAGGTCATATGGTCATACTAATTTATAACTGCCAAACTCTTCTTTGGGGGGGCTGTACCATTTTACCTTCCCACCAGCAGCATATGAGTGACCCAGTTTCTCCACCTTTCCCCCAGCATTTGGTGTTTTCACTACTTTTTATTTTAACCATTCTGATGAGACAGCTCATTGTGATTTTAATTTGCTTTTCCTTGATGGCTAATGATGTTGAACATCATTTCATGGGTTTATTTATCACCTATATATATCTTCTTCAGTGAAATGTCTCCTTATGTCTTTTGTCTATTTTATAATCGGATTGCCTTTTTTTAGTGCTGAGTTTTGAGAGGTTTTTTTATATATACTCTAGTTCCAGTCTTTTATTGGATATAGGGTTTGAAAATATTTTCTCCCTGTTTTTAGGTTGTGTTTGCATTCTTTTAACATGATGTTAAAGTCTACTTTCTCTCTGTTATTCAGATTATATGTAATTTCCATTCGACTATTTTCCAGTTCATGGCTTCTTCCTCAGTCTCATCCATGCTGCTATTAAGCTCATCACTGAGTATTTTGTTTTGGTTATTGTATTCTGTAGCTTTAATTTCCATTTGCTTCTTCTTTATATCTTTATTTTTGTTGTTGAATCTTTCTCTCTAGCATGCTTGTAATTGCTCATGTATTTTGACCTTGGCTGCTTTAAATCTTATCATTATAATATTAGCATCTCAGCTACCTTGGTGTTGACATATATTATCTTCTTCATTCAATCTGAGATCTTCCAAATACTTGGCATGATGAATGATTTTCAATTAATCTGAACATTGGGGATATTATATTTCGAGACTCTGAATTCTGTTTTACCTGGTTTACCCTGCTCCAGTAGTGGAGGAGGCCAGGGCTGCTTGATAATGCATGTAAGGCTGGGAATCCTGGCTCTTTCCTATCCTCTATGGACACTTCTCTGCTGGGAGAGGTAGGAGAGCCTCATTGCTGATCCCTGTGTGATCACCACCAACACCACCACTGGGAGGGGTGAACTTGTTATTCTTTGTATTAACCATGTCTTTCATTTTATGAAGCTTTGACATTAGGAGCCTTGCTGACCCAGGAGGAATGGCCCTTTCACAGCTAGGCAATCCCTAGAAAAAACAAATGACTTCCCCGTGAGAGCACCTTTTAAATAAAACCCAACCAATTCAGAGTCCAAACCTACAACCACCTCCTATATTGGGCTCTTGTATGTTGGGACCCTGTTCCTCTGACCTAAATACCCCAGAACCAGGTATTAGGTAACTCAGGACAACCCCTTAAGTCCAGTGAAAGTGTTAATCACTCAGTCGTGTCTGACTTTGCGATCTCATGGACTATAGTCCATCAGGTTCCTCTGGCCATGGAATTCTCTAGGCAAGAATACTGGAGTGGGTTGCCATTCCCTTCTCCAGGGGATCTTCTTGATCCAGGGGTCTAACTTGGGTCTCCTACATTGCAGGCAGATTCTTTACTGTTTGAGCCTGCAGGGAAGCCCAACAGTACAGAGCTTAATCATTCTGATGAGACAGCTCATTGTGATTTTCAAACTGCAATTATTCAAACTGATCAATCTTAGGTCTATGTACCCTGCCTCATCCATTCTTTGGCATGGAAACCACAACAAAGAGTCTTGCCAAATTTCCTCCTGCTCCTTCTGCATCTGACACACCCCAGTGATGGCCTCTGTGGCCCTGAGTGGTGTGCTGTGCCTCCTGTTTCGAGAGAACTGTCATGATCAACTTCTCCTTTCATGAGTCATTTCTGAATCTTCATGTCTTGCCACATCTGGTGAAAATAAATCTTAGCTACCCTGAAAGCACTGGTGGGCCATGATAAAAGCCTTGAACTTTCACTTGGCCTGATATGACATCAACCCAGTGGGAGAGGCGGGGCCCCTCGTTACCTCCCTAGGGGAAATAAGTTCTAGCTCTCTCTAACACTGTTCCAGCAGAGGGGTTGAGGCATGTTGTTAGAGCCTGGTGACGGTAGATGTCTTGGTTCCCTTCTGACATTTTGCTGGCATGAGTGGGATGAACCAGTTTTTTGTGGTATTTGGCTGGAGTAGAGTGGTTATTGCTTAGAAGTTTTCTGTCTTGCTAGGCTGCCTTTTCATCCGTGCCTGTTGTGTTGCAAAGTTACTGGCATCTCCAGACCCAAGTCTGGACTATGTGATGTAATACAGAAACTCAGGGAACTCTGCACTGTATTCCTCCTGGGGTCCTGAGGTCTCTGCTAGTCTTCCTTCTTCTCTCTACCACTCAGAGTCTTCTTATGTTTCTTTTATATATAACATTCAGGCCTTTCCTTTGTACTTAACAGAACGAATAGGGAAAAGTACGTCTACTCCAGTTTTCTGGAAGCAGAAGACTCCATTTCCTTCTTTTTTAAAAAATTGGATTACAATTGCTCTACAATATTATGTTAGTTTCTACTGTAAATGAAGTGAATCAGCTATATGTATACATGTATCCCCTCCCCCTTGCACATCCCTCTCACCACCCCTATCCCATCCCTCTAGGTCATCACAGACCACTGAGCTGAGCTTCCTGTGCTATACTGCAGGTTCCCAAGAGCCAATTATTTTACACATGGTAGTGCATTTAATGATAAACATGGCAGGACCTGTTGTGAATGCCAGTCTTCATGAGTTAACCAACTGTTTCTGGTGGAGTGTGATGAATACCAGTCCTCACGGGTTGACCCTCAAGGAGTTTTAGGGAGAGATAAGGCTGTAAAAGGTAAGGAACCTGGATAGGAGGCACCCAGTAAACACTTTCATGCTGAGTAAACCCTTTCTGTGCAACGATTTCAAAAGCTTCAACTGAACTTCCCATAGAAATACAGAAGAAATTGCTAGGTGAAAATTGACTTCAGGAAATACATAATGTTAATATCCCTCCCATTTCCCCACTCCTTTGGACATGAACTATTAATACATGCTTGCACAGATTTCTAAAAATGTTTTGTGGAATATAACAAATATCTAACTTGACTGAGCACACAAAGATATTTACATCCTTACAGAGGCCAGAACACACGGATTCCAGGGGAGAAGCGATGGATGGCTTGCACACAAAGTTGCCTCCAGGAAGAAAGCTGTCACCCCTCTACTCATCCTGGCCCCAAATTACCCATTCCAACAACTTTCATCACCCACTTTTGTTAAGTTTCCATCTAAGAACTGAAAATTTAAACAACTCCCATCACAGCAGACTGAAGCTATGAGTAATGGAAACAAATCTTTTCACTGTCTTCCATCAAAAATTCTTTGCAAGGGCCCTTATAAACACTGTCATTTTTTAAAGGCCTTAAATATTTGATCACACACTTGAGACTATACAAACCAGAGTGTTGTTTCATGAAGCCTGCTTTCACAGGGAACCTGCTTCCCGTAGGCCTTCAGCCTGCAAGGCAACCTTGTCAGGACCACACAGAGCTCTCTTGTGAAGGCCAAGTGCCAGGAATATTTACAGAGGAAAAAGCTCCTGAGAAGACTCATTACCTGTGACCAAGATAGGTCTTAGGCTGCCTGTTTCAGAATGTCTCCACTACCATTCCACCATCTCTCTTAGAAATCAGAATACTCCAATAGCAGGAAAAACAGCTTGTTTGAGCATTCAGTAAGGAAGAAAAAGAATCTCATGTTTAAGTATGCTTACCCAACTTGTACACAAAAGGCCAAATGGCTTGCTGGGGTGAGAAAGAGGTTAGGTCTCCAAAGGAAGTTCTTTCCCCAACTTGAAAGAGAGATTTGGTTCTCTTCCAAAGGCAGGAGAACCTTTGAAAAATAAATCAATTCCTCGTTTCAGGAACAACCATGTAGAGCATGTCTGCCGGATCAAATGCCACGTCTGAGAAAATGTCACCATCAAAGCCAAATGCAGCAACTGAACTCCCCACACAGGATAAAAATCTTATCGGAATTCATAAAAAACATCTGTCTGTCTATGTTCACTGAGTCTAACCTTCTGTACTATTTCTTGTCTAAGTAAACATACAAAGCATTTACGCCAAAAGTCAGCAAACCAGATTCTTTAAAAAAAATTAAAAAAAAAAATTAATTGGCTCCTCTCCTCCCAATTCTTACTTCTACTATACCTCATTTTTATTTAGTGGGGTTTTTCATGTGAAAACTTTAAATGTTGAAACACTGTCTCATTCTCTTTCTCTCTCCTCATCCCTCCCACTCTCCCTTTCCTTTCTCTTTTTAATCTCTATCAACACCACCATAGCATCACCAACTTAATGGACACGAATTTGAATGAACTCTGGGAGAGAGTGGGGGACAGAGGAGCAGTCATGGGGTCACAAAGAGTTGGACACAATTTAGCAACTGAATAACACAAACACCACCATGACCTTAATCTCACCCTCCCTGCTCAATAAGGAAGAAAGGAAAAAAGGTCCGGAAAATACTTTCAGCACTGCTAGTAATGGGGTGCCGTCGCCTTCTCCGAGTAATCTGAACATGTGAATTTTATTCCTTAGTGTTTAAAATGATTTGTGGTGTTAGTATGATAAATCTGAAACTCTTGCTCACTGAAGGATAGAGCCAATTAGTAAATATGTAGGTATTCTTGGGAATCAGAGTTGTTACGGAAGAAGGAGGATAAATATGAACTGAGGTGAGGTGGGGAAAATGTGGTATTAGATTTAAATTGGAGACTAATGAAGAATATGTCTAAATATATTTGCATGTGTGTGTATAAGTACTAGGTATGTGTGCATATACGTGAGTGTGTGTTTGTTTTCCTAGCTCTATCTACTCAAAGTGTGAGAAGTGGATGATGACTGACGAGCTCACTAAGCATCCCAATCTTGGTTTCTGACTACAATACCCCTGTAATTGGAATCAGGGAGAGATGGCTGTGTCCAAGAGGGAATAGGAGTAGCTTGAAGGGCTTCCTGGTGGCCAATTTCCAGTTTCAGAAAGAGTA
This sequence comes from Cephalophus harveyi, assembly GCA_006410635.1. Classification (NCBI taxonomy): domain Eukaryota; kingdom Metazoa; phylum Chordata; class Mammalia; order Artiodactyla; family Bovidae; genus Cephalophus; species Cephalophus harveyi. The sequence continues at coordinate 176,100 of SJYT01013701.1, forward strand.
ATAATGATAATATATCGAAACAAAAAAGAGTAAACAAGAATCTAACGAGGGGACTTTGTGATAAAATATGCATAAACATTCAATTTACCATCTTAACTTTTTAAGTGTACAGTTCTGCAGAATCAAATACAGCCATCATCCATCACAGAATTTTCTCATCTTTGAAAACCAAACTCTGTATCTATTAAACAATAACTCCTCATTCCTGCCTCCCCCCAGCCCTGGCAAATACCATTCTACTCTGTGTCTAGGCATGTGATCACCCCATGTACCTCATATAAGGGGAATCAAACACTCTTTGTGTCCGTTTATTTTACTCAGCATAACATGTTCCACATTCACATATGCTGTAGCATGTATCAGAATTCCATTCCTTTTTAAGGTGGCATGATATCCATTGAACATATACGTCACCTGTTTTTAGTCCACTCATCTGTAGATGCACATGTGTGTTGTTCCCACCTTTTGGCTGCAGTGAATAATCCTGGCACGAACACACAAGTATATGTCTCTGCTTCCAGTTCTTCTGGGGATACACTCAGATGTGGAATTGCTGGGTCATGTGATAATTCTGCTTAATAATGGATGGCATCACTGACTCAATGGACATAAGCAAGCTCCAGGAGCTGGTGATGGCCAGGGAAGTCTGGCATGCTGCAGTCCATGGGGTTGCAAGGAGTCAGATGTAACTGAGTGACTGAACTAAACTGAAAAGAGAGAGAAGCATACTTTCTCTACTGAAAGCTACTAGTTAATAAATGGAAGAAATAGGACCATTAAAAATCATCATTTTGTATTCATCTGTGAAATTGATCTTACTTGCGAAGATCACCAGTGGATACTAATAGGTGGAGAACAGGATGTCCACATAATGGTTAAGTGGCACTCTTCAGATTACTTATTAATCTCAAAGTGAGAGACACCTTCACAATGGTGAGATCTGACAGGAACCATGCTACCCAAGTGATCAAAGTTTAGCATCAACAATAGCAGGGCAAATTGGGATTAAGCAGCTCTTAAAGTGCCCAGACTTTATTTTTTGGGGCTCCAAAATCACTGCAGATGGTGACTGCAGCCATGAAATTAAAAGACGCTTACTCCTTGGAAGGAAAGTTATGACCAACCTAGACAGTATATTGGAAAGCAGAGACATTACTTTGCCAACAAAGGTCCATCTAGTCAAGGCTCTGGTTTTTCCAGTGGTCATGTATGGATGTGAGAATTGGACTGTGAAGAGGGTTGAGCACCAAAGAATTGATGCTTTTGAACTGTGGTGTTGGAAAAGACTCTTGAGAGTCCCTTGGATGGCAAGGAGATCCAACCAGTCCATTCTGAAGGAGATCAGTCCTGGGTGTTCTTTGGAAGGACTGATTCTAAAGCTGAAACTCCATTACTTTGGCCACCTCATGCAAAGAGTTGACTCATTGGAAAAGACTCTGATGCTGGGAGGGATTGGGGCCAGGAGGAAAAGCGGACGACAGAGGATGAGATGGCTGGATGGCAGCACCGACTCAATGGACGTGAGTTTGAGTGAACTCCGGGAGTTGGTGATGGACAGGGAGGCCTGGCGTGCTGCGATTCATGGGGTCGCAAAGAGTCAGATACAACTGAGCGACTGAACTGAACTGAAAGTACCCAATGGGAAGGACACATCACCACATAGTATTCTTTATTTTCTAGTAACAATTTTGTTTGGATACAATTCACATACCATACACATATCATATACAGCTTAAAGTGCACAATTCAATAGTAACGTTTAGCTACATTTGCAGAATTGTGCATCCATCACTACAATTTTTAGAATATTTTAACTACCTCCAAAAGAAACCACATACCCCTTAGCAGTCACTTTCTATTTCCCCCAATTCCCCCAGCCCTGGATAACCACAAATCTCCTCTCTCTCTCTGGATTTGCCTATTCTGGAAATTTCATATGAGTTGAATTCTATAAAATACGACATTTTGTGACTGGCTTCTTTCATATAGCATAATGTTTCCATGCTTGTTGTAGCATGCATCAGTACCTCGTTCCTTTTTATTACCAAACGATATTCCACTGTATGGATATGCTACCTTTTATTATCCATTTGTGTTGTCTCCCTGATTACAAATAGTGCTGCTATGAACACATAGGCTTTTGTGTGAAGCTATGTTTTCAATTCTGTTGGGTATATACCTAGGAGAGGAATTGCTGGGTCATATGGAACTCTCTTTTAACTTTTTGAGGAGCTGCCTGACTCTCTTTCAAAGTAACTGTATCTTTTACACTCCTACCTGTGGTGTATGGGGTTTCCTCTATATTTTTTTCTTGCCAAAATATTTAAATCGAATGAGAAAACAAAAATATAAATCCTGATTGCAGGACATTCTATAAGGTAATTGGCCAGAACTCTTTAAACTATCAATATCACTTTAGACCTAAATTAGAAGATGGAGGATAGTGTAATTTAAAGAAGAATAAGGATGACTGCTAAATGCAATTCCTGATTCTTTCCTTAATTAAAAATAGAGGCTATACAGGGCATATTGGGGGCATATGGAGACATCTGGATATGCACTTTTTTACTATATAATATTAAAGCTACAAAGTGAACTTCCCTGGGTATGCAAAAGCGATTGTGGTTCTGTGGGAGAATGCTCTGGCTCTGAGCAGACACTGGTTGGAGTACTTAAGGGTGACATCACAATGCCTACAGCTGACTTTTACTTACATAAAGTGTGTGTGTGTGTATGTGTGTGTGTGTGTGTGTGTGTGTGTATACACATGAGCAAAAAGTACAGAGAGGGACAGGAAGGAAGGGAGAGAATCACAAGATACCACCAACTAACAGTGGGTACATAAGTGTTCATTGTGCTATTCTTTCAACATTTTTTTCCATCTGTGAAATTTTTCTTTACAAAAATTGAGAGGAACTGTTACTTGAAAAGCACAAAAATAAAATAATGCCCCAATCTATATAAAGCATGAATTGAAAAATAAAGAGACAGTACTTTATAGATGCTTCTTCAATTTATGATCTTCACAACCGACAAGGTGGTTTTTCACCTTGTCGATGAACCTCACTCGAAGCCTCATGTTTAGATCCCTGCTAGAGTGACATGAAACAGAACCCTATGGGATTCTTCCCAGTCCTCACTTGCCTTAGGCACAGCGTTTAATATCTTTAGACTTCAATTACCTAAACCAAATAGAAAAGATCTTGAGTTGACCTAGAGGATACTTAAGGGTTCTTTCAAGCTCTGAAAATCCGACTCTATAATCATATTTCCTGAGTGGGATTCAGGATGAATCTCCCTTTGAATATATTCTCATTGGGTTGACACTTTAGGGCTTTTGCTTCACCAGAACTGATGAAATATGTACTTTATTTCAATATTAGTCAAGAATGTTTAATCACATTTAAACAGATAAGCCTGAGCACAGTAGGAATATCCTTCAGTCCTTATGCCAAAGCACACTGCTCTCAGATGGGTCCTTGTCACACATTGGAGTTTGATTCCCAGTCAATGGCCTCTGGGCATCTCACTAAGGAGCAGCCTCCAAGATGCCCCTGGGACAGCCAGGGAGACAGAGAAGCGATGTTTCCTTTGGCCTTTTCTATATCAGGCTCCTAGGATATAATTAGGAGGTAGCTCCCAGAGCAGACAGAAGTACAAAAGTTGAAAAGTGTCCACAGAGAGAAAAGGGAGGGAATGAGCAGACATCTTGTCTGGAGATGCTCTAAGATTCAAAGATTATGCGATAAGTGATGACGGAGTCCAGCCCTTGGATTCAAATATTATGTGATAAGTGATGAAACAGCCCAGCCTTTGGGGGCCAAGGAAGAAGGTCTCAGAACCAGCCAAAGGCAGGAAGGCACCAAATTATCTCCATATTATGTGAGTTGAAACTCAAGTTCTAAGACTGCAGGGCAACAGACATTTTCTTGTCTCAGAAAGAAAAAAAAAAAGTTTATTTTTTAAGACAGAAAAGAATAGAAGTTAAAAGAATTTTCCCAAGCTGACCACAACCTTATGAAATCCTACAATGTCCTCACTGTGCTATTCTCTAATTCTAAGATGGATCCTTCATGCCTCTACAGTTCAAAAATGTAAAGATCCATCAGTCCAGTCCCTCCTTTTAAAACAAGGAAGGAAGCTTAGAGTGGACCACTAACTTGTCCAAATTATCCAGCTAATTAGCTGGACACAATTTCAATTCCTGCTTTGCTCCCTTACTCGTAGACCCCAATCATGTATAAGGGTCCCTAAAAAGTTGGACAAAAAGCAGAAGATCCCTGTTCTCTGTGCAGGTGCCCTGTGCCAGCTCACTAAGGCACTGGGAGGCAGGGACTGCTCTTCACTGAGACAGAGAGCTTAGAGGTGCAGCAAGTATGTGTGCTTGGGGGAGATGAGCGAGATCATGGGTTTCCCTGGTGGCTCAGTGGTAAAGAATCTGCCTGCAATGCAGAAGCCGCAGGAGATGGGGGTTTGATCCCTCAGTCAAGAAAACCCCCTGGAGGAGGGCATGGCAACCCACTTCAATATTCTTGCCTGGAGAAGTCCATGGACAGAGGAGCCTGGTGGGCTACAGTCCGTAGGAATGCAAAGAGTCAGACATGACTGAAGCAGCTTAGCACGCAGAAAGAGATCATGTTCACAGCCCTCTTCTTACTCCTGCTATGATTTTTCCAGTTGAATTAAACTGTACTCATGAGCAGGTCTCGAGGTCTGAATAGATCGGGGTGAAATGGGTTAAAACACATAACTGCACTTGAGATGCAATCCAGGCAAAAGTCAAAGCCAAAAAGAACCCCACTTATGCCACTATCAGAATATATTCTTCAGATTTTATTTGATCTTTCCTAAATCTCTAGCATTGGTTCGAAGGTCACTGTTATGTTTTGATTATTCCAATTTGCAAAACAAATTTGAAATAATTTCTGGCTTGTTTACCTCTCTCATCTAGGGAAAGAAAAAAATGTATTCTCCAGGCAACCATCTCAAATCCACTTAACAGATAGCTCACCAATCCTTAAACTTTATCCAACAGATGTACTAACATTCTGATATTTCTGGCTTTTTTTTTTTTAATTGCATGACCCTTTTGTGTAAATACTGATTGAGATAGCACTGATAGTTGTGTGAGCTGGTTGGATTCCAGCCAGGGGAAAAGGAATTAATGAGAGCAGCCAGGAACAGAGATTTCAAGACAGAGAATCCTCCTTTCACATCGTTTACCGCCTTCATAATTAACTGTAAATGACAACCCAGGACCTCCACTGCACATGGCCTTATATGACCACAGAGAAGTTCAAAGCATAGGGGTTAACAGCTCTGCCTGGGAAGTTGCTTGGGTTCGGCTTCAGTTCTGACACACAAAACCTGTGTGATCTTGGGGATGTCATTCAACTTCCATAAACCTCAGTTTGTATATCTCTAAAGTGGGGGCAACTGCTAGCACCCACACTGAAGAATTGCTTAAGATAAAATGATGCGTGCTTAGTTGCTCAGCCATGTCTGACTCTTTGTGACCCCATGAACTGCCAGGCTCTTCTATCGATGGGATCCTCTAGGCGAGAATACTGGAGTGGGTTGCCATGCCCTCCTCCAGGATCTTCCCAACCCAGGGATCGAACCTGTGACTCCCGCATTGCAGACAGATTCTTTACCACAGAGCCACCATGGAACATCTTCAATAAAGCGCAGCACAGATTCACACTCATTTTAATGCCCAGAAGTATATACAGTTCTCTCTCTCCCTGAGGGAGCTAAGTAAGGGAAGAGAGGGCCTTGGACACACGCTCTGACACAGGTGACGACCACTCTGCCTAGGGGGGCATGTCAGCGAGGGCCGGGCCCTCCCTCTGCTCCTTCCTCTCGTCTGTGCTGTTGGAGTCCTGCCCCTGCGGGTAAAGCCTGGGTCTCCCAGAGCTAATGATGACCCTATGGGTCAGTCTATCACATTCTGGATTCGGTATTGGAAAGGTCAGATGCCTTAGTTATGAGCCACCTTCTCTATCCTTAGCTTTAGCAATAATGAACTGATCACCTTAATTCTTTGTCTTATTTCTCGATTACTTTAGAATTTGGTTGTTGAAGAGGGTTATTTATTGTCTCTCTCAAGCTCATCAAAAAGCCATTCTTCCTAGGGCACCATTTTTTTCTTTTTAGCCCCATGGGATTCCAAAACCATTGCCTGGTGATTCAGCTTGAAGAATCATCACCACTGACTCAACTCTCACAGTCAGAGTACTTTTGTAGTTCACTAAACACATCCCAAGGGCTGAATATGCCCTATCCCAAGCTTACTGCAAGGGATTTGGAGCCCCATGACCCTGCAAGCCTTCTTTGAACTATCCTGAAACTCAAAAGCAATATTTCCAATTGCTCAATATTTCTTAGAAAAAGAAAAATATGGTCTTATAGACTGTTCCTTTTTGCCCATTATCACAACTCCAAAGGGAATGCAAAAACCATTATGTAAAGAACAGCTCAGTCATCCTCTGAGATTGTGGATTCCACCCCATGGACAAAGCTCTCAGGAAACATGGGGTTCATGACAACTTCACACAAGGTCTTAATGTCACTTTGCTAATAATTATTGAGCCCAAAGGGATGTAGAGATAAACAGAATATGATTTCCACTCTCAAAGATCTCCTAGACTGAAGCAGGAGAGATGCATAAATAATTACAATGTACTTTGTTAATACAACCTGCTATGAGTGTATTGGAAAGAATGCCTCATCCCAGGGAAGATGGGAGAGGAAGGTATCAAGGAAAGTTTGCTACTATAGCAGATACCTTACTCAAGACAAATAAATGAAGTTAGCTATGTATGAGTGCAGAGGGAACGGGTGTCAGGATGCTCCAACGGATGGAGAAGATGAGCAAACAGAGAGGCATGGGATGTGCTGGAAGACATAAGCCACCAAGGAGAGCAGATGAGGCTGGAAGGCTTGTCAGAGACAAGCTCAGAAGAGGCCAGAATGTCATCCTAAGATCACCTGGGCCAAAAGATAGGAGGTCACTTTGTTCAGAGCTGAAGGAAAGAGAGGGTAGCAGTTGAGATGCTGATGCCAAAGCCAAGATGCTTGCTAAAAAAAAAAAAAAAAAAAATTATGTGTGGGATCCTAAAAATCAGATTTCTTTGCCCCAGAAATTGGTTCTTCAGTGAATAGTTTTTTAGCAAACTGGCCTGCGTGTATGTCCGTGCTGGAGTTGCAAAGGTATGTGGATGCACACGTGTTCTTGGCCTTCATGTGTAGTGGAGACCAAGAAAGACTTGGCTAGGCAAAGAGAGGAGGGAAGAGCAAAGAAGAGCATGTGCAAAGTCCTGGACTTGAAGGGGCATCAGGACTCCTGGGGTCAAGAGACAGGAGGTCACTGTGTCCAGAGCTGAAGGAGAGAGAGGGTAGCAGTCGAGATGCTGACGCCAAAGCTAGGATGCTTGTTAAAAAAAAAGAAAAAAAAAAGCCTATTTGGATGATTATATTTTGTTTTTAATGCCAAAACTATGATGTAACAACTGGAGATTTCTAATACTGTCCACCTGAAATTTAAAAGGCATATTTTTAGGGGGCACCACCTTAGTCTGAGAGCTGGAGGAAACAGATATGATACAGCTGCCAGGAGAGACAGCGCTGTAATGCTCTCAGCCACTGGAAAGAGAACCACGGACAGAGGCACGGGGCAGGTGTCCCTGCAAGAGCTGCGGCCAGTCACTGCGGAGATGGGGGCCACTGGGAGATCTTCGGAGAAGGCAATGGCACCCCCACTCCAGTACTCTTGCCTGGAAAATCCCATGGACGGAGGAGCCTGGTGGGCTGCAGTCCATGGGGTCGCTAAGAGTCAGAAACGACTGAGCGACTTCACTTTCACTTTTCACTTTCATGCTCTGGAAAAAGAAATGGCAACCCACTCTGGTGTTCTTGCCTGGAGAATCCCAGGGACAGAGGAGCCTGGTGGGCTGCCGTCTCTGGGGTCACACAGAGTCAGACACGACTGAAGCGACTTAGCAGCAGCAGGGATCTTTACTCAGGGCACCCTGCTTCAAGGAAAGCCAGTCAATGTTAGACTCCGGAAGCCCTAGGATTCTAGGCTAGCTATCCGTTTTATCGCCTCCTGGGCCCAGCTTTTCATCAAGAAAGCACTTTTAGCTTGTACATTCACTTGATTCATAAAACAAAGACACAGCATGTGCCTACTATTGATATGGGTTGGGTCTTCATCTCTAAATTTCCTAGGTGGCAATGAGTATTAGGCATCATCAGCCATTCACATTAACCTCTAGTGGCAGAAATACTACCCATCTGGAAGCAGGGATGCAAAACTAGCATAAGCAGACTTTCATACCCAAATCGAATGGAGTCTGCAATGGGATGAGGGGTGGTTGATCACCTTTACTGATAGTGAGAAAGGTCATCTCTGGCCAAATGAGAAAAATAAAAATGAACAGCTCTAACTACAGTGGTGATGACGTGTCCCTAGTGGATAAGACAATGGAGAGTGTAATCAAAAAGACAAGTTCCTGGTTTCCCTTGAAACAAAGTACACCACCTGGGTTAGAATCAGATGTGGACAGCCAGAGCCACGAACTTTCTGGTCCAATCTGGACACTTCTCTTGGAGGGAGGGAGTGAAGAAATCACCAGAAATCACATCATTTTGCCAACTACAAATTGGCACTTACCGTCTCCCTCTACAAGAATTAAATCATGAGCTCAGGCAGCTGATCTTCAACATCCCCTGAGCCGAGTTCAGGGCAGAGATCAGGAATGAGGCACTCTGTGCTCTGAAAAAAACTGTCAGAACAGATCTTCAGATAGTTAGATACTTTCAGAAGAAAATTTTGAGCCCAATTCTTGCATCTCCTCATATCTAGAAAAGCACTAACATCCTTCACGGTGACATCTGCCCCTCATGACTAGCAGCAACCGTCTGAAAAGAGGTATGTGTTTGACTGCATGCACTTCCCCTTCACCAAAATCACATATATGCTGACCTGCCACCCTGCCTCTTCGGAGCAGTTCCTCAGAGCTATCTGAAATGCTGTCTCCGGGACTATAGTCTTCATTTTGCCCCCAATAAAATTTAACTCATAACTCTTGTCGTGGTTATTTTTTTCAGTAGACAATATGCTAAGCAAGATTCTTCTCCAATCCTTTAAACTTGTCATTTAAAATTTTTTAAGGAAATCAAGCAACTTGAAAGACACTCCATGAATCCTGCCTCATCTTTCTATCATTGTGACCCAAGATTTCTGTAAGGGACATTCTCATCCACAGATGCTTGTTCTCATGGTGAAATGTGGGAGTAGATGCAGGAGATTCAGACATTATATCTGAAAAGAACTCCTAGGTTATATGAAATAAAATAACTTATGCTGACACGTTATATATAACATTAATACCTGGTGTAATGTCTTATTAATTAGGAAGTTAGTAAGATAAAAAAAAATCTTGGTGAGAAAAGAAATGTTTTTAGGACACAGCAAAATGCAATTTTTTGCTTCTGAAGGTAGGTAACTTACATGTTTAAATTTTGGAATATCACAGGGAGCCAACATAGCATTCAGTTAAGGAAGGAAATACAAAGACTGAGAGCATTGGTGATCTGTCCAGGGTTGTTGAGGATGTAAATGAGAGGCAGAGGCAAATTCAACTTTATGTCAGTCATGGTCTCATTCTAGCACACCAAGAACTAACTTCATCTTGCAAAGAAAGACTTTCTTGCTTGGGGAAATTCCTAACACTGTCAGGGCTCTACAAATGGACTGATCCAAATTATAGTCATCATGCATGATAATAATGATAAATGATGATTAACCCCCAGAGTGAAGCCTCCACACAGCTCACTAGGAAAGATATTCCATGTCAACACAAAGCAGAGATACAACAGGAGCTGGAGAGTTTGGGGTCTTGGGGAGAACTGGTGACCACTGGTCAATCATGATGGTCTCCCACAAATGGCATCATTCAACCACGTGAGCTCTCAGAATAAACGGAAGGCAGAGTTTTGAGGCACCTAAAATACCAAGTTATTCCTATTGATTTCAACCTCTTTGCAACTAGGTCCACTGTAACTATTTAAATGACTAAAAGACTAAATTAGATGTGTTTTTTAATAAAGAGAATCTAGAAAAACTAACCAGCTTTCTGTTCTTTATACACGCACACACAAAAGCAAATAATTTTTTAACCAAATCCATAAATGGCCAACTGAAACAAATGTGCCTATATTTTACAGCTAATTACAGATACATAAAATGCCAGAATTTTTAAAAATTTAGGGAAGATACAAAGCAATGGTAATGATGTGAAACCTATTTTATATTACTTTCAGTTCAGTTCAGTCGCTCAGTCGTGTCCGACTCCTTGCGACCCCATGAATCGCAGCACGCCAGGCCTCCCTGTTCATTACCATCGCTCGGAGTTCACTCAGACTCACATCCATCGAGTCCGTGATGCCATCCAGCCATCTCATCCTCGGTCGTCCCCTTCTCCTCCTGCCCCCAATCCCTTCCAGCATCAGAGTCTTTTCCAATGAGTCAACTCTTCTCATGAGGTGGCCAAAGTACTGGAGTTTCAGCTTTAGCATCATTCCTTCCAGAGAAATCCCAGGGTTGATCTCCTTCAGAATGGACTGGTTGGATCTCCTTGCAGTCCAAGGGACTCTCAAGAGTCTTCTCCAACACCACAGTTCAAAAGCTTTAGATCATACTTAATTAAACCTGACAAAGTTTTAGGTGTCAGAAATCAAGGTCAATAGAAAGTCCAGAAATAAACCCACACCCCTCTGGTCAATTAATCTACAACAAAGGAGGCAAGAACAAACAATGGAGAAAAGACAGTCTCTTTAATAAGTGGTGCTGAGAAAATTCAACAGCTACATGTAAAAAATGAAATTAGAACATGCTATAACACCATATATGAAAATAAATTAAAAATTGATTAAAGATCTAAATGTAAGGCTAGATACTATAAAACTCTCAAGCAGAACACTCTGACATAAATCACTAGCAATATCTTTTTGGATCCACCTCCTGGAATAACGAAAATAAAAACAAAAATAAACAAATGGGACTTAGTTAAACTTAAAAGCTTTTGTACAGCAAAGGAAACCATAAACAAAATGAAAAGACTATGCACAGAATGGGAGAAAATATTTGCAACATGGGATTAATCTCCAAAATACACAAATGGCTCATGTTAATCAAAAGCAAAAAAAAATAAAATAAAAATTGGGCAGAAGACCTTAACAGACATTTCTCCAAAGAAGATATACAGATGGTCGAAAAGCACATGAAAAAATGCTCAATACCACTAATTATTAGAGAAATGCAAATCAAAACTATAATGAGGTATCATCTCACACAAGTTAGAATGGCCATCATCAAAAAGTCTACAAACAGTAAATGCTAGAGAGGGTAGGAGAAAAGGGAACTCACCTACCCTGTTGGTGGGAATATAATGTGGGGCAACCATTATGGAGAATAGTATGCACGCTCCTTAAAGAACTAAAAATAGAACTGCCATATGACCCAGCAATCCGACTCCTAGGCATATACCCAGAGAAAACCATACTGTGCAAAGTCACATGCGCCACAATGGTCGCCGCAGCACGATTTACAACAGCCAGGACATGGAAGCAACCTCAATATTCATCAGCGGAGGAATGGATAAAGAGGTGGTACGTATATACAATGGAATACTACTCAACTATAAAAAAAGAACAAAATAATGTCATTTGCAGCAACATGGCTGGACCTAGAGGTTGTCAGAGTGAAGACAGTCAGAGAAAGACAAGTGTTACACAATATCACTTATATGCGGAATCTAAAAATAAAACACAAACAACACAAATGAACGTGTTTACAAAATATAAACAGACTCAGACTAAGAAAACAAACTTACGATTACCAAAGGGGTGCAATGGCACCCCACTCCAGTACTCTTGCCTGGAAACTCCCATGGACGGAGGAGCCTGGTGGGCTGCAGTCCATGGGGTCTCTGAGTCAGACACGACTGAGCGACTTCACTTTCACTTTTCACTTTCATGCATTGGAGAAGGAAATGGCAACCCACTCCAGTGTTCTTGCCTGGAGAATCCCAGGGATGGCGGAGCCCAATGGGCTGCCATCTGTGGGGTCGCACAGAGTTGGACACGACTGAAGCGACTTAGCAGCAGCAGCAGGGAGGGATAAATTAAGGGTTTGGGATTAACATATACACACTGCTACATACAAAATAGATAGTCAACAAGGAACTAGTATATAGCACAGGGAACACTATTCAATACTCTATAATAATCTATATGGGAAAAGAATCTGAAAAAGAATGGATATATGTATATGTATAACTGAATCACCTTACTGTACACCTGAAACACAACACTGTAAATCAACTATATCCCAATATAAAATTAGAATTTAAAGAAAAAGGAAATCAAGGTGAAGTACATAAGATGGAATGTCTCAAAGCTCCCTGGAAACATCTGAGTTTCCAAAAGGATGTGTCAGTGGGAAAAAAAAAAAAAAAGCCAGCTGTTTTGGCTTCTAATGAATATGCTTTTAACTCTGAAGGTAGGTTTATTGGTAAATATGCCCACTCACTCACGCCTACACACACACTCATGCACACAGATACATATACACAAACCTTTAACAATTTGTTTCTGTTGATTAGTTACTGTGTCCCATTTGAGTCCCTGACTTAATTTTTTTTTAAGCTTTTTAAAAAAAGAAAAAATTATTTGGCTACACAGAAGTCTTAGTTGTAGCATGCAAGATCTTTACTTGAAGAACGTGGGATTCAGTTCCCCAACCATGGACCAAACCTGGGCCCCCTGCATTGGGAAAAGCTTTTTATAAAGGATGCTTTCTAGAATGGTTTGCCTAGGATAATATTGCAGAGTTTATTAACCAGTTAATAAAAATCTACCTCTAAATTAAATAAAACCAGGTGAGCAGATGATTCTCTCGGCAAGACTCCAAAACAAACATGAGGGTTAATTTACCTCTTGGCACATGTTTATGGCATTCATTCACAGTGAGGAAACTGGGGGATGAGAAAAGGCAGGGCTGAGAAGAGAGCAGTTCAACACATCTGTTACCTCTCTACCATCAGAAAACGAGTGTGACTCTGCCGTGAAGAGAAAGCAAATCGTGAAGGACTTTGGATATAATTTCTTTTCCATGGGGATGGTCTTGATCCCTGTCTCCTCTCAGTTCAGTTCAGTCGATCAGTCATGTCCGACTCTTTGCGACCCAATGAATCACAGCACGCCAGGCCTCCCTGTCCATCACCAACTCCCGGAGTTCACTCAGACTCACGTCCATCGAGTCAGTGATGCCATCCAGCCATCTCATCCTCTGTTGTCCCCATCTTCTCCTGCCCCCAATCCCTCCCAG